>JAMQGT020012079.1:0-176294 GCA_024447675.2 Pterophyllum scalare | reverse complement strand
GCTGTAAGGTTCTTCTTGTGTAAGATTTCCCTTTGGGTGTGCCAGATACTGTAGATGGGAATTCCAAATAAAAGGGTAGATGTGGCCTAACCCAACCTCCATGACGTTAGCAGGCCTTTACTTTTGTAAAGATATTTCCAGAGTGGAAGATGTCAGGTTTACTGTTGATTAGTAAGAAAAAGAAGCCCCTCAGTTCTCTCCTCTAGGCTTAGCTCCGATTATGATCCCATAATGTCCTAACATGTATATTACATGCAGCAGATCTCAGCTGCACAGAGAGGTTTGATTGAATCCTTTGCAATTTTACAATTGCACACACTCCCAGTAGCAGTTGTGTTGCCCCATTCCCAACAAAGCCAATCAACAGTCAAAATAGGAAACATATGTCATCATCTTGTTACGGCGACCATGTTGTTACAGTGAAGTAGCGGAAGTAAAAAGCTTTAATTTGTAAGAAAGCTGCTAAACTCCTAAAGCAGTTTTTCATTGAGTGAGAGGCATTAAATCAAAGTCCTGGTTCAATCCAGAATATGAGCCAGGTTCTGAGATTTACTTCTAGAAGGACTTTGGCTGTAGCCTGGTCACTTCTTGGTAAGTTAGCGTCATCTGTGAGCTACTGTTAACACTACAATGCTTTTTGTGGTTTAGTTTAGTAATCTGTGTCGACACAGGGATTTGCTTGTTGCCCTAGCTCATAATTGGTCACTAGTGGAGATTCCAGGGTTAGGCTGCCTTGGTAGCCCTCCAAGGTATTTACTACACTGTCATATGTCAATTACTGGCATCCTCACTGCTAGTCATTTCACTTGTTGAGAAAAGTTTATTTCAGGAGCCATCCACCTCACATTGCCAATGTTTTTTTTTTGGTTTTTTTTTATTTTGGAATGCCATATCACTACAAATTCACTTACTGTGTGGGTGTTGTTTTAGAAAAATGATTTTTAGGACTTTCAGTCTATGCCCATCTGCCATTGGCCTCGTCCATTTAGCTTTAGGATGTTTGCGACTAGACTAGACTAGACTTATTGTCGCTAGAACAGCAGCATCAAACATTCATATTCTAACTATTGTACCGATGTGACAGGAGCAAAAGTCACGTGACTGTACAGTAAAGAATTGTACTTTTAACTGCGCCATGTTTAATTGAACATTTTGGGTAGTACCTTCTTTGTATGCTCACCCAGTCTCAGAATCTGGCTGGCTTGACAATAAAGTTTTCTTTGCACTATTGAGGGTATGTATGTACTGTTGCAGTTGCAGACAGATGTGTTCTGTCTCTACCATGCAAGTCACCATTAACTGCTGAATTGTGACGTGCTGTAAAACACGTACCACCCTCACCTACACAGTCTTGATTTTGTGCTTTGCTATAAAAAGGAGATGCTTCTTTCTGCTTTTGGCACCGAATGTTGGCACTTTAATTTTTGACCCAATTTTCTTGCTTGTGGTTCATCCAATATGGATCTGGAATATCTTCACCAAGTATCATGACCATAACACCAGTAGCTGTTGGAATATCTTTAGCTGTGCCACAATTTTAGCTCAAAGTAACACAACAAAGGATATCCGAAAGTTGGAAACCCCATGGCAAGTTAGACAGGCCATGACCGAAAGCTCTGCAAGTAGATTACAAGCCTTTCTGGCTTCTATGCCTTTACAGTTAAGTAATTCATGAGGAATCCCTTTCTTCTCTTCAGTAAGCAAGTGGGGAGTGGGGGGGGGCATTTGAAGAAAAAGAAAATTAAAAGGATACATGGAGGACGGAAGAGATGGAGGGGAGAAGATGGAAAAAGCAGAGAACAGACGACAAACAGCTCAGCAATGAAACATTAATATGCCCACTGTGTATGGCACGGGCAACTCTGCACTTCTCTGTCATACTCATTTTCCATCATAAAAAATTGAACCATACTTCCCTCTGTGTATTAATCAGTTACATGCATTCTCGCTAAAACATGTTTTTTTACTGCAGGCATTTACATTTTTGTGCAATTTCCTCATACTTCATAAACACTAGGCCGGCTGGCTGCGGGACAATAAAACTGTCAATAAGTCCCCTCCACCCCCCTGAAGAAAACCAAAAGCAGACACTCCCCGTGGAAACCAGCAGTGAATTTAGCATTCATGTGCTGGAATGTTTTGTGGCACTTGATATTTCTTGATATGTTTGGCACAGAGAGTGGGAGGACTTGGCAGTTGTGAATGAGGAAAACACTGGAGGATGGTGTTGAGTAGCAGAAATAGAGGCGTAAAGCGAAGATAAGCACAAACCGTGCCGTTATTTGATAAGTGCGGCTAACTGGGCTTTGTTATCTCTGTCTCTTTATGCTTGCTAGCATTATAACATGACTATTTCTGAGCATGGCACAGCCTGAGAACAATAGAGTATGTCAAAGTGGAGTACAAGTAGGAAAGCAGTACAACAAAGTGGACAGTTTGCAAAATTTGCAGCTGCAGAAAGTCGGACCGAGATACAGAAAGGTATTTTTAAGAGAAAACAAGGAGAGTGAGGAGGCGTAGCAGAGAAGAGTAGCACCACTAAAAAAGGAGCAGAAGTGACAGCCAGGTTCTTACATCCTATAATTATAGGTCATACCATCACGTCTCTTCACCTGTCCTCTCATCCTTTCTTTTTGACCCGCAACCTCTCCCGTCCTCTCAGCAATCACTGCCAACACACATTTCTCTCCTCCCACCCTGTCGTCGGTCATTTTCATACCACTCTGTTGTGCCTCAACCTGGAGAGACACGGGTGCTTGCATTTGGGCTCGACAATGGCAAAGGCTCAGCAGGGTGGACCTATCATCACCACACTGCATGAGAACTGCGGTTTTGTCACACACAACCGTTCTATTAAGATGAATATTGAAATATATTCAGGTTAAAACAGTAGTCTGCCAGGACATTTTGCCTTGTAGTTTAAATGAGAATTGTTTGTTCAGACCTTATCATTTAATTTAAAAGCAGTCATTCAAAACCACTGTCATGCAACCATTTCCGTAGTTGTTCTCTGCTCTTGCTGCTGTCACGACTTCTCTGACGACTGGAGACTTTATTGTAAAGTGACACTGTGAATGACACAGCACCCCTCAGTGGTGTGTCGTGAATACGTGGTGAAACACCACATTGCACTCCCACTGTGGACTAATAGCTTGCCCACAGGGGGGCCAAGTCAAGCTGGCATCCCTTGATGGAAAAAGAAATGACTGACTGGCCAATCAGATGAGGCTATAATTGTACTGTTTCCAAACTGTGATTAGCCATGAGTGTGCCAGGAGAAGCCAGCTGCTCTTTAGTTTCACACCAAAGCAAATATTGAATAACCATTAGCCATTTCATGCAGCAACATTAGCAATTAAAGTATGGGTGGTGGAGATCTGCAGTTTTTGGTAAAAAAGTGATTTTCACAACTGCAGCAGAAACTTAAAACCAAATCTGATGGAAAAGCAAAGACTCCTGTCATGGTCCCATCTATTTTATTTATTAATCTTTTTGCATTTTTGTTTGTCAGGTTGGTTTTGCTCTTCAGTGTTTTAATGTTTTCATCTTACAGTGCAAGCTCTTTCCTGTTTTACTTTGAAGGTCAGTTCAAAGGTTACTTCTTCTAGTTTGACTTCCTGTTCTTTTTTCCTCCTGTGTGATGTGTGATTGTCTTTGCCACCACTGTTCGATCAGCCCTCTGTGCAGGCATCTTGATAATAATCAGGGTTAACCCTGAACTTACCTATCCCGGTAACCTGAGGCCTGTACTATGAAGGAGGTGAGTGTGTTTGCTCTCATCTACTGCAGGCTTGGTGCTGGGTCTGTTGTGTTGGGCAATGAACATTTCATCTAGTTTGAAATCCTATGGATGGATGGATGGATGGATGGATGGCAAAGTCAAGCGTGTACAACAGAGTTTGTAACTCGTGCTTGCTATATGTAGATCACAGATAGGGCATGATGTGACAGCTCTTGGTGTTTATGAGGGAGAGAGGTGGTAAACAAGAGTGGCAGCTAGCTAGCAAGACATGTAACTGTATTATAGATTTTTGATACAATGTTGACCAAGTTCAGCATGTTAGTATAGTGTGCAACTATAACTAATGGTTATCCAAAAATGTAAAAATGTAGCTGATGTAAATATGGTTGGTTTAGCTGGTTTGTAATAATAAGCCAAATTCCTGAACAAATCGAAACTTAGTCATGATTCTGGGTGCTAAAGGAAAAACAATTCATCCCCTGATCGATCAACAGTTTCATGGATTCCCAGGAAACTGTGCACTGGGAACCAATACAGTTTTCTATTCTGCTGGATCTTCAGTCTACTCTGAAAAGAAAAAGCAGATTTATATCTCCATTCACGTCCTAGAAGATGGGCAAGATCCAGACAACAACTTTTAAGTGGTGAATCAATATTTCACAAAGTCTCCTTTGCAGCGCCCTGGGCTGCATAGGTCCTTCACCAAACAATAGGCTCCTGACCTGCATTATTCATCCCTCACGCATTCACTCGTCTCTCACTGAGACACAAAGCTCACAGGGGATTCAACTTTCCCAAACTAAACTTCCGATAAGAAAACCTTTAAAAACATCAGCCTCTCCGCCCTTAAATCTCTGAAGTATTTTGAGTCGCTTTATGCCATCCCTAATAATGCTAACCATGTTGAATAATGCATTGCTGACTCATATCTCACAGCTGGCCCAAGCCAGAATAGTCTTGGTTTAACAGAATGTCAATGAGTAAGGCAAACAAAAGTGACTGGGAACTTTTATAATATGAGGTTGCTTTAATTATCTGTTGCTTTAAAAGGAAAAACCTCGGGACCACATGCACCTAGGTTGCTTCACAATCAGAAATATTTTGTAAAAGAAAATCACACAAACATAGCTATACCGCTATATTTAAAAGTACTCCAATCACCATTAAATCTAACTTTGAAACACCAACAGCACTGTGCTAAGGTCTGAAGGAATATTATTTTCACTTTTAATTTAAATTGGCAGAAAAGAATCAAGAAAAGTTGGCCTGGTCCACTGACCAAACAGTGCTAATTCTTTTGGGTGCACGCATCTCCACAGTTAAATTTTCATTCGTCCGTTGATTTATTTTTCCTAACATTTCAAAAGTTCTATATTAACATGAAACAACAAGAATAATAATTTTGCCATGATTTTTCTTAACTTGAAGATGTCAAACTGCGCATTCTCTGAATTACTGTAGTTTAGTAAGGATGCAAACAGATAAAACACTGACCTGTAGCAGGTTCATAAATGATTAAGCTTCTCATAAAAACCCCACCAGGTTTGCAAGAAATGGCCAATCGATGACAATCCACACTGCGCTATCGCCACGGGCTAAAGACGAAAAAGTCACCAGCATCACTAAAAGGGCAAATTTCACCGGCTGACCTGCCAGGTCACATTGGGACTTTCCCCCTCGTAGCTGAGAGGTTTGCTGGAGGAGGATTTGGGGTAAAATAGTGTGTTGTTGATTTGCAGATTATGCATCAGTAAGATGACAAACATTGGAGATATTGGAAAACACGGTGTCTGCACCTTTGGCTAGCTTTTCACATGCTGTGTCATATATTTTGGGGACAACGTGGGACACTAAATGCTGAAAGGTCATCTGAAATTTAGATGTTAACTGTTAACAAAAAAAAAGAACAAGTTTAGTGTCACCACCACCTTAGGTAATTTAAAATTCTATTCAATTCAGTTTTATTTATATAGTGCCAATTCACAGCATCAGTCGCCTTAAACCACTTTAGATTGTTGGGTAAAGACCCTTCAATATTAGATAGTGAAACCAGAATCAGGTGATCCCCAATTACCAAGCACTTGGCAACAGTGGGATGGAAAAACTCCCAGTTAACAGGAAGCTAGAGTTTGTTTGCATGGTCTTATAGTCTTGTTATACTCATGTATTCCTTTTTGCATCCCAGCTACTCTGAAAATTGTGGATAATGATGATTAATATAAGCTGTGGGATAATCTTAATGTGCTGGTTGATTAGCCCAATAGAATAAGCTGTAACTTAAGAGTTGAGTGTAGTTTATTTTTTACTTCCTTCCTCTTTCCACTAGCCAGAATTATTATTTTGTTCTGACTTATTAATGGCTAATATATACAGAAATTCTTGTACACAAACTTCCCCTTCATGCAAACTCAAAGGAACGATGTGTTAACAGGAACAGGAGTTAAGAAGGATGACAAAACAGAAGGTGAGGAAACCTTAACCTTAACTTTCATTTTCTTGAAACCATTTTTCGACCAAGACTGATTGTCCAGAAAGGATAGTTAAGTTTAATTTCCTGTTTAATTTGCAGTTGTCTCTGCTTTCCTTTATTTTAATAGGGAGGCATTTGGTGGGAAGGGTTTTTTGTGAGACGTTCACTATGTCAAAGAAACCAGAAAATTCTGAGACTCACCCTTCACTGACTCTTTAGTTTTAAGCTGTTTCCCAGGCTTTTATGTGGCTGTCCTCTCTGTGGTAAATTTCTATAATATACATAGCTTATGATTTTCTGATGAATTGTAATTTCCCTTGGCATAGTGCAAAAGCTGGTGACAGGCTAACCTGTACCTGATAGCCTGCCCTGATTTTGCAACAGCTAAAAAGCTGTCAAAATTGAGAAAATCTGAGCCACTCAAAAAGGTTGTAATGGTTGCGTCATTATGGTGATTCAAAGTATGTTTGATCTGATGTCTCAGTGGTAATACGCTCGGTGTTAACCAGCTGTTCACAGCAAGGAAAGGCAGGTAACAGGTGAATCAGCAGCAATCGTCCAATGTTAGCGGGTTAATCGGTGGTTGTAAATTGCCCATAGGTATAGATGTGAGTGTGAATGGTTGCCTGTCTCTCTGTGTTAGCCCTGCAACCTGTCCAGTGTGCACCCTGTTTCTCACCTTATGAGAGCTGGGACAGGCTCCAGCTGCCCCGCAACCCTGAAAAAGGATGAGCAGAATAAAATGGATGGATGAATTTTTAATCCTCTTCACATGGGTGAAGACATAGACATGATACCAAAGATAGACTTCGATGCTACCAAGATAAACAGGTCCAAGAAATGGGCCAGTCATCATGTTACAATGCAGAACCCCTAAGTTTGACCCTTTTGTGTCTTTCCAGTGGTAAAGCAGAAAAAACGTGACAAAAAAAAAATTCCCATCAGTTAGCACAACATTCAAATATTTTCCAGACTTAATTATTCTACTAACTCCGTGTGGACTTTACACACAGAGCCTGCATGGGTGCTCCGTACTCCAGCTTCCTCCCTACACTCCTCTGAAAGACATGCATGTTAGCTTAATTGATGAGTCCCCCTCCCAGTCCCTGCAACCCTAAATTAGACAAGCAGAAGAAAATGGATGGACAGAATGATGGATGAATGGAACACATTACTAACAAAGCATAGCAACTTATTTGCCTTACATTACAAAGGTCAGAACACAATGACAGATTGCTGACATATGTGGGCCTGACATCTTCCTACCCAGTCCACAAACCCATCACATAGTAAAGATGTTTAAGCTAGAACGCTGAACCATGTAATTTACAATATCAAGTCTGCAACAAAATTCAAGCTGATCCAACACACCACTGCAACAGTAACACTTCAGAAATAACTCTAGTGAACACTATCTGTTGCCTGGAGCTGTGAATGAGAAATAAAGCTCCTCTATTGCCAAATAACCACAGCAAAACCAAGAGACAGCAGTTATACTGCTGCTCCCACCAATCTGCTTCCTCTCAGTAGCCTGTTACTGTGTCCCGCTTTAAAAGCCACCAGGTGACGGAGAGGTGAAGTGATTTCAGATGAATTTGTCACGGAAGGCCATATCAGAGGGTGGGGCCTGAATCAAAGTCAAATAGTCAGCTGAGGTGGATGTGCCAGAAAGTAACTACAGAGAGTATCTTTTCGCTATCGCTGCTCTGCAGATGGCACAGTGCAAAGGAGGATTCAGCAAAAACCAGCTGACAGCCATGCTTAGAGGCTCGTCTGCAGAAAGTGCACATGGATGTTAGCTCATCGAGATTTTGGAGATTGGCAGTTTTTTAAAGTACACCAACATTTTCAGAGCTGCCTGAAAGGGGAGCAGTAAAATGGAAGAGTGGATTTACATTTATTTGGTCATGCTATAAATACCATTACTGCAAGGAGTGTCAACTTGGTAACATCAGCATTCAGCATCATACTGTGGCACCTTCTTGCCTTCAAGTGGGAAATTCATGATGACATAAATGAGTGGCTTAAAGTAAATAAATAAATAAAAATCCAAGTTTTTTTTTTGCTGACTTCTTTTACGGCACATCTTACAAATATGCCTGCATTAGCTGGAGCAAGAAATCCTTTCAAAGTTAAATTTAATCTTATAAATGTTAATTTGTACCACCACACATTTCCTTCACATGTGTGATGTTCACTCATGGCCACTACATTAGGTACCATTAAACTGCTCATTCACGCAACTATGTAATCTACCATCACACAGCAGCAACTCACTTCATTTAATTGAATGCAGACATGGTTAAAATGACCTGCTGAAGTTCAAACCAACCATCAGGTTGTTGGTGTCGGACAAGCTGGTCTAAACTATTTCAGAAACAGCTGATTTACCGCGAGTTTCCCCACACAGCCATCTCTAGGGTTTACAGAGTATGGTCTGAAAATAGAAAATATCCAGTGAGCGGCAGTTCTCTGGGAGAAAAAGACTCGATGATGTCAGAGGAGACAGTAGATAGCATCTAAAACAGGATAGCGTGGTGTTTGAAATGATGAGTAAAAGTGTGTAATTTAAATAAATCACTAATTTTAAGTTGGCATTCAAATCCATAGTTAGCTGCTTGGCTAATAAAGTGTTTGAACCTAGACACATGCTAGTTAGCTAGCAAGCGAATTGCTAGTTTACCAGCTAGCAGTAGTTGGCAGATAGTGCTGAGGTCATATACCGGGCCAAGCATATCTTTAGTTGAAGAAAGCGTAACATTACTTGCTTTACAAAAGCTGGCCTTGTTTAGATATTTACTGCAGAAACCTAGACAGGAGGAAAAGGATCCCTGTTCCAGCTTGTCTGGCCGCCTCCATTAAGGCTGCTTTCCCATGTCTCACATACCAGGGCTTTGAATATTTTTATAATGACATTTAATTAATTAATGTAAAACCTAGCATGAATGATAAATAAACCTTCAGCTCGACTAAAGTGAGAGGTGCCCATGTCCTGTCATGCTGTGCATATAAAGCTATCTTAGATTCTAATGTATAGGCACTGTCAGCAGTCTTGCTGGTAATTGAGGAGATTAGGGTAATTGTGAAGAGGTGAGCAAGTGATGTCAGAGTGCAGGTGGGTAAATTCAATAAGATAAGCTGCATATCAATTCACTGCATCCTATTTCTTTTACATTGCGGAAGCAGAAACACAGGGCACAGACTCTAGAATGATATGTATGTACTACTAAATGTATAATTTCACCTAAAATTTCTCTTTCACTCATTTTCTCCACTGGAAAACTATTCAGTACATCATATTTGAAAACTGGACCAGATTTCATATCTGAAAAGGGACTTTATACAGTGGTGTGAAAAAGTGTTTGCCCCCTTCCTCATTTCCTGTTTTTTTGCATGTTTGTCACACTTAAGTGTTTCAGAACATCAAACCAATTTAAACAATAGTCAAGGACAACACAAGTAAACACAAAATGCAATTTGTAAATGAAGGTGTTTATTATTAAAGGTGAAAAAAAATCCAAACCATCATGGCCCTGTGTGAAAAAGTGATTACCCCCCTTGTTAAAACATACTATAACTGTGGTTTTTCACACCTGAGTTCAATTTCTCTAGCCACACCCAGGCCTGATTATTGCCACACCTGTTCTCAATCAAGACATCACTTAAATAGGAGCTGCCTGACACAGTAAGGTCCACCAGAAGATCCTTAAAAGCTACACATCATGCCGAGATCCAAAGAAATTCAGGAACAATTGAGAAAGAAAGTAATTGAGATATATCAGTCTGGAAAGGGTTATAAAGCCATTTCCAAAGTTTTGGGAATCCAGCGAACCACAGTGAGAGCCATTATCCACAAATGGCGAAGACATGGAACAGTGGTGAACCTTCCCAGGAGTGGCCGGCCGCCCAAAATTACCCCAAGAGCGCAGCGACGACTCATCCAAGAGGTCACAAAAGACCCCACAACAACATCCAAAGAACTGCAGGCCTCACTTGCCTCAGTTAAGGTCAGCGTTCATGCCTCCACCATCAGACAAAGACTGGGCAAAAATGGCCTGCATGGCAGAGTTCCAAGGAGAAAACCACTGCTGAGCAAAAAAGAACATTAAAGCTCGTCTCAATTTTTCCAAAACACATCTTGATGATCCCCAAGACTTTTGGGAAAACATTCTGTGGACCGATGAGACAAAAGTGGAACTCTTTGGAAGGTGTGTGTCCCATTACATCTGGCGTAAAAGGAACACTGCATTTCAGAAAAAGAACATTATACCAACAGTAAAATATGGTGGTGGTAGTGTGATGGTCTGGGGCTGTTTTGCTGCGTCAGGACCTGGAAGACTTGCTGTGATAAATGGAACTATGAATTCTGCTGTCTACCAAGAGATCCTGAAGGAGAATGTCCGACCATCTGTTCGTGTACTCGAGCTGAAACGAACTTGGGTTCTGCAGCAGGACAATGATCCTAAACACACCAGCAAGTTCACCACTGAATGGCTGAAGAAAAACAAAATGAAGACTTTGGAGTGGCCTAGCCAAAGTCCTGACCTGAATCCTATTGAGATGTTGTGGTATGACCTTAAAAAGGCCGTTCATGCTCGAAAACCCTCTAATGTAACTGAATTAGGACAATTCTGCAAAGATGAGTGGGCCAAAATTCCTCCAGAATGCTGTAAAAGCCTCATTGCAAGTTATCGCAAACGCTTGGTTGCAGTTGTTGCTGCTAAGGGTGGCCCAACCAGTTATTAGGTTTAGGGGGCAATCACTTTTTCACACAGGGCCATGATGGTTTGGATTTTTTTTCACCTTTAATAATAAACACCTTCATTTACAAATTGCATTTTGTGTTTACTTGTGTTGTCCTTGACTATTGTTTAAATTGGTTTGATGTTCCAAAACACTTAAGTGTGACAAACATGCAAAAAAACAGGAAATGAGGAAGGGGGCAAACACTTTTTCACACCACTGTATATAACATAGATTTTGACTGTGTTATTATATTTTAGCTGCTGAATAAAAATATAGGCATAATCTAACAATTATTTAAACTGTGTGATCCTGTGTGCTCTATGATATTTTTTTCCCCCCTCATCAATTTTCCTGAGACACTGGAGGTGCAGATCTGCTCAGGTGTCTTGCCACAAAGACAGCCTTGTCAGGTTTGTTTCAACACCTTTATGCTCAGCCACGGTGACTGTTGTCTCAGGTTTTGGCTCTTTCAGTGCTGCATGGATGGAGGAAGACTTACACCTGGAGATTGCTCCAGACACAGTGCCCTTTCTAAAGATGTCTCCACCTTTCCTGATGTGATGACCTTTTCAGTATTGGTGTTTGTACTCTTCTCGACCAGTCTTCTTTGTCGCATTCCCTGTGTTTACATTACAGTTGCGATCCAGTGCTGCTACACGTAGATATGCCTCAACAGTCTCTTTCTAGAACTTTTTCCTTTTGATTGCATATTTGGGGTACAGAGAGTGAAGAGGCTCATGTTGGCCTGTTGTTTTCAAATGTTTGTAGGAGCGCTTTGTCATGAACTATTTTTTGCAGGTTTGACTGGAGCCAGAGTTGCTTACGCCTCGTCATCATCAGGTCCACTGGTCCACATTGGTGATGTGGTGAAGGATGGAGGTCCTCGTCTCCTCGATTCACTCGGCTCCTAAAGGCAGAGTATTCTGGGCAAATGGCTCAGTTCGCAGGAAGTCAATCAAAGCAGAGAAACAAATCTAGTGGAATGAGCAAGAACCAGGAAAAACATGCAGAATCAAAAGTCATTAAGAGACTATATAATAATGGGGGGATAATCATTAGATTCCCTGCTGAATTTGTAAGTTGGCTCACTTACAAAGAAATGAAAAGCCTCTCATTTTTAAGGTGCTTTCATTTTAATGGTGACAGACAGAATATCAACCAAAAATCCAGAAAAAACAAAAAACAGATTACGTAAAAGTTGCAAATTAATTTGCACGTCATTGAATGAACAAAGGCAAAACATGACTGATTTGGTGGCGAAACAGCTGCAAGACACTTCTTGTAGTTGGTTACCAGATTTGTACACATCTCAGGCCCAAATGGAATTAGATGGAGGCGAAATGTGTGACATGAAATGTTAATTTCAAAAAAGACCAAAAAGGAGAGGTCTTGTCAGCATGATGTCTTTCAGCTGTTATCACGACTGCGTCAAGAGATGCATCTATTACAGTGAAGATGGCAGTTTAATACACATCAACACCACAACATGTACCCGATAATAATCTGCCATTTTTAGTTCTCTCTGTAGCTGTCCCGATCAGTTAAAAACTGTCTGAGGCTCTGTACACACACACACACACAGGGGTATATTTTTTAAACTGGGGATCCCCTAACCAAGGTTTGAGAAATATTTCTGTCCACATGAAAAAAAATAAATAAATCACGGCAAGTACAGGAGCATGCTAAAGCAAGATCACAAAATAAGACTAACTGTACTGAAATATTGGCCAGTCAGAAGCCAACAAACAATGACACAGTGCAACGTCTGACATCAACAAAGGAGAAAGTTGCACATGTTTGACTTTGTGTGAAATGTGTGAAAATCTTTAGCCTGGATGCAGTTCTTTGAAAGCTGTTTACGTGTGGCAGAAAAGCCAGAAGGCACGGAAAGACTTTTGTCTTTCAATGTGGACAGGGCCTGGTGGGAGAGGTACACGGTGTATTTTCCAACTAAACACCTCATAATTTTAACACATCCTTGCACTTGTCTACTATTTTTGAGGGTGTACAGCCTGTGGCACTCTTTCATCAAACCACAAACCAAAAAAAGTTTGTTTTTTTTAAAAACTTTTTTCAATTCTTGTCCATATAATTTGAGCTTGATTTCTCTTGTAAAAAAAAACATTTTCGTCTTATCAACTGAAAATTTAAACCCATACATGCATGGATTGATGGAAATAAATATTATTGCCAAATTTTGTGAAGTTTTCTTTTTAAATATCAGATTTTGGAGATTCTGTACTTGCAGTTTCTATGTGCTAGTGACCATATAAGTTAAAAGTTATTTAGATAATGCTTCAAAATTAGCACTTGGGGGTTGTCTCCGCATGGATGCAGAGATAACTAGAACAAGGGTAGGCAATATTTCCTCAGATTCTGGCAGACGTGACTGAAAAAAATATACAAAACATACACGTGCAGGTATTTACAGTCTTGGTCTTTAATCTTCAAATCAAAGGTGAGGAGAAGAGGGTGAAGGAGAGAGAGACGAAAGAGGCATGGTGGAAAGAAGGGGTGAGTGTGAAAGAGAGGGAGGAGGATTGGAGGAATGGGGTGGGAAAGAGAAGGGGTGGTGGGAGGAGGAGGGAGGGAAGGATAAGGAAAAGAGGAAGTGGGCTTCACATCATATTCAGTTCTTTGTTGTTTTCTTGTGCTGCTCATCCTTCTGCTCTTTGTTGTTGTGCAGTAGCTGCTGCTCTGCCTCTTTTACTTTCAGTTTTAAATTCTTCTTTGCTTTTTTTTCTTGCTGTTTCAGCTGTTTCAGAGCTTTTTTACACACTTTCTTTGTCAGTTCAGTCTTTGTCATGTCTGTCTTTATTGAAACCTCTATCTTCTCCTCTTCGAGTGTTTGCTGTGTTGCCAGTAATTCCTTCTTTATGTTTTCTATTTCTATTTTTGCTACTTGGATTCGTCGTTTCTCTTCTTCCAGAGCTTCCCTTTACGCTCAATAATTCCTTTACATTTTCTGATTCCTTTTTGGGCGGCAGTTTTCCTTTTATTTCCTCTCGTAGCACTTTCTGCACTTCCAGCAGTTTCTGTTTGACATTTTCTGCTTCCTTCTTCACATTTCCAGTTTCCTCTTGTGCCTGATGTTTATCTTTACTCTCTTCTTCTAATGCTTTCTTCACCTCTGACAAGTCCTTCTTTATATTTTCCACTTCCTTCTTTGCATTTTGAGAGTCAATTTTTGTTTCATGCATCTCCCTTTCCTCCTCTTCCAGTGCTTTCAGTAATTCTAGCAAGTCCTTCTTTATTGTCCCAATTTCACTTTTTTACCTCAGTCTTCCTTTACTTCCTCTCCTAGTATGTGAAAAAAAATTCCATAAAAAAACAGAAAATGTCCTGGTAATTTCTGCCGGGACATTTTTCTGTTTTTCTATGGAAATTTCAAAGACTTTTCCGGTGATATTAACGGTGTATTCTCAGTACTTATTAAAGACATTTCTGTCAACTTACTTACTTCGACCTTTGTTCAAAATAAAGCTTCTTGATTGACTGAAATCACTCTCAATGCTGACCTTTTTATCTGCTTTGCTGCACTTTAGAGCCTCTCTTCACACATCTTCCAAACTGGAAATTAAAATTATGGATCTGGTCAGCTGGTCTCTCAATGCTATTGATAAAATTTTCACCATGAGGAGATTGGGAAAAGGAGAACCCTCTTTCCTCTTGTCCGACTGACTGGCTACGTTATGGATTCCTGGGAGAGTGGAAGATGACGTGCTTGGCTGTACCTTCGACCGAGGACGTGGAGGAAGCATATATATTTGGCTTATTGATACCAGGATTTCTCCTGATTGGACTTGGGGATACCTGGCTTATTGTGAAATTTGGGAAGTCTGGGCAGTTGTTCGGGCCTTGGTAAGGCTGCCTGTGAGGGGATGCAGAGCAGTATAAACTCAGATTCAGTATCTGCTGGAGCTGAATTGGAATGGATTAGATCTCGGAGAAGTATCTGTTTCAGCGCAGCGAGGAACGAACCAAGAAAGTTCGGATGATTGGATTTTTTGCCATAGAGAGTTCCCAGCAAGACTGTAAGGCTGTTGGCAAATTAATCAGTGACAGCCTGCACCAAAACAATTGTAGTACCTGAAATTTGGCTCCCTGACAAGCCTTGGATTGCTGGGTATCTCATTTTTCTCCTGGATGTTATGTAAATAGATGCTCTACGCCCCCACACTGTCCCGTTTTTTTAGATGGGTGTGTTCTGTTAACCATAATTCCCTCTTGTGGGACATTAAAGTATCTATCTAAACTACACACAGAAAGGCCCCAACCAGAAACTGGATTTGAACCCAGGAACTTTTTGCTATGGGGCAAGAATGCTAACTACCGCAGAGCTGTGCTTCCCTCTAAAATAAAATATATACCTGCATCCATCCACTTCCGCTTATCCAGTTCAGGGTCACAGGGGGGCTGGAGCCTATCCCAGCTGACATAGGGCAAGAGGCAGAGTACACCCTGTACAGGTCGCCAGCCTGTCGCAGGGCCAACACAGAGCGACAGACAACATCCACGCTCTCATTCACACCTATGGGCAATTTAGATTTTCCAGTTAACCTAACCCCAGTAAGTGCATGTCTTTGGACTGTGGGAGGAAACCGGAGTACCCGAAAAAAACCCACGCAGACACGGGAGAACATGCAAACTCCACAGAGAGAGAGGGGGAGGGGCCTGGGCGGAATCGAACCCAGGCCTTCCAGATGGTATTTTAGCTGTGAAGCAGCAGTGCTAACCACTGCGCCACCTTAAAAAAAATTATTTTAAAAAATAAGATTTAATATTTACCACAGAAACATGAAGGCGGTTTATCCAGCTCCAGAGTCCAAAATCCAAAAGAAGCCTGTCAGTGTAATGGCTGCCCTACAACTATTTTTTTCCCTCCTTTTGGGGTTCTTGGTCCCACAATACATTGCAGTAGTCACGAAATACTGAAAAACTCTTGTAAATTACTAATACGGAAAATTCCTTCACATTTATACAGTACTTTGTCCTGTATTTTTATGGAATTTTTTTACAGGGCTTGTTGGACTTCTAGCAGTTTCTGCTTTCTTCTTTCCAGTTTCCGCTTGTGCTTGGCTGTTTTCCTTGTCTCTCTTCTTCTAGCGCATTCTTCACTTCTGACAATTCCTTCTTTATTGTCTCAATTTCCCTTTTTGCCTTCTAGTGCTTGTTGGACTCTTCGCGCATCCTCTTTTAGTTTGGCGTTTTCAGCCTGCATGGATTTAAAGGCCTCTCGCCTCCCGTGAAAGTTCTGTTATAGTTTCTTCTCAATCGATTTGGAGCAGTTCTCACAGCAGGAAAAAAAAATCATCCTGATCAGGAAGGCATTTCCCCACATTAGTTTTAATCAGCAGAAGAAATCTGTAACACAGGAAATGAAGATACCTTACAGATGTTCAGATGAGAGTTGATGCTGTCTTTTTGTATTTTTGATGTTGCAGCTTGTGATACTGTTCAGAGATGTTGTCTGGCTCTTGTTTTCCTACTTTGAAAAGTTCTCAAACCAAGCGCATCTGTGACATCAGAGATCTACTGAACATTCTATCTCTTTTTGAAATTTGAAGCATGCCCCGCCTACATAGAATAGTATTATCAGGTGCTCCCATTGCCTAGCAACAACAGCTGACCAATGGACGCTGCCAGAATAGTAACCTTATAGGGGTTTGTTTTATCCATCCATTTCCTTCTGCATCATAAGGCGAGAGGCAGCTTATACCCTGGTGGAGTCACCAGCCTGTCACAGGGCTAACACACAGAGCGAGACAAGTCTTCACACCCACACCTGTGGGCAATTTAGAATCACCATTTAACCTAACTCCACTAACTACATGTCCTTGGACAATGTGAGAAAACCCGAATGCTCACAGGAAACCCACACAAACACATGGGACAGCATGCAAACTCCACACAGAAAGGTGTCGGCCAAGGTGGAATCGAACCCAACCTTGTTGGGAATTTTTATCACTTTGAGATTGGTATTTCCTGTTTCTATTTTCATATCATTTATTAGCAATTATATTAGTCACACACACACTAGGTTAATGAACACTGTATGCTTAGATTAGTGGGATAAGGCTGAGGCCTGTTATATCTATTTAAGGCCTCGGTGGGATTCAGGTACATCTTTGGTTCACATGGCATTGTCACATCGTGTTCTATTTTAGGAAACTTTTGTCTACATTTCATTCTTTGCATCCTGGTGAACTTGTTCAACAAATGTAGTTTAACATCTCAGATGTGTTTCAGCAGTATTTCTGCTCGTATTAAAAACTTTCTGTCATACAGCTCTTCCTTCTGGCTTCGCCATCACTCCATCACTGTGTGTGCATGTGTGTGTGTGTGTGTGTGTTTGTTGCCAAACTTTTTGCACATAGGGATGGCAATCAGTGGCAATTACAAATACTGATACACCATGACCTTCAATCTTCTGCAGACATCTCTCTGTACGGCCCACCTCCAGCCAGTAGCTGTTTTTCCATTTCTGTGACCTTGGCAGTCTCTGACTTAGTACCCAGAAGTGAGTAAGTCCCAAATGTGGCATTATGGCCAAGGCTGTCATATTGACAGTCATTCATCATTCAGTGCTGCCAGTACCGCTTCACTGTGTGTTCTCCATACTTCATTGATTTCAGGGATGACATATACAGTAAACAACTCTCATTTTGACAGACTTTCCAAACCAGTGTTGTCACAGATCTCCAGAAGTGGACTGCACTCATTACCAGTGGTAGGACAAGGTGCAGGGGTGGAGATGTTGCACCCTTAACCAAACCCTTTCAGGTAAAGTCATGGCCATCAGTGCATTTGGACTTAATCTGCAGGCCTAATCCACTTTTCTTCATGGTTGGTGGCTGGACTAGACATTTGCCACAGCCTTCTCACATTAAAGAGCTGTAACAGCTTGTGAACTGACACAGTGCTCATTTGGTCCCTCGTTTCCTCATCTGCCACGTCACTCACACGTTTACATCTCCAAGTCTTCGTCACGCTCAACATCTGAGCCCTCACTCAGACTCTACATCTAACTCATCATTCAAACAACACAAAGACTGTGATGATGAAGATGTGAAGTCTTCAGCTCGCTTGCCATAACAGTGATCGTGGCTAAGGTCATTAATGAACTGTGTATCATGTGTCATAGCGCCTTTGCTGATGTATTGTAACAGTCCCTGCCACTTCCTGCTGATGTTCTTCTGTCTGCTGACCCCTTCTGTAGTTCCCTGCTGCTCCTCAAGAGTGATGTCTCTCCCTGGCATGCTCTCTAAGAGATGCATTTATATATGCCTAACTTATGAATATAGTAAAAGTATGTAACACTCTGGCCTTTCCCCTATTATCTTCCTCACTATCTCTCTATTACTGTTACACATGTCTACAATCAATTAGTGTTGGGATTTTCGATGTAAAAATAATGCCCTGGAGCTGGGTTTTGTGCACAGTTGAAAAATCCTAATCTACCATTTCAGTATACCAGCAGGAGGGCTGTGTCAGCAGCTGTGCAAAATATAGCAAGTTGTATGACAAAAGAACAACCAGCACTTATTGGTGGGGGATGAAGGCAAATTCACTGATTTCCTTTTCTTAAATGTATAAGTGGAGGTCACCTTTGACAGCATGTATTTAATTATATTAACGCTGTCTTCTCTTTTCAGCAGAGTTGTGTCCAGCTGCCAGGATCGAGATAATATTTTCTTTTAAAGGGAGGATAAGAACACTAAACAGCTCCCACACAAGGATTTTATCTACAGGTGCTGGTCATAAAATTAGAATATCGTGAAAAAGTTGATTTATTTCAGTAATTCCATTCAAAAGGTGAAACTTGTATATTATATTCATTCATTACACACAGACTGATATATTTCAAATGTTTATTTTCGTTTAATTTTGATGATTATAGCAACTAATGAAAACCCCAAATTCAGTATCTCAGACAATTAGAATATTACTTAAGACCAATACAAAAAAAGGATTTTTAGAAATGTTGGCCAACTGAAAAGTATGAACATGAAAAGTATGAGCATTTACAGTAGTGGTGGGCGGATCAATCCAAATATCAATATTATCGATACCAGCGTTGGTATTGATATTGATCAGTACTAGTGTAATAAGATCGATACTTGAGCTTCAGTTTCTCTCCTGTATGCAGCGCTGCAGTTTCATCAGTGATGCGAGCTGACTGTTTAAGTGCCGCTCCTCTCACAGCACAGAGCAGCCACACTTTGCTCCTCCCCTCCCTGCAGTGTTTTAACATTATACTGTCACGTGACATGTAACACATTTTACTTGGGGCAAAAAACGTAATTTGTCAGCGCTCCCAGCCCATGGGTCACTTCCGGCCCCACCCCCTACGCCCACGATTTGGCTCTTTAAGTTACTTTTTAAATATTTCGCTTTCCCCTCCAATTAAGAGGAGTTATTGGAATGTCAAAAAAGCTAGTTAAAGGGCCAAATTGTCTCATTAATATTTACATTAAATCAAAGGCCGGAAGTAGGGGGTGGGACTGGAAATGTTTTATAATGTTGTGGAGTGATAATTTTGTACGGCTTGTTTATTTAAGAAAAAAATCCAGAAAATTATTGAATGAAGGGATATTTTGTATTACATTTTTGTATTATACTTTCTAAACACTCTACCTGAAAAAAGTTTTATTTTGTTGTTGAATGATCATTTTGTACACTTTATTTATGAAACAAATCCAGACATCACAATGTATGAGGAAAATTGTTTTGTTGCTGTTCTATTATTTTAGAACAAAAACTTTTATTTTGATAAAGTATTTCCTATTTACCTATAAACTTTGCCCAAATCTATTCTTGCTTTTAACTAATTAATGATCCAAAGTAAAGAAAAAAAAATTACAAAACACTTAAACTTCATGAAAATTCTTCATAATTATTAAAAAGTATCGGTATCTGTATCAGTATCGACGATACTGGCCCTGTATTTACTTGGTATCGATCGATACCAAATCTTGCAGTATCGCACACCACTAATGTACAGCTCTCAGTACTTAGTTGGGGCTCCTTTTGCCTGGATTACTGCAGCAATGCGGCGTGGCATGGAGTCGATCCATCTGTGGCACTGCTCAGGTGTTATGAGAGCCCAGGTTGCTCTGATAGTGGCCTTCAGCTCTTCTGAATTGTTGGGTCTGGCGTATCACATCTTCCGCTTCACAGTAGCCCATGGATTTTCTATGGGGTTAAGGTCAGGCGAGTTTGCTGGCCAATTAAGAACAGAGATACCATGGTCCTTAAAGCAGGTACTGGTAGCTTTGGCACTGTGTGCAGGTACCAAGTCCTGTTGGAAAATGAAATCTGCATCTCCATAAAGTTGGTCAGCAGCAGGAAGCATGAAGTGCTCTAAAACTTCCTGGTAGATGGCTGCGTTGACCTTGGACCTCAGAAAACACAGTGGACCAACACCAGCAGATGACATGGCACCCCAAACCATCACTGACTGTGGAAACTTTACACTGGACCTCAAGCAACGTGGATTCTGTGCCTCTCCTCTCTTCCTCCAGACTCTGGGACCTTGATTTCCAAAGGAAATGCCAAATTGATTTTGATCAGAGAACATAACTTTGGAGCACTCAGCAGCAGTCCAGTCCTTTTTGTTTTTTTGGTTTTTTTTGGGTTTTTTTTGTTTTTGTTTTTTTTTCCCTTTTTAAAGGGGAGAAAGAAAGAGGGGAAAGAGAAGAAGAGAAAAAAAAAAAAAAAAAAAAGAAGGCACCAGTGAGTAAACCAAATAACTCATCACTTTAAAAAATATGAGAGATGCTGTCAAAATTTGCAAAGTTAAGATTGTGTGGGCAATACAAAAAATAAATAAAGTTAAATTAAATTAAAAAAAAAGAAAAGAAGCAGAAGCATGGTTACACAAACCAACCATTTTGTGTTGTGATTACAAGAGCATTTTCTGTCATGAAATGTACTTACCAATGAGGGCAGAATGACATAGCTCCGCCCACCAGAAGCTAGAGGCGGGCATGAAAGCCCCAGGAAGTCCAGGCCACCAGCAGCCCACTACGACCTATGAACACCTGCTGCCACTCATTCCAAAGACAACCGCACCCCCACCCCAGCAGACGGGAGAGGGAGGCCTTAGACGGAGCCCCCTCCAGCCGAGGAGCAAGGGCCCCAGGGAACCCAAGGCGATGAGAAGCCAGCCCCCCCTCCGGCAGCAAGCCCCCCATAACGGCCGATGGCAGGGCTCCAGAGCACCGGGCACCAGAGGACCACCCGACCCCCACAGAGCCCCCCCCCCCACGCTAAAGAAGCCAACGCAGCCCCACGCCACAACCCCCAGGGGAGCAGGTCAACTCCCACGTCAGAACATCCAGCCCCACCCAGGAACCCCAAGGCACCCACACCCCGGGGGGGGGTAGGGGGGAAGCAGCGACCAGCGAGGAGCGGCCAGGAGGCAAGACACAATGCCCATACCAGGTCCAGCCAAACAAGCACTCATACATGCCCGCAAGCACACCCACGTACACATTTATACATATACATGCACATACTCACCCACACAAATATAAACATAGATACTACATATACTCATTCACTCACCCACCCATGCTCACGAAGACTATGACAAATACACAAAGACACACATTCATCCATAGCTACCCACCTCTGAACATGGGGGGAATGGTAATCCTTCCAGGGCCAGCAGTGACCCCGATACGCCGCCAGTCTGGTCCCTGGGGAACCACCCAAACCCCACCCCGGGCGAGGTGTAAGAAGTCGGGGTGTGAGATGACCCCTCCACCCCTCCCCAACCTGTAAGTGTATGTGTTTATGTTTGTGAATGAAATGAAAAGTGTATAGGGTGCAGTTAAAATTGAGGGGGACAGTTGTGTCCAAGCACCAACCGCATGTAGTCAGTGCTCATCCACACTGCTCCCCCCCCCAAAAACCTCAATGTCTAAAGTGCAAATAAAATTTGGGGACAGACAGTAATGAGGATCTGAGTTGGGCCACCTCAATAGCCCCATCTCGTCAACCTCTTAGTAACATGGCTGCCCCAAAGGTCCTGTGTGTGTCGAGATGTGTTGTGAATTATAGCTACTAAGGTGCAATTAAAAAGGAGGGGCAAGTGGCTGTGCTGCTCTGCATGTGTCTGTCCAGTCCTTTTTGTCTTTAGCCCAGGAGAGACACTTCTGACACCGTCTCTTGTTCAAGAGTGGCTTGACACGAGGACTGCGACAGCTGAAACCCATGTCTGCATACGTTACTGTGTGTGGTGGTTCTTGAAGCACTGACTCCAGCTGCAGTCCACTCTTTGTGAATCTCCCCCACATTTTTAATAATAGTAATGAATAATGCCTTAGACTTATATAGCACTTTTCACGGTACTCAAAGCGCTTTACAATTCTGTGCACTATTCATTCACACCTCAATCCTACTTGGTGATGGTAAGCTACTAATGTAGCCACAGCTGCCCTGGGGCAGTCTTACAGAAGCGTGGCCTACAGCCCCTCCGACCACCACCAACCACATTCACACTTAGGCAATGTGGGTTAAGTGTCTTGCCCAGGGACACAATGACAGCACACGCTCAGACGGGGACTCGAACCCGCGACCCTCCGGTTGCACCTACCCACTGCGCCACTGCCACTTGAATGGGTTTTGTTTCACAGTCCTCTCCAGGGTGTGGTTATCCCTATTGCTTGGACACTTTTTTCTAACACATCTTTTCCTTCCCTTCGCCTCTCTATTAATGTGCTTGGACACAGAGCTCTGTGAACAGCCAGCCTCTTTACCAATGACCTTTTGTGTCTTGCCCTCCTTGTGTAAGGTGTCAATGGTCGTCTTTTGGACAACTGTCCAGTCAGCAGACTTCCCCATGAGACACCATTTAAAGGCCTTTGCAGGTGTTTGGAGTTAATTAGCTGATTAGAGTGTGGCACCAGGTGTCTTCAATATTGAACCTTTTCACAATATTCTATATGGACAGTCCATATTGATTTCAGTCAATATGGACTGAAATCTCTGAATGTTTTCATCACCTTTTTGAATCTATGGCACAAATAATTAAGGCAAGACTAAACTCAAATGAGGGGTCAAACCCGGTAATAGCTCATAACAATAGCTCCTGCTCCGGAGTCATGAACCCAGCAAAGTTAGAAATAGCAGTATGACATAAGCTTTGTCATCGCACATTAAGTGTGACCCTATCTCATTTGGAAACAAATCATGTATATTTCATGACACGTCCTCTCGCTTTAATCACGTTATTTGCCGTGACTACAGTCTTTTTTATCTTCACCGTACCGTATGACATGCATGCATATTTTAGAGCTGGCTGTGCAGAAATGTCAAACATTTGTGTTGCTGTACAACTGATATCTCTAGTTTGTATTAACGCTGTGGTGTAGGCCTCACAGTGTGACTCAGAACTGGCACAGAGCAGTCTGTGATGGAAATCTCACTGTGTTTGATATGCAATTAACCTGCAGGATTGCTGTGAGTGTGCAGTGTGACAGAGACAGCTGTCTAAGATGTCTTAAGTTATTTATCATTTGATTACTGACCACCACTTTTGAGTAGTTGGTCAAAATTCAATGACCTCTCACATGTATATTTAACAGTTAGTGTGGCTAAGCCTCACCACTTTATATTTTAATCTGTTTGAAAACTCTCCCATCAGTTTGTTTTTTTCATTTGCTTCTCTTTTCCATTTTTTTGCCCTTTGCTTTCCTGTTATGACACATCTATAGTGTCTTCTCTTTCTACTTAATTGAACTGGTGGCTCAGTGATTGCAGCTGTGCCTCCAAGTGACCTTTAAACACGAGTTTGATAGTTATCGGTGTGTTTGCCTTTGATTTTGAAGTTTTGCAATATATTATGTTCCAAGGCTGTTCTATGAGTCTTTCTGCACTTTTATTCCGTGGGCAGGTAACATTCAGTTTTAACCCTACCACTCAGACAGTATTTTCTCAAACAAGCAAGACAAGTGCTTTCCAGCTGAGAAAGCAGCAATTTAGTTTCCTGTGTGTGCACAAATGGTCCTTTGAAAGTCATGGTGTGTAACAAAAACCTAACAAATGTGTTTATTTGGAAGTATCCTGCACACCTCTTGTGTTGGTGTTAAATGAGGCTGGACCCGTCAACCTGGTAACAGAAAACTGGACCTTTGGTATGATCTTTGTTAGTTGTTATGATTCTTAGTTTTTTGGTATTCACTTGTTAAATATGATATCATTGGCCATTTGTGAGTCGAAAGGCTCGTGTGGTTCCCAAAATCAAACAAACACTGAGGTACCACTAAAAGTTAAAAAATAGTCAGAGTTCTTTCAGCTCCAAAAAAATGATCTCCCAGGGGTAGCAATAACATTTAACATCCAGCTATCCATAAAAAAGAGGACTTACAAGGTTTAGCTGAGTTAACTTTAGCTGGAGGTTCGCTAACAGGTTTCCATCTAAAAATGCTGTTCCGTGTTCTGATTGAAATATTTACCAAAAAAATACAGATCTGCTATCAGTGTTGGGAAGGTGAACAAAGATAAGAAACTAAATCGCATATTTGGAGGGTTAGTGAAGTTTGACTAGCTGGCGTATAACAACCTGATGGCTAACTACAGAGCTATGGTTATGCTAATCTAAACACATTATATAGTGTTGATAGGATCTTTATGAACAAAATTTATATATTCTAATAGCATGGGGTTAAAGGTTATCGCTGATGATGGCTTAGACCTCAGAAGGTTAATACTGTTCTTTCCATGGTATGTGTCTCGTCCCTTGTGCTGTGGTAATATAGTACAAAAAAATCACTTCCTCTATTCCTTATCACTTTAGCTTGACCTTGATGGAAAATAATTCATAAGGATCCAGGCAAAGTTCACATTAGTACTCAGAGAATTTGACTGCACTTGCACTAGTCTGCTTAAAAATGCTGTTTACATGGATCTGGTGTGTCAAAGCTAAAGGAGTACTACAAAAAAGCATATCTTTGTCCGATGTTCTTGTTATGCTGTTCCATGCAGGTCATATAAAAAAATCACATTATTTTCAAAGCTGGAATTTAAAAAAAAAAAGAAATAGAAAAGCTTGTAAAAGGAAATTAAATCCTTGATGTATTGAGATTAGTTGGCCATTCTGTCCACTCATATTTTCTCCTCCCACCAGTAAAACAGTCCAATTGCAATTCCTGCCTTTATTAAAGCTTTCTCTTGCTGTATTAACAAACTGGATTATGGTAAACCTCAAGTTCACTTTGTTTTAATTGAGTATAAGAGCAATTTAGAATCACCAATTAACCTGACCTCACTAACTGCATGTCCTTGGATTGTGGCAGGAAGCTGGAGTACCCGGAGAAAACCCATGCAGACATGGGGAGAACATGCAAACTCTGCACAGAAACGCCACAGCCAGATGGCGAGATTCTAACCCAGGCAACAGTGCTAACCACCATGCCATCATGCTGCCCCCACCCCCAAAACCAACCCCAACCCCAACCCTGAAAAGGATAAAAGAGAACTGATGGATGAAATAGCACACAATTTTGAAATATTAACTTACAAGAGTCATACAGCGCATTAGAAAGAAGCAGATAATGTATTTAAGACCTTAATGTGTGGGTTTAACATAGCCTGTTGTTGAAGGTTCAGAACATCAGCAGATTGGCATGAATGGTAAAACACACTATTAATTAACATTTACATTATCTGCTCCACTTGGCATATATATATATATATTTTTCATGACATTTAAGATTTCATTTCACAAAGGATGGTAAAAAGAAAAAAAAACAGAAACAGAATAGAAAGCCTTTAGTTCCATCGTATTCAGGATCAAATGACTTGCATGCAATGAAGTAGCTATAGCAAGTGTCAGCATAATGGCCTAAGTCATTTTTTTCAGGTTTTTCAGAAAACACACACAAAAAAAATTGAAACAAAAACTGAAATTAACTTGTGCCATTATTTTAGGATTAGCTAGTGTATCCTATGCTTTAAAATGTAATAAAAGAAGTACTGAAGCACCTTTCTTTGGTAAAGTTTCGACTTTACCAAAGAAAGGTGGCCTGTGCTACAAAGCAGGTACTGTAACTTATCCACGTAACTTCTGGGTTAACCATGGATTGTGTGTGCTGTGAAGGTGGTTTACTTCTTACCAGGGAACATCATCATGGTATGTCCTGCTGAAGACTTAACCTGCTCCAGAGCAGGTTATATTCTAGTTTCGAGATCAACAAGTACAAAATCACAGATCCACATTTGCATATCAGTCTGATCTCCTAATATCATCATTCCTGGAAAGTCCCTCAGACCTCTGTCCTGAGATAGTTATTGTTATTCTGCTTCCCCCCTTGTGGAGCATAGGGCCTCCACGAATGTCTTCCACCTTTTGCAGCTCCTGGCAGTCCGTTTGACCAGGTCAGTCCTGACGCCCTCGGTTCTTTCATCAGACTGCGTCTCCAGGTCTCCCTTGGGCAGCCTTGCTTGCATTTCCTTTGGGGGGTTCCATTTAAGTGCTTGCCTGCTGATGCTGGAAGGCTCTTTCTGCCGAATATGCCCGATCCATTGCCATTTTCACCTTCGAATCTGGATGTCCATTGGCTGTTGTTTTGTTTGTGTCCAAAGGGCTTCATCTGGCACTTTGTCAAACCACTTCAGGTGGAGGAGTTATTCATGAAGACCTGGATGCGTTTGGAGTTGGACTTTGTCCTGAGATAGTAGAAGGATTAAGTTTTTTTTTTAATAGCATCTAAAGACTTTGTCTTTCCCTGACAAAGATCAATAAGAAATAGAGATTCTTAAATTTGTTGCTTGAGATTTTTGTTTTTTACAACAATTTTATTGCTCTATAAGCAATCATATGTGATCCTAAAACAACCTATATCAAATTTGCAGTTCATGTGTTTTTTTATATTTAATCGTGACTCTCAGACCCTTAAACAGCACCAAGGCTGCAGAAGAACTTGCTTCAGGTTACTTCACAGTCAGGAACCTATATGCAAAATGTAACATCTGACCACAGCTTCAGTCTTTTGTAAGTTTGTTGTTCCTTACATTTCTGAGTCTTATGTTGATGTTTTAGTTAGTGTCCTTGTTTACCACCCACCTTAATTTCCATGCCATCCTTTCAGTTTTACCACAAAACATACACTTTTCTTAATCTTAACTGGTTTTAATGACTGAACCTCACTAATGAAACCTTAAGTTCTGGGTGAAAAATCTTGTGTCTAAGGTGGATTTTGCTGCTCTTTCAATCTGGAAACAATTCAGTTTTATTTATAGAGCACCAAATAATAACAATCATGTCATTCAAAGTGCTTTATATTGTAAGGGTAAAGACCCTATAAATAATTACAGAGAAAACCCAACAGTCTAAATGACCCCCTATGAGTAAGTACTTGGTGACAGTGGGAAGGAAAAACTCCCTTTTAACAGGAAGAAACCTCCAGCAGATCCAGGCTTAGCACTCCTATATGTTTCCCCATCCATGTAGACGGGGTGAAAAAATGGAAAATTCATGTCCAGGGACACAAACCAATCGATAAAATTTCATACATGTTTGATCAACTGTCGTGACATTTTTTCAGCATGTGACCACGTTTACGGCATTGCTGTGCCTTCCCATCTCTGATGCGGATTAGTGTGTGTATATTGGGTGGTTGCACAGCTGCCTTCTGTAACATGCCTACAGTATTCAAGTCACACTCGTGAATGCACATTGCTACAAATAAAGCACATCTAGTGCATTGTAGCTGCCCTGCTGGAGCTGTTTGAGCTCAGAACCAGACTAGCAAGCCTTGTGCAAATTGTAGTTATTGTAGACAAATTGCACAAATTAGTTGTTCTTCATTCTTCAGGCTGTTGTGACATTTTCTACCATTTGTTTTCACTCATCTGTAAACTCTTTTCACTCTCGGTAAACAGCCATTTGAATGTTGTCATCCATAGATCATATTTTGTGGCTTTAGGAGCTGCTCTCCGTCTGTGTGGCAGCACTTTTCACTGTTTGCTGACAGATAGAGTTCACCCTGGGACTCTTCCATTTTTCAGTAAATTAACTATGAATTTTTTTTTTTTTTGGCTCGGTTTCGCTGCAACCAACCAAAGTGACACTCATTATGTCAACCAGCGAGGACATGCATCTGGCTCGAGAACAACTATATTAGATTACAAAGTTTTATAATATTTGGCTGAAGATTAGCCTGCAGGCCAACAATAAAGTTTGTGTGAAGATGGAGGAATTTAAATGGCTACTTTAGGGTTCCACCATTATATGTTTTACTATTGTGAGCAAATCATTGGAAATCACTAAAGCCAGTAATGAATTTAACATACTAAGTATTGCCTGCAATGATAAAGCCTGCGTGCCACAGCTTCATTACTTTTATTATCACAAACATGGGCACCATATTTTATTTGGAGTTGATTCCTGGTTCAAAATATGAATGCACCATTAAAGCATTACTTTAGATCTTAGTTAGGGCAGCTGATACCATTCTACACATCCAATTGGCAAATCTAATACAGGACACGCTGTTTAAGCTGCTTTAGCCTACCTACACTTGTTCCACACTGCAAGCCACATTGCAGCCCACTTCCACATCTGCACCTGCTTTCCATGCTGTGTCTGACATACAGTGGTATGCAAAGGTTTGGGCACCCCTGATAATTTTCATGATTTTCCTTTATAAATCACTGGTTGTTTGGATCAGCAATTTCAGTTAAATATATCATATAGCAGTGGAACACAGTGATATTTGAGAAGTGATTTATAAAGGAAAATCGGGAAATCATCAGGGGTGCCCACACTTTTTCATACCACTGTATCCATGTCGTGTCTCTGTCACTGCCTGTAGTGTTCTGTGCCAGAGGTTCTGTTGCTGTTCTCCCTGCCTCTGGCTCTCTATGTATGTACATGGAAGAGCAGGGAGGTCCCAGAACAGAGCTGTATGGACAAATATAAAATACTCCAGATGTAAACGACAACATTTCTTTTGACTATAGTGTTCCTGAGTGAACTCCTATTTGGGTACTTTTTGCTAAAACCTATAGTGTCCAGATGTTTTGGTGAAATGTAATATTTCTGACCAGCTTTCAAGTATTACATCTTCACTAGAAAGAAATGGGACTGCATCCTTAGTTCTGCAGACCTTACAGGATAATTATTCTAAGATGGTCTATGATGTTGGTGGTTCCAAAAGCATTGCAGAATGTTAGTGTTTTGGCTTTTGACATTTCAAATAGCATTCTTGAACATACTTGTAACTTTCTCATAAACTACAGCACATAAATGAAAGCAGGCTCGCCCATTTCTCCCTCTTTTTTGGCTTGATAAGACAGTAGAGCGACCATGGAAGTATCTAAATTAGTACATTTGAGAGAATTAAACCAAGCACGGTGTTAGTTCAGGTAGGCCACAGGGTGGATCATCCAATCTTAATGCCAGCCTGTATGAGCTCATGGCTCATACAGGCCTTGTACACATCCAACTGGCAAATCTCATGGCAGGCAGTGCTATTCGCTCTCCTTTTAGTCTCCCTGCATTTGCTGTTCTGTAAGCCACTTTGCAACCCACCTCCACCTCAGCGTTTCCTTTTGTGCCTCTGTTATCAGTGATGCAGTGATGTTCTGTTCAGTATAGCACTGAGCCATGCCGGCAAATATAGATTACCACATGAGTGCATTTATGATTATCCTTCTAAAATGTTTTTTCTTTTTTAATTTTCCCAGGCAGTGTTTTGATCAAACAATGATGGGCTGGTTAAATAAGGTCAGGGGCCTTTTTTGCATTTTCTAACATTTCTATCTTCAGGCCAGTTTTTGGATTTTGTGAAGCAACACATGAGAATGAATCAACTGTGCCTGCTAATGAGGACCTTGTGGGTACAAATTCCTTTCAGGATCTTGTGCATGATCTTGTGTTTCTGCAAACATAGGCAAAAAAAAAAAAAAAAGCATCGCACACGCACTTCTTAAGCTGTTTTCATTAAGAATGTGCTACCTCGCATGGCCTTCTGAAACGTAATAAAACAAAGTGAAATCTGCATTTTGTTTGTGGCACTTGTGAATTCCCCTCTGAACTCTGGCATTGGCAGTTGCAAGTGTCTCTGTGTGGATGAGTTCATGCATACCTATTTGTGCATGTTTACTTTTCTGGCAAATTGTTTTTTAGCTTGGCCAACTGGATAACATTACTCCGGGCCAAGTCATTAGCTGCTGAAATAAAGCAGCTTTGTTTTGTTGTCATGCTCCACAAAATTCTATTTAAAATCCGGCTCTCTTCCAGAAAATGACAATAAGGGGACAAAAGGAAACAGAAGAAGCACACTCGGAGTACAGTATCTGAGACAAACTGCTTCTGGGCTCCTTAAGAGACTGCAATTAATCACAAGTTCCTTGAGCAGAACATGACATGCTCATTCAAAGCATCATAGGGACACAGTCCACAACAAAAGCTTTCAGTTGTGTTGTGAGCAACTGGGTGCTGGAATGAGGGTGCAGTTCCTCTGATAAATAGCGGGAGAGCTAAGTAGAAAAATGTTGCTGACAAAATGAAGAATGCAACAAGGAAAATTGCTCTCAGGTTGTTGTTGTTGTGTATATCTGATTGTGAGTTGCAAAAAGAAATAAAAGAAAAAAAAGGAGAGATCCAATTACTTCCCAAAGTTTCCAAACTCTGTCAGAGTTGATCAGAACTTCTGATAACCTGGAAGAAAGTAAATGGAGTCAAGGATCAATGAAAAGTGGGTACTCCAGATTGCTGGAAAATTCACTAATGAGATGGTGACTTTATTTTCATTATTCCTTGAGTCTGTCTCCATTTCAAATATTGGCTCATGGCCATCTGTCAGTCACAGGCACGCTCCAAGTCTCTGTCCCTTTGTGCACTTAGTTAAACACCCAAATGCCCATCCATTACCTCTTCCAATGGGTCTAATGGTCTTCTATCAGTTAATCTTACTTCTCTGGGGGTGTGTAAGGTGATTTAATATGCTATCAGGCAGGGCTGAAGAAAATTGAAACCAATAGCCATGAAATCTTCTTAATCTCCTATTTTTTCCCCTCTTTCCTTTCTCGTTCCATTACTAAACTATTCCCATATTTCTACTTTTTTTTAAAGTTTAAGTTAGCCAGATATAACTATATATGTCACCACCTGTGACTAGGCTGTGTCCTCTTATTATCATTTATGGTTTTCATGCTCTACAATGCAGGAAAGGCAGACAGCATAACCAAAACAAAAGATATTTGAGGCTCTTGGCTGATCTCTAGTGGCAATATTGGGAAATTACATCAAGCACTTGCACGGCTTAAATTTTCTGCCAAAAAAAGGAAAAGAAAATCTGAGCATTAACAGGGTTAATGGTGTTTTGGGCAGTGATGGACTACAAAAAGGCAACAAAAAGCCTTGGTTCGCAGTTTCAGAAGTTCCAATGCAGGGCAGTGAAATCGTTTTCCCATGAGAAGCTCTGTATTTTGATGGTTAGTTGGAAAAAGCCACCTCAGCACAGAATTTTCAAAGAATGCTCGGCCAGACACTTGAATCTGATGACTTATTGTCATATTTACACCAATTTCTGCCTGTGAAGGATTTCGGCAGAACACTCAAATGCCTTGCCACAGACTTGACTGGCTGCATCACACTTTACCGCCTTGTGAGAGATGACTCACTTCATTGCTCACCAGACCGCCAGACCTCTATTGATGCAGCACTTCACTCACAGGCATGTATTTTTTTTTTCCAAGTGTAATACATTTTTGAAGGTGAGACTCTGAAAGTGCCTGCGTGCTCCCCAGTTTGACATTTACAGTCGAGTCATTCAGAGTTTGTCGTTTTTTCTTCTTTTGTTGGTCCTTGCATCTAAAACAAGAAGCACAGGCATCAAATGAGGGCTGTGAGGACGACTTCTTTCTCTCAGACTTGCTGGCTCGCGTCACTTTTTTTAATGTTCCTCTGGCTGCTTGAGGAGCCGACTCTCCCCTTTTATCTTTTAGCACCTAATAATATACACTGTCTGTTGCTTTGATCTCCTCCTGATACTAAAAGTTGCCAAAATAATGTTCTTTGTGCATGTCTTTTTTTTTTCTCTTCAAACACTGAATATTTGATTTCATCTCGGTTTTAAAAAGAACCTCAAAGTTACTTCATAAAGTTTGGAATTCCTCCAAATTAATACATGAAATCTGTTTTTAAAAGTAAGGTTCCATTTATCTTTGTCCACTTTGTGTTAATAAAGGAGTAATGTATTTCAGCAAATCCTTCAACGGACCACCACTGATGGGAAAATTACACTGTAATAAGCAATGGTGTTAGGCATCTTTCTATAGAAAATATAGCCACACGGCTGCAATACAGCATCTACCGGATAATGAGGGAAAGAAAATAACAGAAACAAATCAAAGACTCAAAGCACTCAGTGAACTTCTCTTAATTGCAACCTAGAAAGCTAGAAATAATGATTTACGTTTGTTCTGCCAACTGAAGATAATTGGCAGCTGTTCCAATGACTGAAAATCACCAACACTCGCTTTAATGGACGGGGGGGGGGGATGAAGGACAGCATCATTAGCACACACCGCTAACTACATTTTTGTCTCTCAATAGCCAGGTCCAGATCTGCATGTCAGTCTGCAGGAAATAAGTAAATAATGCACGAGTGTGACGATGACTTTGAACATTGTGCGATGGATGAACAGACTGATTCAAGAAAGGACACGTGATCATGTTGTCTGGCACACCTAACTTCAAAACCCCGAGTAGAAAAGAGCATCCGTCTAATAAATCACGTAACTATTATATACGATATGTACGATACATTTTGGCAGACTATTTTTGTCTCCAGTCAAACAAAGTAAGTTATCCTACAGGCCTGCTGAGCATGAACATTGCAACATTTGACTGTGACAGCCGCAAATTCTGATGACAGATAACGCTGCATTATTTTACAGTGAAGACACCAGTTTATCACGTCTAAGGGAGAGGGCAGTGGACTTTTTGACCAGACTGTTTAATACAATTTTGCAGTGTGGGAGGATGCCTGAGGAATGGAGGAGTGTGACTACAGAGGGATAACGCTGATGAGTCAACGGACAGCGCACGAGGGAGGTGAAGAGAGTGCAAGCAGGGCAGAGTGGGTGGAGAGGAGTGTCAGAAAGATATCAGTAGGAGTGAAAGGGAAGAATAACAAGATGGTAGTGAGAAGTGCTATGATGGATGGTTTGGAGACAGTATCTCTGGCAAAAAGACAGGAGGTGGAGCTGGAGGTGGCAGAGCTGAAGATGTTAGGATTTTCATTGGGAGTGACCAGAATGGACAAGATTAGAAATGAGTACATCAGAGGTGACAGCTCAGGTTGAGCAGTTTTAGAGGCAAAGTTAGAGAGGCGGGGCTGAGATGTTTTGGACATGTGTAGAGGAGGGAGAGTATATATATTGGGCAAAAGTTGGTGAATATGGAGCTGCCAGGCAGGAGGAGAAAAGACCACAGAGGAGGTTCGTGGATGTAGAGAAGGAGGACATGCAGAGGGCTGGTGTCAAAGAGAAGCATGCTAAGGATAGTGACATAGAGGATGGTAATCTGCTGTGGCGACCCCTAAATGGAGCAGCCAAAAGAAAAAAAAGAAAGAAAGAAGAAACCCGTTTAACATGCATGCACGAGAAACAATTTTTAAGCTAGCAAGCTAACTGAAATGTTGTGTGGTTGCAAGACAAAAGCAGTTTGTGGTTCTATACGGACTTTATACTGCAGCCAGTTGGCAGCCACGAAAGTACCTACTTGGATTTCCCTATGCTAGTAAACCAATGCTAAATGCCTAAAAGTTGGACTATGGTGAGATGCATTATCAACCGGATAAAGTACCACGTTTCTGTAAAGTAAGCGGAGGCATTTTGACAGCATTTTACCTGTGATGTAGTTGAACGTGAATAATTCAAAAATCTCTGCGTAATGCTGGGTTTGCTAAGTGTCTTGGCTAAAACAGGCTATATGAAGGTAACTAACTTGCTATGTAATGTTAGGTCATTTGAAATTAGAAGCCGGGTGGCTTTGGGAATAAATGATTTTCTGCATCTCTCCATTTTGCATTTTGAAGTTGCACAGTGCCTTCTGCTGGACAAACTCTGCACCATCATCAGTCGTGACATGCTTTAAGTGTGTCTCTCCTGTCTTTTCATTGCTTTTTAAAATTTTTTTCCTTTGTTTGCTGTTATAAATGCTAATAGTGATATATCGAAAAATAGCTGAAAGTTATCAGTAAAGCTTTAATTTTTATGTGTGTTTTTTGGTTATCGTTTCTTCAGAAATTATAATAATAATAATAATAATGATGACTGAAATTAAAACCATAATCCAAAATCCTCCATTATTATTTGACTGTCATTTATGTATACAATATTACAATAAAGCATGTTATAACTACTTGCATACTGCATGTGTGTACAGGTGTACAAGACTAGACTGTAAAATATTTGGCATATTATAATATTGCATAGTTACGGGACAGACTGGATTATCATGGATAATAATATACTACACTACAGCAGGCCATATAGTATAGGTACACAACAGTTGTAAACTTTGTCATATTTAATTCCATTGTAGCATATTGATGAGGACTTGCGGTACAAAAGCAAATACCAGACATTCCATTACAGCTTGGACCCGGTAAACCCACCAAAATATAAAAACAAAACACAAAGTTGCTTGGAGTTACAAAGTGACGTCAACAAGACAAACATCTTGATTTGGGAAAATCCAAGATCATGATGGTTACTGCCTCTTTTTTTCTTTTTTAGGATAAAAATTGTTATAATGCATTTAGATATTGCAACACTCGACAGAAAATAAAGTAATACAAAAACAACAACAAAAAAATGGATGGAGAAACAGCTTTTAAGAGCAAGACCTATGGCACGTTTATTTCCTGACACAGATTTGCACTTTTATATAATCACAAGCGTGGATTCTAAACTGAGTGCAGGTGGATAGACAGGGATTCCTACGGAAAAGGTGAGCTGAAGGGAGCAGCAACTGGCTAATGTGCAGAGTCTGTCAGTAGATGGCGCCATAAGCCTTTCCACAATCTGTGCCACTCTTGCACTTGTGGGGCTTGTTTCCATTGGCTTGTGAAAGTGACAGTTTCAGAAAAAGAGAATAACAAATGATTCATAGTCAATCTTCCTATAAGCAAATATTACACCATCACTTGAGAAAATGTGAAATATTTGCCAGCAAATACCCACTTGACTGTGACATTTGAGAGGAATTGGACAGGTTGGCCATGGGTGTAGATTATTATAAAAACAGATATTCAGAAAGTTTCTTTCCACCTTAATTAGTGCCACGCAGCAGTGAGAAAACATCAGATGAAAGCTTTTTTCCAGCAAGACACTCGGAGCCCAAAAGAATCACAAAATTTCTATAACTCTTTTAGTGTTCCCGGAAAAATACATCAAGGTTAGTTGACAGGAAATTACTTTATGCCTAGCTGGGATATTCAGCTTCCACCAATCAGTTATTGATCACGTTATGATCTAAATAATATGAATACTTTAAGATCAAATAATACATTAAAATTTTAATTTTATTCAAAGAATCTTTTTGGAGAGTGAACAGACAAAACCTGCTCTATAAAATCAATTTAAACACTTTCTTCCAGATTCAACCTACAGATTCTAGATGGGTGAAAAAAGGACCAAGAATCTCACTTCATTAATGCTAATCTGGCTCTGACGTGTATACGCTTTGTATCAGTGGGGAATGTAAATATCTACAAAATGTTTCAATGCCAATTAAAAATGCTTCATTTTGTCTCAGTTTATTTTTGAGCGCTTCAATTTAGTAGTTTTTAGTAGTTCTCACACCAATCTGAGAATGAATTCCCGCTTCTGTACCACTGAAAAATAAAGCCAGTGCACAAATGCGTTCAGCCTGCATTCATTTTAATGGCCAACAGGGGGCGATGCTGGTGTACTCAAAAGTTAGTGAGAAAACACCCTTCAGTTCCTTTGATCTGCGACCTCAGTAAACACTTTTCTAATGCGTTTATGGACTCATGCACTAGTTTCAAGTCATACTCAATAAAACATGATGCTCACTTTGTTAATTGTGGTACTTATTAGAATCAGCCAATGAGCATACCCTGCTTTATCCTCATGTCTAACGACCAATCAACAACAATAACAAGTCCCTCGATTTCAGTCAGATCTCCTCTTCACTCGTCATGTCCAGTTTTTGCAAAAACACTCAGTTCGAGGTTTCACAGCCAGCAGCTCCATCCATCTTTTATATACAGTCTATGTTACATGCTAAAATGAAAATCTGGGGGTCTGGGGTCTTTTTTTCTAACCAGTTTGATGGAATGAACACAGCTCAACACTTATCCTTAAGTAAAAAAAAAAAAAAAGAGAGATACTTTGGCACATTGTTTCTGCAGTGCAGCAGGTGACAAGAGCACAAGCAAACTTACAGCAGATTGCTTCATAATTAGGTTTAAGCGTCTTACTGTAAATAAAGCATTTTACATTCACCATTAAAGACAGAAACAGCAGTCTGACAAACACCAACATCTAGACTGCCGGTTTTAAGGGTCTGACTTACATTTAGGTTGATACGTTTAAGGCAAATTATATACTTTACATATAATATTTAAGCATGTCTGTCAAGAATTTGTGTATTCATATACATATATATATATATATATACAGTCAAATGTAATTTGACATCAAAAAGCAACTCAACATTTGATTTTTTTCAGAAAGATGCTCAATGCTGAATTACATTTTTAGTATACACACAACAAGTTTATAATTAGCAGCAGTTACTAACGCGTACATCTTAGTGTATGTGACGAATGTAAAAATGATGAAATTAAAATATATAAAAAAAAACTAAAAAAATGTTTTCCTAATCTTCTCCATTGAGATATGAAAACTGAAGTCACTCAAAATAGGAAATCTGGTAATATTCCGAACGGATTTTTTGAGGTATTTCTGTGGGCATTTTTTAAATGCTCCTAACTAAATATGGACAAAATATATGGGGCAGAAAATGAACTAACTTTTTAACATCCATACAGATCAACAAATACTAGTAGCTCCTGGATGCCGAAGTCTGTATGAGGCAGCAGCTGCACACGTAAACAACAACGCCACGGCGCTAAGTTGCAGGACAGCACGTGAGGTTCATAGGAAGAAGGAAATCTGTGAATGAATGGATGAAAGGGGAGCAGAAAGGGGAAAAAAGAACCAGGATAAGGGGTGATTGTCATTGGAGGGGGTTTGAGTTTGTCTTTAATTGGCTAATAGAGACTGAGCCAAAGTTCATTGTCTGAGATCACACCAGAGTTTCAGGTAATGTGTCAGAATTGTCCGAGGATAGCAGTTGCCATATCTGCCACCGGTCCCGCTGCCAGTCCTGCCATTCTGGGCACTGACTCTGTGGCACCACCTGGGCTTCTGCTCTTGAAGCCGAGTTACTCTGCCCTGCGCTCGACCTCTCGTGTGGCCGCTGAGCCGTCGCGAGCTGAGGTGAACTTTGTGAGCCAGCCAGTCGATGATGTGCATAATAAGGAGGAGGAGAGGGGCCATCGAGGGGGCTAACTTCCACAGTGTCCACCCCACCTTGAGGCCTGAGGGTCGAGTTAACTCCATGTCCCCTTTGTGAAGTCACAGAGGGGTTGATGTGCAGCTGCAGGCGTGCTCGCCCCTTGTCCACGTGAGGGCTGGTGCACACTCTGGTGACTGGTGGGTGGGGTTTGCCCTCGGCAATGCCAGGCGTTTTCTGAGTCCTTTGCACCGCTGTCTGATGATGTCTGCTATCGCTGTGGAATCCATCAAGACCTTCCTGGGAGCTGCGGGAGCTTCCTTCTGACATGTTGCTATGGGAACCTAAGAAGAGAGCATCACTTCATCAGTAAAATTGTCAATGAATATAGAGGGAAACACATCTGCAGTAAGTGATTGACATACAACCGTACAAAGAAAGGTAAGAGAAGCTTTTATTAGCCCTTATTACATTTTTATAAGACATTTTTGATTTTTATGGACAATAAACCAGAAAATAATTTTACTACATTAAATTATTTTTGGTGCATTGCATCAGTAGAATCCTCAAACATCTAAGAAACACTGAAGAAATCATTTTTGCAATGATACGTGTTCTTGAAAGTACTGCTTTTTCTCTGTCAGCCTGGTACTAATATCACAACTGAATGTGGGCACACAGATCATAATGTCATACTCTGAAAGCCATGCCCAGTGAAAGGGAAAAATCACTCAGCCCTATAACTGAGGGCTGACATGCTAACAAAATGCCTCTAGCTGACTAAGTACATTCGATTTTACAATGTACAAGGACTATTTTAGCACCTTATGGATAGTTGTTAAAAAAGCTACTGTTGCTAGCTAAGGTGCTTGCAACCACTGTCAAAAAGCTTTAGCTAAACTAATCAAAATGCTTGCTACAGTGCTCAAAAATGAGCATCAGAATTCCCAAGTTTCTTCTTGCTGATACCATTTTATGTCTTATTTTGTGTACACACTTTTGTCTTCAACAACAGTACCCAACAATGCCTAGTTCTTCTATCAGGCGGCTTATAAAGGTGAAGGTCTGTGTTCTTTATCTTGTTCCTAGGATACTTAAGAGTGGAGTGGGAGGCAGATGTCTGCCCCTCCCTGAGCCTGGTTTTGCCGGAGGTTTCTTCCTGTTGAAAAGGAGTTTTTCCTTCCCACTGTCACCAAGTGCTTGCTCATAGGGGGTCGTTTTGATTGTTGGGTTTTCTCTGTAATTATTGTAGCATCTTTCCCTTACAATATAAAGCACATTGAGGCAACTGTTTGTTGTGATTTGGCACTATATAGATAAAATTGAATTGAATTGAATTGAACTGAATTAGTAGTTCATCCTGTTAGGCAGCTTTTGGGCATTTTTCAGTTTTTGGCTAGCAGATGGAATTGACTAAGCGGCATCGTTCCATTAAACAAAGTCAGTAGAAATTTATAAATAATTTCCCCCTCTATTCTGGGTGAAACTTAATGGCACTCTCTCTCACTCCATTAAGGCTAAAAATGGACCTTATTAGGGGCATGGCAGCTTTGAGTGATGCCAGCACAAGCAGTTGTAGCAGCTAGCTGTATGCTAGACCTCAATTCAGCTAATTTAAGTCTAAATTGGACCTCTTGACAGTGTTTGCTTATGGCCCATTTTTGAATGGCATTCATTTGACAATGAAGTGGCTTGCTGTGCAGTAAGGTGTCAGGTGCAACTGTCTGTCCATGAAGTCAGTGCTGTAGTTTTGGCAAATGAAAATTATAATATTTCCTTTGTTAGGTAGCACTTACTACCAGGCATCAGTGCCTCTTCGATGCATGCGTGTAGTCTATGGATGCACCTTGCTTAGTAACTTAGTGCTCCACCAGTTCATCACTTGCGTCCTGTGGTTTATTAGTCACGCATTTACCTGGTATCATATGTGCTGTCTGGCTACACAGACAAAAAGTAAAAGCCAGCATGACTGTAGCGTCTGTAATAAAAAATAAAAATGACTTAAGGTGCCATGTGCTTCAGATTTGCTCCTGTCACGGTTAATAACTAACACCAGGTGTCAAGCACATACTGCTCTGGCTCATTAGCCACTTGAAACAAAATTTGCAGCGGGCATCGACTGATTTACCTGTATATGTTTGATTCTTGAGTGCTGATTTCAGAGTACTGTGCCATGTGCCCCAAATGTTAGCATGCTCTTCTGAAAAAGGCACAAGAGAGGTCAAATTCCTGCCACTTCTGAGTCATACAGCATGTTTAGTGTGAAGAAACATGTGGATACCCAGGGAGAAACGCCAAAAGGAAGAAAGTGAAAATGATAACACCATCAACCAAAACCTTTTTAATAACAGACATTGCGCAGCTCACCTTTGAAACCCCAAGTGTCAGCTCCAGTCTGTACACGGCAGAGCTGCTCACTAGCTGGGCTCCCTGGCTCCCCTCGGCGCTCGCTCAGGACTGGGGAGTTGTTATCATAAGGGGATACTTCACCGCTTGACGCCTTGTTGGAGTCGCTGGATGAATGTCGCTCGCTTAGGGTGAAGGGCTCCTCTGGCTGCAACAGGTCCGGACTCCTGCGGGAGGCCAAAAGAAATAAAATAAAATGGGTTTAAAGAGTGGAGAGACTGACGAAAAGAGAAAGACGAGACCGAGCGCTATATACATGTAACTCACTGAGATGCTTTTCTCCTCAGAAGGTAGTCGACCACATCTGGATCAGTCTCCAAAAGGCTCATTAAAACCTCATTTTGCAGATCAGGAGGCACCTACATAAAACAATGTGAGTGAAATAATAGAGTGCATAACTTCACAAGATTAAAATCCACCCGTCTTTTGCCCCAATGCAGCATTTATCTTCTAAAGAAAAGGCAGAATTTCAGTTTGTCCTCTTTTTTTTTTTTTTTAGCAACATGTCACACGGTCAGACCATGTGACATTAAAGTGTACTTGATTTCTAATTAGACGCCCATTATTTTTTCCTTTTCCTTCCTTCAGCATGATGGGAAGAAACGATAATAAGGTAATGAGGTGCCTTGTTACCTTCATTTCCAGTGGACTTCTTAATCTGATCTTCTAATTAGCTGATTTTTATGCTTATCTGATATGTGGATTAAGATGAGGAGCACTGTCCAAAAACCTAATGTTTGCAAATGATTCCCATCCTGAAATGCTTTGAAAGTAAATGCCACTCACTAACAAATTCAGACATAAGCAGGTTACAAAACAACTTTCAGATGTCATTCACAGAACTTGAGCTGCTTACAAATCTGTTTTTACTCACTAAGACTGAGCAAGTCAGTCCCAATTCACTTTATGTGATTAATAGCTCTTCATTGGCTTACTGCAGGAATGTAAGCCTCCGTGGCAGATTACAAAACATTGGAGTTTAAAGTTTTGGACCTGAAATGACCCAAACGGTCTTCCTGTTTGAGGGACAGGAAAGAACGAAAGCAACTGACGAGGCGGTGATCTGTGTAATTTTGTGACCTCTTTTGACAGCAAATAAAGGATTTAATGCATGAATGTGCTGCTTTTGTTTTGGAAAGAAGAAGTTCAAGTATCTGGATGAAAAGCTGTTGATGTTATTTTCAGATAACTGACTTTATGACACCTTTGCTTCCTTTGTATTTTTAGTTCAATATTTCATCCAGTCATGCACAAAAGCCTGGAGCCACCCCTCACTTCTTTATGTTTTCTAGGATGGGAAATAGGTGCAAATATGCAAATACAGTATATAAGGCAAAAACAGAGTTTGTACAATTCTAATGAGCTTGAAAGTCAATATTTGGTGTGACCACCTTAGGCAGCAGCTCTGAGGCGGATTTCTTGTCATTTCTTTAAGTAGTCTTCAGGAATAGTTCTCCAGGCTTCTTGAAGGACATTCAAAGCTCTTCTTTGGATCTTTCTGCTTTTTGTTCTGTTCTCTGTCGAGGTGATGATGCACTGCTTCAGTAATGTTGAGGTCCGGGCTCTGGGGGAGGCCAATCCATGACTGATAGTGTTCAATTGTGTGTTTTCCTACTTTACTGCACTGACTGTGTTTGGGATTATTGTTGTGCTGAAAAATTAAGCTGTCACCAATCAGATGCTTTCCAGATGGTGTTGCATCATGGATCAAATTTTACATACAACACCAGCACCACTGGCTGACATGCAGCCCCAAACTGTGACAGAGCCTCCACCGTGTTTTACAGGTGGCTGCAGACACTCACTGTTGGACCTCTCTTGACCTCCACCAAACTGTGACAGAGCTTTATAGGAAAGTGAAAGGATAAAAGTTACTGACCATGAAGACTGTTTGGTAGCTATCAATCATCTTCTGCAGCACGGCGATGACAGCCGTGCTCTCCTCGGCCCTGGCTGAGCTCTGGACGGTGAACTCCTTGTCTGTGCTCTTCTGTTTGTGGAGGAGGTTGGGACCAAAGATGGTCGCGAGGTTTAAAGCTGTCATCTTGTTCCCTGTGATCTGGGACACAAATGTACAACTCGTTTAATAATGACTCGCTCAGTACTTCCTCAGGCTCATTCTGAACCAATTCTGCTCTCCTAGCTCCTCTCTATATGCACCCCACTGGCCCATCAGCTCATCATCCTCAGCTCTCTAGTCATTTTGCTGAGCATTCTTCCTACAACTGTGGCCTTTTGTTGGTTTGCTTCTAGTGATTTATTGCTATTTAATAACTGTGTTCTCCTTTCTCAAGACCAGACCTCCAGGTCCACTTTAGTAGCTGCTTTCTATATCCTTCTTGCTTTGGGTTCTTGAGTGCAGTAAAATCTCTTATTGTTGGTACCATCAGCAGGCAAGAATGACTGCCAACCTGGTGATACGAAGTACTGGTTACTATTTAACCGTATTACTTTAGCATGTTTTTAGCATGTTTTTTGGTACATAGGAAAATGACTTACTGCATAATTTGAATCCATTTTCCATTTGTGTTGTTGAAATTCAAAGAGAGAACACTTTTTAAAAGATAAAGGGCAAACTTAAAAAGATACACCGGTGAACAGTTTTGCAAAGACTGCATCATAGACATCAGCAACACTGTCCACATTTCTCTTCCATATTAGGGGGATATTTTAAAAACTTGAAAAAAAAACCCTCCAGAAATCACTGTGATCTTCTGTAATAACACAGACATGGGATTCACACCCCCACATCCCCATCCCTCATCCATTTCTTTGGAGAATCTCCCTTTCAACTTCTGTGCGTCTTATCACACACAGCCCTCTCTGTTTTTGTCACTTAACACAAAAGACAGATAAAAACTGGCATCATGGGGATTCTAAACACACAAAGTGCAAACAGCTTCCTCTGTTTCTCCAAAGGTAGGGTGATAGTGCATCTAAAATTAATTTCTTGCCCAGTTTCCTCCCTTTTCCACTCCCGGTCCCAACACAGAGATGGGAACCACAAAGCAGCCAAAGAGTACTGATATTTTCCCAGCTGAGTGTGAAGCAGTCGGACTTCCTGTCAGAGACTCGGATAGAGATTCTAGAGCCATGATGGAAAAATCATACGCATCGATGTTTGGATTCATTCTCGTCTGTATATAGACACAGAGAGACAACAAAACACATCTGTGCAAGCCTGTGCGCCAGAAAAACATACCATAAAAGTATACATCACCAGAGACAATAAACTTTATTTCTGGATGCACGCACGCACGCACACACACACACACACACATCTCCATCCATAGTGAATTAAAGGTGAAAGTCAGTTGATATAGATAACAAGTAACCCAAAGTGCTTATACAACACGTTTGCATTCAACCAGTCACACAAGCACTTCCATGTGTAACTAAGCTGAGTGCTTTTACTGTAACATTCACACACATCCATACTCCAATGCTTGCGTTGGAGAGCAACTTGGGGTTCAGTATTTTGCCCAAGGATACTTTGGCATGCAGCACGGAGCAGCCAGGAATCAAACCGCCAACCTTTCAATTGGTAGGTGACCTGCTCTACCGCCTGAGCTACAGCTACTTGTCGAGGACCTCAGTGCAAAGGACCTCAGGTAAAATATTAAACTCGGCTTTATTAGCAGGAGTGCAAACAAAAGGCCGGACTGGACGGGACCAGTGGCATGAAATACAGTACAAAAATAAACTCAACTAGAATTCCAGAAACCAGGGTAAAGAAACAGGAAGCACACAGCAAGAAAACAATGACAAGGATGCAACAACAGGCATAGAAAACACAGGGCTTAAATAACAAAAGGGCTGATGAGGGGAGTGGAAACAGGTGAGAACGCAGGTGAACCAAATTATCTTGACGAGACAAGGGGAAGCAAAACTGAACACAACAATCATCTGGTCAACAAACAGACCAGATGACTATCAAAATAAAACAGGAAGTGAGACGGGGAACGGAGATTCAGACCTGACAAAGAGCACTGGGAAAACACAAGGAACTAGGAAATCAAAACCTAACCAAACCCCACAACAAAAGAAACCCACAACAGATCAAATAAAGCAAAACAAAACACACAGAGTCAAAAGGACCCAGGACCATGACAGATTTGGAGTTTATAGTTTATTTTTTATAATACTTAAATATTATAAAAATTTTATAATACTCAAAACTTATAGATTAGCAAAAACAGATTTCATTTACCCATCTGTGTTTATTTTCTACGAATCTTTAACTTAAAGATGTTAAAATGCGTGCGTTCTTTGAATTCTTGCGGTTTAGCAACAATCCATATGTAGCACATAGATTACAGTTATGATAAAAAAAAAAACTTTACAAGAAACCTTTGATAACAATCCACACAGCATTATTGCCACAGACTAAAGATGGAAATGTCGCCGACATTACTGCGCAGCACTGAGCCGGGGTTTTCCCTCATAGCCAAAAGGTTTCCTGCAAAGGGCAAAAAAAATGCGCTGTTGCAGGTCTTGCATCAGAAACTGTTGAATAACCGTTCCATCTTTTGGACATAGGGTTGAGAGATATTTGCAGATAGAGAAGGTCACAAACATTGGAGCTGAGAAACAGCTGAGACTCGACTTTTCGCGTGCTACGTCACATTTGTGAGGAAAGGAGTGACATCTAACGCTGGTTAAAGACCAGATCAGACACATGGACTTGGACTCAAGGATGAATTTTGAGTTTGGTCATCAAAAGTGTTAAGCAAAGGCTACTGTCATCACTGTCACGTGTTTTCCATCTTGTGGATGGATCTTAGGAACATCTTGAGGAAAGTTCCTCATGGTGTTTATGGCCCAAAAGTGCTTTTGGACTTGAGGCTGAACTCTTTAGATTTTGGTTACCAATGATCCCAGGGGGAAGGCCACTGTCACCTCCCAACATGCACATAACATTTTTGGCCATCATTTGTGAATGTAATATATTAGAAACAACCCAAGGAAACGCCCCCAGATCATAATACACATTTCTGCCCATAACTAAACTTGTGAATCTAGCCTTGACGAAATTTCTTCCAGCTTCAAACAAACCTCTTCTTGGGCTCAAGGATGAATTTATTAGATTTTAGTGGTTAAAGGCCAAAGTCATGATTATCTGTTTCTTTGGATGACTTCTGTGAAATTTTATTACATTTGGCAAAAAAAAAGTCCACTTAGATTAAAAGATGAGCTGATTTAATGAGCAGATGAGCTGTTAACTTGTTAGGTCAAAGTCACTATGCTCAAAACATGTTTTTGCCTAAAACTCCAGCATTCATACACAACTTAAGACAAAATTTCACATCCATCCATTCATCCATCCATTTTCGATCGCTTATCGAGGTTTGGGTCACGGAGGCGGCAGTCCAAACAGAGAAGCCCGGACTTCCCTCTCCAGCCACCTCTTTCAGCTCATCCAAGTCATTCCCAAGGCAGTCAAGAGATATAATCTCTCCAGCGAGTCCTGAGTCTGCCGTGGACCCTCCTCCAGGTAGGACATACGCATAACACCTCACCAAGAAGGTGCCCAGGAGGCATCCTAGTCAGATGCCCAAACTACTTCAGTTGGCTCCTTTTGATGTGGAGGAGCAGCGGCTCTACTCAGATTTACGATCACGGTCGGGGCTGAAACAGTTCCAGGCCGTCCAATCCACTGCTTTTTTTTTTTTCTTTTAATACCAAAACAAGGTAGTGGTACAAAATTTCACCAAAAATAATGTGCAATAGAATAAAATGAATTGATGGCCGTTCTTCTCCCAAAGGTCAAATCTGAACAGACATGGACGCACACTGAAGCTTTACTAGCTGGTGTAGTTGTAGCTGCTACTTATTTCAAATCATATTTCTTTGAAGTTGCTCTAATTCTAACCAGCAACAGAGAGACTTTTTAAAAATATAATATCCTCCTGGTGCTGGAGTAACATCCAGAATTATTTGCTTACTTTGCCAGACTTCCTCAGCTTAAGGTGCCTTCTGACTTTACAGTACTGTAGTGGTTCCCTTTGACATTTTATTGCCGGCCGTAGTCAAAAACCTGACCGTCGGCCCAGTCTCCCAGATTGTAAATTTTGAGCAAATGCAACTGTTCACATTATCCCCGGATGTCATAATCACCGCTAGGCGATTTAGTAATCTTACATCAGTGTTGATGTAGTGCTTGTGCTGTTTCAGGCACAGAGAAATATGTACAAAATCCACCCACACAAACTGCTTCCTATCACTTCTTTGGTCATTTCTTCCCAATGAGGTGGAACCAAAATACTGTTAAGCTGTCCACAGGCTGTTTGGACATTATGGCAGCTTAAAACAACCACATTGGGATGTGTCGGCTTGGCGCTCACCTCCTGTCCGTCTTTATCCTGCTGGTCGTGGGCATGGTCAGCCACAGTGGACAGGAACTCCAGGAGACGGTGAAGTGTGTCGCTATTGCATGCTGGGAGCAGGTAGATCAGCAGCTGAATGACACTCTGCTGCTCGTCTGAGTCCAGCACTACAGTGCACAAGGAGAAAAGGGGTGACAACAGGAGGTTAGGAATGAGGAGACAACAGAAGGGAAAGTGGGATGGAGGGAAAAGGAAACTTACATGTGGTGTTAATAAAGGGTGTGTAGAGCTCCTTGGTTAGGAGAGGGTCAGGCAGATCCCTTAGGAACTCCTTCAGCAGAGCAGCTACATCGTGGACACTGTACTCCTCATCTAGCTGCACATCAACACCACGATCAAACTCTTCTCGCAGCTGAAGGAGGAGAAGGCGAGGGGAAAGAGGGGGAAAGGGGCGCTCAGAAACATCCTCTGCACATAACAACAGACATTATATTCTAGGTAGTTCACACGCCCGCAGAAACTCACTTCCTGCTGGTCCTCCAAGTGACCTGTTAAGAGTCTCAGTTCAAACTTGTTTTACCAGTACAGATTAAAATCTCTGCACTCTGACCTTTGGATGACTTTATCAGAATTACAGAGCCTATTTTCTTTTTCTTGCCATGACAGTGAGTTGCCTGCATATTCACTAATATGGCCGTTTTGACACTAAATTTGCAGCAAATTGAATTTAATAAATTATTTTGTCCTTCGTGGCCTATCACCACACCTCTGCTATGATGGAGATGTGAATGAATTGACTTCCCCTCCCCCCAACAAGCACCTTTAGTTTCCTGTAGATGCTGCAAGTGCAAGTAAATGTCAATAAAGCATGGCACAGATTATGTAAAAAATTATGCCACCCACACCGGTTGTCCTATTTAGTTTAACCCTGATTGTTTTACTTTGTATTCACTTGAGTCAAAGGTAACGTGCAGTTTAAGAGTACATAGAATAACTAAAGGTTCGCTTGAATAATAAGTATAAACTCTGTTGGATCGCTGTGTGTGTATTGTGAGGCTGGAAATTTTAACAGATGAAGCTTTGGTGGCATAAATGGCACATTTTAGTGCAATGTGTTGGTTTTAACACATTCTATTCTTGGCTACAAGATTTTGTTTGTTGGTGTTGACTCTTGTGAAAGATAAAGAAGGTGAGAAGAACATTTCACACCAAAAAGTTTCACTTTCTGCAAAACTGGCCTCTGATTTGTTGTTGGGCTGTTTGGCATGGCACTGTGTGCCTCGTCTGTGGATACATTTCATAAAATTACACTTTCATAAGAAGGATAATGGGTCGCTAATGAGTATCAAACAACCCAACTAAGCACCTGTGGGAGATGTTATACCAAAACAAAGGAAAGTATAATTCTCAAAAAAAAAAAAAAATGAAACTTTGGAAACACATCAGGTCTCAATGGGAAAAAATCATGCTAATGTCTACACTGATATGGGCTGGGTAATTTGTTAGGAAGGATGCTACATCATTTGATGAAAATGAAAATTATGAACCTACAGAGCCTGAATTCAAAGACACCCTCAAAATTAAAGTGAAAAGAATGATGCAGGTTAGTCCATTTTGCCAAAATTTCCTTGCAGCATCTCAAAATGGTACTCAGTAGTTTGTATGGCCCCCACGTGCTTATATGTATGCCTGACAACATCAGGGCACCTAATGAGACAATGGATAGTGTCCTGGGGGATCTCCTCCCAGATCTGGACCAGGGCATCACTGAGCTCCTGGACAGTCTGAGGTGCAACCTGGTGGGTCAGATTGACTGAAACGTAATGTCCCAGAGGTGATCTATTGGTCAGGCGAGCATGGGGGCCAGTCAATGGTATCATTCTTCAGAAACTGGCTGCATACTCTCACCACCATCATGCCGAACTATGCTACAGGCAGCATAATGTTCTCCTCGGCTTCTCCAGACCCTTTCATGTCTGTCACATGTGCTCAGGGTGAACCTGCTCTCATCTGTGAAGACACAGGGCACCGGTGGTGGACCTGCAAATTCTGGTATTCTATGGCAAATCCCAATCAGGCTCCGTGGTGCCGAACAGTGAGCACAGGGCTCACTGCAGGACGTCAGGCCCTCAGGCCACCCTCATGAAGTCTGTTTCTGATTGTTTGGTCAGAGACATTCACACCAGTGGCTGCTGGAGGTCATTTTGTAGCTCGGGCAGTGCTCATCCTGTTCTTCCTTGCACAAAGGAGCAGATATCAGTCCTGCTTCTACAGCCCTGTCCAGCTCTCCTACAGTAACTGCCTGTCTCCTGGAATCTCCTCCATGCTCTTGAGACTGTGCTGGGAGATGCAGCAAACCTTCTGGCAATGACACGTATTGATGTGCCATCCTGGAGGAGTTGGACTTCCTGTGCAACCTGTGTAGGGTCCAGGTATCACCTCATGCTACCAGTAGTGACACTGACCCAAGCCAGATGCAAAAGTAGTGAAAAACAGTCAGAAAAGATGAGGAGGGAAAAATTTCAGTGGCCTCCACCTGCAAAACCATTCCTGTTTTGGGGGTTGTCTCATTGTTGGCCCTCTAGTGCACCTGTTGTAAATTTCATTAACACCAAAGCAGCTGAAACTGATTAACAACCCCCTCTGCTACTTACCTGACCAGATCAATATCCCAGAAGTTTAATATCCCAGAGATGATGCTACACCCTTTTTTTGAGCAGTATATTTGCCAAATTGCAAATGGACTGGTTCTTATATTTGAGCAATCAAAGCCATCAAACTGGAAGGAGTACTGACCTGTCGGACTCTCTTCTTGGAGCTTCCAACTCTAAAGATCCCCACAGTGTGCAAACCTGAGTGGAAAAGGGAAACAACCGCATTAAAAGTGCAGAAATGAATAGAAATAAGACACTGGAGGCACATATACAATCCCAGTTCCAAAAAAAGTTTGAACATTATGTAAAATGTAAATAAAAACAGAATGCAATGATTTGCAAATCTCATAAATTCATATTTTACTCACAATCAAACATAGAGAACATATAAAATGTTAAAACTGAGATATTTTACTATTTCTGGAACAATTTGAGCTCATTTTAAATTTGATGGCAGCAAAACATCTAAAAAAAAAATTGAGATGGGGCGACAAAAGCCTGGAAAAGTAAGTGATACTAAAAAGAAACAGCTGGAGGAACATTTTGCAACTAATTAGGTTAATAAACAACAGGTCAGGAACATGATTAGAGACACAGAGTTTCAACAATCTGCAAAAAAAAAAAATGTGTCTACAATTTGTGGAACAATTTCAGAATGATGTACCTCAGTGTAAAATTGTGAAGACTTTGAATTGCTCATCATGTACAGTACATAATATCATCAAAAGATTCAGAGAATCTGGAGATGAGGAAAATCTGCCTGTCATGGAAATCACTGCATGGGCTCAGGAACACTTCTAGAAATCAGTGTCTGTGAACACAGCTCACAGTGCTATCCATAAATGCACATACAGATTTTAGACCAGCATTATGCTGATGGGGTTTTTTGTTTGTTTGTTTTTTTAAGGGAAGGTCTTGCATAATTCATCAAGACGATACTAAACCACATACTGCATCTATTACAACAGGATGGCCTGCAGTCTAGACCTTTCACCAACTGAAAACATTTGGAGCATCATGAAATTAAAAAAAAAAAACGACTCAGGACTGTTAAGCAACTAGAATCCTCTGTCATACAAGAATGAGACAAAATTCTTCTCGCGAGAGTCCAGTTTTAATTACATTTCACACAGCATCCTAACTTTATTTTGGAATTGGGTTTATGTGAGCAGTTAAGTAGCTGCTCACCATATTTCTCGATGTGCTGACAGCAGCTATCGACGACCCGGGGCACCTGACGGTAGATGGGATTGAGGCTCAGCCGTTTGTCCCTGTGCTTCTCTTTTTTACTCGGCGTTTCAGCCGGCAAAGAGAGCTGCAGCGCCTCGAGCAAGCGGGACTGGTTGTCGTCTAGGTCTGTGATGGAGTCCACTGACATGCCTCCCTGGAGGACAATCAACAAAAGCAGCTGATTAAAAACACACACACACACACACACACACACACACAAACAAAAAGAAAACACTTGACCCGTGCGGGTGGCTCAGACTGTGCTGAATTTCAATGCGATGCCTCACCCTCCTGCGCGCTCGTGGGGCAGCTTCGGGGGTGTTGGGCGATGTTGACTCATTGGCTGTTTCCGATGTGGAACTCAGTGAGGAGTTGCTGCTGGATAACTCCTTGTTGGACGGCCGCTTGGTGGCAAACTGCAGGACACATGATTGGAGAGTTGGTCTTATTCTCCACAGCATAAACAGAATGATTTCCCTCATGCTATTCAGTTCAAGACGCTTTATATTTCTCTCAAATGTTCCCAGTACTGAACACACAAAGAGAGAACTATATAGACCAGTTGACAGACCTGTAAAATGGACGATACGAGGTCTGAGGAGTCTTTGTGCTCCTCCCGCTGTGGAGGGTCCTGGCGAAAACTGTCCTGCCGCTGCCTGTGAGTTCTGTCATTGCAGATGACCTGGGAAAGGGGTATACTAAAGGCCTGGGGTATGAATTCTGTGAAAAATAGCCAAAAGATATCAGGGGGAGGGAGTAGGAAAGAGAAGAAAAGGGAAAAAAGAAGCTCTTACCAACATCCAAAAATAGCTCTTCAGCAAAAGCGGTTCAAGGCTTTATTGCTTCTGTTGCAGCTTTTAACACACGTGCAATAAAAGCACCTCAAAGCACATTAACCATGTCAGTAAAACTCTTATGGCGCTCCTAAAGTACTACATCTGTTTTCCAAAATAAGACATCATAGAAAGTAAACCAACACAAACCCGGCCCACTAATTCTAGGGCCTTTGACCAAAATAACACAACTTTGATGACGCTCACCCACAAGCAATGATTTTCCCCACGTGGGTCAGTTTTAGGAGCTGCTCAGCTTCGACGCATACTTGTATAAATAATGGTTAGCTGTTATCCCTTTGTTCCATTTACTCTAGTCTTATATAACCCCAGAATCCAGCGATGGTGCAGCTGCAAAATAGTAACCCTGCATTCATGTGCTCCTCTGAGGGTCCCACAGTAAGACTGTCCCTTTGAATGTGTTGTTTTTGTGCACTTTTAAGTTAAAAAAAAAAAAAAAAAAGCCAAAGCACAATCAAGTCCTTCCCACAGCGAAGGGGAAAAACTGGTTTCCTGTGACGGACTGCGGCATCTCTGGTGAAGAAAATGCTGCATTGAGAAAAGCAGCGGCACGCTTACAACAACAGCCAACATCCACTGAGTCAGACTAGATTTTTACTAAATTCTGAAGTATGAGACAAAGACAGAGCGGAGTTTGTTTTGACTTGAAGCTGCAAGGCTGAAAGAGCGCCAAGTTCACTCAAAAAGCTTGTGAAGCAAAACAGTAATCAACTTCAGATATACTTCTGATGAAAATAGGTGCAGCACTACTGATGGACACGCACATGCAAAAAGCCCAATTACGTGCAGGGCTGCCTTCAGAGAGGAGTGATGTCATACTGGGCTATCGCAGGCTATATATTCCATTATACTCAATCCTAAGGCCTAAGCCAACAGCTGTGCAGTGTGTGTGTGTGAGAGAGTCAGCGAGAGCCAGAGTGAGGACAGAGGAGAGGGAAAGCGAAATGCATTCCACAACCACAAGTGAAAGGCTGTGGTTTATGAACAACATAACCACTAACACTGTGACACAGTGAGTTTGCTCTCCAGTAGCCTATATAACCACAACACACACATGTGCACATATTCACTGTCTGAACCCCATAACATAGACAGGATCAGCAGCCTAACCACATTCATCGAACCGTGTCAGATTTTCATAAATCTTCAATCTTTCCAGGCCTTATGTCAATGTAGGAACACAGGCTTGATTTCATAATCACATCCACGTAGTGTGTTTACATCGACTGGTTCAGACAGCAATCATCTCTCGGCTTCAGGAAGTAGCAAATGTTCCCCTTCCGGTGCAACGTATTTGAGCCCAGACTTGCTTGATAATATCTGAGGTAAAAAGTCAAAGAAGAGCACAGCAAATATTAAACCATTTGCAAATATGGTTTGGCTGATATTTAGCCATCACTACAGATCAGGCTGCTGCAACACCAGAGATGAAACTGAAGCTAAAGTCACTTGAGGCTGGCGTCACAAACGAGTCAGTCCCCACAAACTCCAATGTTAAAATGTACAAATTTACAATGGAAGTAAATAAATACACTATATTGCCAAATGTATTCACTCATCCATCCAAATCATTGATTTCAGGTGTTCCAATCACATCCACAGCCACAGGTGTATAAACCAAGCACCTAGGCTTCTACAAACATTTGTGAAAGAACGGGTCGCTCTCAGGAGCTCAGTGAATTCCACCGCGGAACCGTGATAGGATGATACCTGTGCAATGAGTCAATCATGAAATTTCCTCACTACTAAATATTCCACAGTCAACTGTTAGTGGTATTATAACAAAGTGGAAGCGAATGGAAACAACAGCAACTCAGCCACGAAGTGGGAGGCCACGTAAAATCACAGAGCGGGGTCAGTGAAACGCTGAGGTGCATAGTGCGCAGAGGTCACCAACTTTCTGCAGAGTCAATCACTACAGACCTCCAAACTTCATGTGGCCTTCAGATTAGCTCAAGAGCAGTGTGTTGAGAGCTTCATGGAGTGGTTTTCTTTGGCCGAGCAGCTGCATCCAAGCCTTACATCACCAAGCACAATGCAAAGCGTTGGATGGAGTGGTGTAAACCACACCGACACTGGACTCTAGAGCAGTGGAGACGTGTTCTCTAGAGTGATGAATCACAGTCCTCCATCTGGCAATCCAATGGATGAGTCTGAGTTTGGTGGTTGCCAGGAGAACGGTACTTGTCTGACTGCATTGTGCCAAGTTTAAAGTTTGGTGGAGGGGGGATTATGGTGTGGGGTTGTTTTTCAGGAGCTGGGCTCAGCTCCTTAGTTCCAGTGAAAGGAACTCTTAATGCTTCAGCATACCAAGACATTTCGGACAATTTCATGCTCCCAATTTTGTGGGAACAGTTTGGGGATGGCCCCTTCCTGCTCCAACACGACTGCACACCAGTGCACAAAGCAGGTCCATTAAGACATGGATGAGAGAGTTTGGTGTGGAAGAACTCGACTGGCCTGCACAGAGTCCTGACCTCAACCTGACAGAACACCTTTGGGATGAATTAGAGCGGAGACTGTGAGCCAGGCCTTCTCATCCCAGGTAAATTCTTATTAGGGAAGTCTGAAGCGTCATTAGCTTTGTGCATACAAATATTCCATGAAAAACAGCCTGAATCACGAGCATATTTTCCTACCATTAAGCATTTGTATTCTCACACATTTTGTAAGCAAATCCCATTTTATTTTACGGTCCAATTCTCCCTTCATTTGGGCTTCTTTGACTAAGCTCTTTGCACTTTCTGCCAAATATGCAGAGTTTGCTTAGTGCAGCACAGTCACTGATCCTCAGAGCCAGTCCCCTTACATGGAGTCGCTCCACTTAAGCTAAATATAAACTGTCAAAGCCCAGTAAACAGAAACTGTTTTTGTAACCTCCCCGTTCACCTGCCCGAGGGGTGGAGACCACAGACTGGACCCCTCTGTCTCACAGGAGGGGGAATGGAGACAGTCGTGACAAAAACAACTGAAGGCAAAGAGATGGAGAGAGAAAAGCCTGTGAACTGGCAAAATATCAGAGTGCATATTAAAAGAACTTGGCGTACCTTTGTCTTTACTCTTCTCTTTTGCGAGTGAGTCCAACTTCCTTCTCAGCGACTTTTTCCTCTTCTGTCCATCTGCGCAGGGGGAAAGAATAAAAGACACGAATAAATCATCTGAAACAAATGATTCCCATATCTGCTCTTTCTTATCTGGCTTATTACATTTAATAAGCTTATGTCAGGAATGCAGACATGAATTAACTACCGGGGGGAAAGCTGTCCGTGCACTCAAATCCATTTAATGGAGCTGTCAGACAGGGTCAGCAACAGTAGTAGTCAGTACAAAAAAAAAAAAAAAACACTATGAAAACATGTTAAATTGCTTATAGTTTTTATCTAGATTACCAAGTGCATGTAAGGATTTTCTTACTTTGGATTCTGGTGCATACTGCAGCTCCATATATGGTGTATAAACACTTTCTTTGCCTGGTTTAGCTTAAAAACTCCTTCATGTATTAACAAAGCAGCATCGCCCTGATTCACTGCATTCATTTTAGTCAGATTGAAACTAACGATTGCCTCTTTAAAGTATGAAAATTCTCATTTTACACCCACACTGTGAGAACTGTCTTTGTTTGGGAGGTTAATAGTGTTTTTTAGAGTTACAGCTCATGTGCTATAACTGCCAAAAAGCCGCCCCACACACACACACACATGCGCACACACACAAAAGTCCAACAAAACCAAAGAAACAATCACCTTCCTAAAAAGGACATTAATGCGCACGTGTGTGCTTTACATCCAGGTATTTGAGAGGAATGCTTTGAAAGGAGGAAGCCTCTTTGTCAGCCGTCGACATGATGAATGGCTCCTGGATTTGCTGACTGATGATCAGGAAACTGTGGAAGTTGTGCCACATGCAACTTGGAAGTCCTGGAATCCTTGCCTCTTGTGACAAGGATGTCAGTTTGTGGAAACCTCGGCAACTTTTACTGTTATCGCCCTGTTGCTCTGGTTTCCAGAACCACTTCTTTCACACGTCAGATTGTTCTGGGCTCATTCACGAAGCCTCGATCCGCTGGTCTAGCAACCTCGGTTTGAACCGCAGATGTTCCCTGCAGCTGCATCAAATGAGTCACTCGTGAGGCTGAGGGAACTGCATCCGACGCCCACAACATGCTTGATGGTAGTGCTGGCAGCTTACGTCAGGGAGCAGGTTCAGTTTCTGATCCATTTAACCTGGCCTGAAACTTTAAGCGCAGCGAGTCTCAGGGTGCATGGGAGAAAAGTAGGTGGAAACAGTGAGGGGTGTGAGACACCAGGAGAAAGAAAGCAGATGTTGTGACTGAAAGCGAGGGCAGCAAGAGTGAGAAGGGAGAAGAAGACATAGGAAATGGTTTGGATTTTTGACAGATGATTTCCAAAGCCGTACGGAAATCCCCCCGAAAACTGCACACTCCCCAGCTCAGCTCCCAGCCAGTTGTGAAGCTGCCTGATGAATCTTTACTGCCTTGCGCTCTTGCAACACACTCTGGCCCCATCCCTCTCTGTCTTTCTCACTTCTGCCGTTCTTTAATCTGCTTTTGGTTCTTGGAGAAACACTGAGAAACACGACCCCTGCAGCTCAGATAAATTATCAGATGCAAAACACACATTAGCTCTGCTAAAACAGCGCTCGGGCGCACACGCAGAATCTTAAACAGTTGAAATATTTCCCTCGCTAGCGCATGGCGGCCGTCAGGGGCTCTGGAATTCATAAGCAACACAGACAAGAACGTATTAAATCATGCTGGGGAGAGGTTTAACCTTCAGCTGGAATGCAAGCCCTGGATAATCCACTCACTGCACTATACTGCTGCTATGGCACCCACTCAACTGCCATAGTGAACAACTCACTGTGCATCGTGCCTTAATCTGAAGCACAAAGCTATGCGAAAATTCTGATGCAGTACAGTTTAGGTCTGGTTTTAAAGTTTGAGATGTGATTTCTATCGATTATTACAGTGTCAAACCAAAGTAATCGTAAAGAACAGCAGCAATGCAATAAAAACAAAAGGTCTGAGGCAAAGCATGAAACTGCGAGCTTTAGTACGGCTAAAGAAGCCTGTATTTGACATGTGCATCCACCCAGCAAAGGAAACCGAATGACGGCTGCTTTTGAATTGGGCAATTGTGGTGGTCAAGATAATAAAAAAGATGACAAAGATGGGTACACCTTAGGGAATAGATGCCTTGTGGTTTACAAGACCCTACTATATGAGTGGGGAGTGTGCGGATTTCACTCCATTTTAAAAACCAACACAAACACAACAACTGTTAAAATGCTCTGCCCAATGCTTCAAGGCGTTGACTAATCAGTGGGTGAGGTCACGAATGCATGCATCCATCCTGTTGCATGACCCAATTTCAGCCAAGCTTTAGCTGTCGGACAGATAGATGGCCTCCAGAATATACAGAGGAGTTTGTGGTCACCTCAGAGACTGCAAGGTGCCCAGGTCCTGTGGCCGCAAAACAAGATCAAATCATCACCCCTCCACCACTGTGACTGACAGTTGCTATGAGGTGTTTGTGCTGATTTGTTTGGTTTTTGCCAGTCGTGCTGTGGATTACAGCCAAACGTCTCCACTTTGGTCTCATCTGTGCAAAGGACATTGTTCCAGAAGTCTTTGCGAACCTAAGCTGTGCTGCCATGTTCTTTTTAGAGAGAAGAGGCTTTCTCCTGGCAACCCTTCCAAACAAGCCATACTTGTTCAGTCTTTTTTCTAACTGTGCTGCCATGAACTTTAATATTTAACATGTTAACTGAGGCCTGTGGAGTCTCAGAAGCAACTCTTGGTTTCTTTTTTGCAGTTTCTTTCAGCTTGTTCAGTCTGAATTTGCTGGGATGTCCACTCCTGAGACCATGGTAGCATTGTGTTAATACGCACACTCGGAATGCTCATACAGCCAAAACGTCTGCTTTTATAGAGATGCTCACACTTGCTGATGATTAGCAGCACCTGGATGCTATTCACCCTCTTAATTCCTATGGAAGCTCTACGCAGTCCCACAGGACTGCATTTGCAATCATCAGTTTAGAACTTTTTAGATAAACCCAGCTCTGCTGCCTCAGTGCTTATTCACTCTAAAAGTACTCTTTTCAAACATCTCTGTTTGGAGACATCTATATTTTTTTAATGACCCAATTTATGAAGGCTATTAATTTGTTATAATTTGCAAAGTTTCTAACAACTTTTCCTCATTTGAGTGGGATTATATTTATTTTCTCTGCTATCTAAAAGCTGGGATGCATGTACACATTTTTAGACTGGGCGAGACGAGTGGAAAACCACCAACTCCGACAGTTTCACTGCACTGCTCTGTCCGTGTTTGGAAAATGACAAAATTGGACAAATTAATCCAGATTTAGCAAAAGCTTAATTATTTTGTTTACAAGAGCAAAACACAGAACAACAAGGACACACTTCAGCCTGCTTTTGCACAATCTAGGACTTTTTAATTATCATTTACAGTGACTGCACTTGGCCTCGGCTAAAGCGGAAAGGGAGGTTCATGTCGTTGTGAGGAGGAGAGGTCAACAGATATCATGGCAAACAGGAAGCAACCGATCCCTGTGTGAAGTAAGGCTTGCATCTAAATCCATGTGCTGTCACAACTTCCCCAAACATAGACCATACAAGACCTCCCTTCAGTACACTTGAGGGATGAAAAGGGAATGTGGTCTGGGACTTGAGTGCTGGCTGTACTTTATGGGACACTTGAAAATATCTGCACAAGCTTACACAGCTTACACAGCAAACCCAGGTCAAGCACATCAAGTCACAGAAGAGTCCTGGAGTCAATAACGCACACATTTTGTTAAATAACTTTCATCATTTCAAGACCCAGAGACAGAGACAGTGTCAAACTCTGTGGGCTCTGAATGGGTGGGTTACACTGCTTTAAACATAAAAATGATGTAACACTGTTTAACTCGAGTCTGCAGTATGCATTAAAAAAAAAAAGCATAATCCCCACCTTTTGGCATGGTTATCTGACATCCCAATTCATAGTCCTGGTGTAAACGGGTGAAGGCCACTTCCTGCAGCCTGACCCTCTCCAGCTCCGACAGGCTCTGGATGGCAACTGGCAACAGACGCACGCTCCGCCCCGACAGGCTGCTCCAGGTGAAATCCCCCTGGGAAAGAGAGGTAAGCCAAAAGTTACCTTCCACTGCTGCTTTTTAACCATTTTCATATAAGATTGCAAGTCAAGTCATATGGCTATAGCCATCATATGGCTAGGGTTGGGGCTGGGGTTGGGTGTTGGGTGCCATGATGCCCCTATCTGTGACGTAGCCTGATCTTCACTGATTGGCTGGTAGAAATCCGTGTGAAATCTTTTTATTATGCAAAATATCTTAAGCGGGTATGGAAATGATTAACAACAAATTCTGTGGGGCCAGTTTATTTAGCATCAATAGCACATAAATGTTTAATAAATGTTTAGAAAGTAATGAATGTGGAGCTGATTAAACCTGATGTAAACATATAAAAAAAAAACCTGATGGAGACAACAGAGACGACTACAGACATCACGTGCCTTGGAAGACACTCCTGTATTCTAGCTCTAAGGAGCAACTGAGGACATCTTAAGCACCCTGATGGATTTGCAATATGCACTCTGTATACAAAATTAGCAGTGTCCCTCCCACTCATTGTTCAGCAACATAGTGAACCTTCCAGCATTGGCTTTATCTGTGATCAAGATGTAACCTGAACCGATGTGAGTTGTAATTAATTGCTGGAGATCCCGAGACAGCTTTGCTTGGCTTTGAACATTTCAGTCATCTGAATCTCTATTCATGCATTCCTCCGTGTCTACTGACAGGTCAGGAAGAAGGAGAGGTTAAGATGAGGGGGAGAGACGCTGCTGCAATTTACCTAATGCCTTATCCAGACAGAGGGCTTAAAAGTGTGCAATGTGTCTGTGTTTATGATGCCTCAGTTTTGTTCTGATGCATGCAGGGATGGAGCGTTCTTTTTTTTTTTTGATCTCTGTTCAAATTTTCATCTGATGTTTACTCTTGGTATCTGGAGGAAAAATGAGACACCGTGAAGACTTTACTTTTCATATTTCGGCCTCTATCAACAATATTTTCCTGAAGCCATTCCTGCCTCCCTGCTGTCAGCTCTCTTGTTATTTGACCCCACTCAGTGCAGTGAGGCAACAGAGCCATCAGTCAGCCGTGGAAGGAAAAACACGATGTGGATACAGGCAACCTGGAGAGCCCAGTGATTTTGTGTGCAAGTGAGCGAGTGAAGCGAGTTGCATGTTGCCCCCCTTTCATAAAGCATTTTATCCAGAACGGCTGTTCTGTGTATTTTTGTGCATGCATGCCTATGTGTGCCATTCCTTATCGCTGACTGAGGAAACCCTTTTCCATCCCACTTGACCTCAGAGGGCGCACACATGCAGCAAAAAAAAAAAAAAAAAGGCAAATTGTTGGAACAGTGTTAAAGAAAAAAAAAGAGGCCTCTCCTCAGACGAGCTGGTTCTGCCCAGCAGGATTTCTGAACAAGATGGATGAGCTTCGGCTCGTAAGTGTCGAACTATGAAAACTGTGGTGTGCTGACAGAAGAGCCAAGGGGGAGATCGAGTACTGGTATCACTGCTGGACTCTGGTAACGACGGGCCGACTTCCTGTGTGTCCTGCAGGGACATTCATTCTAAAGTATGAATCAAGACGTTTCACAGTCAGTATGTTGTGTATGAGCATTTGTAAGGGTCAAAACACATCAGGGTCCGGGCCGATATTAGCTATGTGCCAATCTGTCTGCATCGACATTTCTAACAATTGGAAAAGTAGAGTAGACAGGAGAAACATCCTTCACGCATCTTATGCGTGATGACATTGCACAGTTTGTCCACCATAGCACACTGCAGCTTCCCTGTCTGCAACACATGTTTGGAACACCACAAACACAGGATTTCATCCTGATATTTAACAGCAGTCAGGGTGCCTTTGCCTAGCCTGAGGTAGTCTGTGCATTCATCCACGGATATGGTTCCCCAGACCATCACTGACCCACCACAAAACCAGTCATGCTGAACTATGTTACAGGCAGCATAATGTTCTCCACAACTTCTCCAGACCCTTTCACGTCTGTCACACATGCTCAGAGTGAACCTGCTCTCATCTGTGAAAAGCACAGGGCACCAGTGGTGGACCTGCCAATTCTGGTATTCTATGGCAAATCCCAATCAGGCTCCGTGGTGTTGGGCAGTGAGCACAAGGCCCACTACAGGACGTCAGGCTCTCAGTCCACCCTCATGAAGTCTGTTTCTGATTGTTTGGTCAGAGACATTCACACCAGTGGCTGCTGGAGGTCATTTTGTAGCTCGGGCAGTGCTCATCCTGTTCCTCCTTGCACAAAGGAGCAGAAACCAGTCCTGCTGATGGTTTAAGGACCTTCTACAGTCCTGTCCAGCTCTCCTAGAGTAACTGTCTGTCTCCTCCATGCTCTTGAGACTGTGCTGGGAGACACAGCAAACCTATTGGCAATGACACGTATTGATGTGCCATCCTGGAGGAGCTGGACTTCCTGTGCAACCTCTGTAGGGTCCAGGTATCACCTCATGCTACCAGTAGTGACACTGACCCAAGCCAGCTGCAAAAGTAGTGAAAAAACAGTCAGAAAAGATGAGGAAGGAAAACTGTCAGTGGCCTCCACCTGTAAAACATTCCTGTTTTAGGGATTGTCTCATTGTTGCCCCTCTAGTGCACCTGTGGTTAATTTAATTAACACCAAAGCAGCTAAAACTGATTAACAACCTCTGCTACTGAACTGACAAGCTCAATATCCCAGAAGTCAGACCTGATGCTATACTATCATTATAATTTGCAGTAGAAAAGTTACGATTTCAGCTTCAGAACGCACACACTGCTTTTACTGGGTTTTGTTCTTCAAGCCATAATAGTGGATGGCAAATTGCTCCTAATCAAGAGAATATGTAAGTCAAAGATTTATCATTCCTTCCAGAATATGAACTCCACATTGTAAGTATCTGGCCATATTGTTTCCTATGAAGTTGAGCTTGAACGAATGTGACGTATAAGAGCAGTCCAGTAAAATGCATCTCCATCAAACCAGAAAAGAACAAAATACACTCACAAATTAGCAAAGTTACACAATAGTTTTGTTCTTTTAAAGCACACAGAGGGGACAACCTGTCCAATATTTCCCTCTGAGAAGTCAGAATGCAGAAGTGACGCTTGCTCAAGCAAGAATATAAATGAGTATGAGTAAAAGAGACTTGATATTTATTCACCTGATTTCTGTAATTACTAACAAAAACTATGTTTCACAATAAATTCAGCTGTTGAATGGTAACTGCACACAGGGCAATCAAATCCTAGAAAAAAGTCCAGTGTTTACAGTGGATGTTAGCCCTCCCTGTCAGTCAAAACTGCATAAATTCATTCATGTGTGGAAACTACTTTTCACATTATCACCCTAAAGAGCAAAAAAATACTGAGTTGCAATCCATTTTGGCCTTAAAGAGCCGGCTCCAAGTTTACCTACTCAGACATCTAATGATTGGACTTAACAGCAAGAGACATAATGCCAGAAATGGAAAATAGCTACACTTCTGGGATATCAAAGACAGCTGATACCATTCTATTCAATTTTCAAATCTTCCATAGTGCTCAATATTTAATGCCACAGTCAAACTTGGGAGCGTGAACAGGTTTTGGTCTGCGAGTTATTGGTAAAGGGACTGATTCAGAGCAACTTGGGGTCCGGTATCTTGCCCAAGTATACTTTGGCATGCAGACTGCATCAGACTGGGATCAAACCACCAAATTTCCAATTAGCTCTACCGCCTGAGCTACACTCAGTCTGAATCAGACCATGTTGTTTGGAGACAAGTTGCCTGCCACCAGGCGCCCTGTGCCTTGCAATAGAAAGTGACGTAAAAACTTGCAATCAGCAAAACAGCAAAAAAAAAAATTCAAGGCAATATTTCCTTTTCACAAGGAGGTTGCCGCCCTATTTTCTTGATGTTTGCTAGAACGTCTGGGCAAATCTAATCAGATAATCCCTACATTAACAGATGGTATTTGCTACCCTTTTTGTTTTAGCGGAAATTACTGAATATGTAACGAAAAGGAAGAAGAAAGAAAAGGATTAGTATGAGGTAAAGCCTCCAAAAATATTTTAAGTGTGCAGGCTTTAGTGCAAAGCTTCTATTAAGGACTGGATTCAGCAACTGCTGCGCTGTCATTGTTACTGTTGCTTTGTGCTCCCATCTGACAGATTTTACCCTGGAAAGATTAATGACTCTGCTGACTGGGCCGGCACTATGCAGTTAGATGACTAATGCCATTTGGACATACACTGAACGGCAGCATGTGGTTTCTGTTCTATTTTAGACAATGGGACAAACGGCGCAAAAGCCTCAGGCAAAAGACTATGTCAGTTTCCCTGGCAACACATACATACAGAACTCAAAAGGGCCAGGAAGTGAGAGAAATATTACTATGGTAACGCACCTGGAAGATACACACAAGCATGCACACACACAGGCACGGGGACACTTGTTGCTATGATGCACTGCGTAGATCATCAGATGGCATGACCATGGTGAAAACACATGATAGCCTTACAAATGTGCACTCATAAACATATAAATTTGTGTTTAATGGCACATAACATAATGGTGTGGATATGATAATTGACGGATCACGTCAATGTTTCATATCCTACACCGCTCTTTAGGTTACCAAATAATAAACAACAGGTCTTGCTCTTTGCTCAGTGCATCGTTTGCCACAAACACTTGGACAGGATGCACGGGTACTTTTGCCGACTCCTTTTAACTCTTTTTTTTTTTAATACAGCCGAGAGAATTCTGTCATCTGCGAGCAATTTACTAGAACTCTCATTTGTTGGTCAGTAACAACAACCTTTCAAAATCAGGACGTGTGTATATTTCAGGTTGCTGTGGAAGATTTCAACTGTATCCAGATGCTTCGGCAGACAGGATCTTGTCCCGTCACTGCAGGTGCTCCACTCAAGCCCACTCATTTCATGTAATCATAAATAGTATTTTTAAAAAAATGGATGTAGCTTCTTTTTAATGGCCACCAAGGGGTGACATCATTGTTAGCTACCCTTTTTATGCCGCCGCACGGCTTTTGACTGGAATACGTAAGAGGGAGCACATTACCCCTGTTTTATCATCATTGCACTGGTTACCTGTTTATATTTTAGAGTTCATTTTAAAATTCTTTTATTTGTTTTTAAGTCTTTAAATGGCCTTGCTCCATCCTACCTCTCTGAGTTACTGCACCTACACTCCCCTTCCCGCTCGCTCAGATCAGCTGACAAACTGCTTTTTGATGTGCCGAGGACTAAGCGGAAGCTTAGAGGGGACAGAGCCTTTGCGGTGGCAGCCCCTAAATTATGGAACTCGCCGCCATTGCATATTAGACAGGCCTCTTCGCTGGCCACTTTTAAATCTTCTCTTAAAACCCACTTATTTCACCTGGCTTTTGACCAGGTTTGAGATGCTGATTTTAGTTGTGTATTTATTTATTTTTATTTAATTTTACCTAGCTATTTTATACTGCTTTATTATTTGATTCATTATAAACTATGTATGTTATTGATGCTTTTATCCTATGTGTTATCTTTTATCTGCACTTCCCTTGTGAACTGTTGTCCTGTCTTCTTTGGTTAGCGCTTGCTGTTTTTAAAGTGCTTCATAAATAAAACTGGCTTGGCTTTTAGCTGCAAGCTAAATGGCCGCTTTAACCAGAACTAGGACTGCTATCATCAACACCAACACTGGAGCTCAGAGACTCACTGAAGAAGCAGCTGATTCTGTTGGTAAGCTTTGTTTTGTTTTGGGGTTTTTTTTTGTCACAAAGTACTTTGCAAAGAGAAGATTTACAGAAGTGAAACTTTCAAATTCGTAAATGATACCATTAATGAGAATTGGGTGTGTGTGTCTGCACACATGTATGAGTGCACACAGAATCTGAGCGTTGCAACTCCACTTACAATGCCACAGAGCCATCAGTGTGACCAGTCTTGGCCTCAAGGAAGTGGCAACACACTGAGAAAACTGCTGTAGTTTTTTAAATTATTATTATTTTGTTACTCCCCATTGTCTATACCTATATACATGTGACTGTGTGCCATCAAAAGAATGTATGCATACACGTGCTACTTGCAGAGTCTTTACTATAAAATCTTTTTAATGGCCACCAAGGGGTGACACCGTTAGTGGCAAAAAACCTTCAGGTCCTATAGAAATCTATCGAAAAGCTGTTTCCTGACTTGAATTCTAGAAACTATGGAAGCTCATTTCCGCCACTGAAAAAGAAAATGCCGTCCGTAATTCGAAATGTTTCCATAAGAAACAGTCGACTCATCTTGGCTCATGATGAACGCACATTATGAGTTTCAGAGATCTGCAATACGCCACCTATTTTGGACATTTGTGTAGGCTTGTATGAACTGCTGTCAGGGAATAACTGCAGTGATACTCCTAGAAGGCACCAAAGGCCCGTGAGATCACTAAGAGCGAATACAAACACAATAAAGGAACATTCCACAAATGTTCACATTACGGGCTACTTCAGTTTGTTTTCTTTTGCCTTGGTGTTAGTGGCTGGCTTTAAATGGCCCTTGAGCAGAGAGTCTGTGCCACAACACCGAACTAGAGGAATGCTAGTGCATGAGCATTTTTCAACTGTCATATTTTTATTTATTTTTATTTTTGCTTTTTGTAAGCTTACAGATTGGCTTCAAGCATTGTAATATATTGCTTTTGCTGACCTGAATCCTGAAGTTCACATCTGCTTGCAATTACTGAACAGCCCAGCTTGTCAATGCTGTTAGTGTGTGCGTGCATATTTTTGTATGTGCGCTTGTCACACACGCATGAATAATGGGCTGTTCCACCTGTTTTGGGTTGTTTGTGATGTTTCCTGAGGGAAAATACCTACTGAATTATTATCACTATACAGTTAACATACTGAATGTGAAAGTCATTTAGTAGACAACACAGGGTCAGCTGCTGCAGTTAAGATATAACTGTCTTTATGTAGTTGGAAAAGAATGGATGTATGTAAGTCAACTGAAAAGTAGGTTTTCAAAAATGTGAATTAAATAAGGGCACATAAAAATAATTATCATAAAATAACTTTTCCTGGTTAGAAATATGAGACACGGTCAATATAAAGTTAATATAACTCATTTCATCCATGTTTTGACAAGACAACCGACAAAGGCCAGTGACAATGAGAACCACCAAACCAATCATGTGGTTGGACTAGAGATCGTATGTTAGGAGTGTGCGTGAGATAAAACCGAAAATGTTAGCAAAACCTCGAGTGTGAGCATTACCGAACATGGCGCACCAACAGATGCGCCCCGAGGCTCAAAAGACGAGGATGCTGCTGAAAAGAAGGGTGTGAGGAATTTGGTTGTGTGGAGGTACTTGGGCTATTTAAAGTCCGACAAGAAGCTGAGAAGCGTGCAGAAACTGTGTTACCTGCCTTTGCACAAGCGAATTGTTTTTACCATCTCAAGCGGTACCATTTTTCCACAGCGCACAGTTGACCATTTATCGGCACAATGTAATGCACGCAAAATGCAAGACTTTACAATCCCAGAAACTTTCTTGCGTACTGTGCCTTACACACAAAATACAAAGACATCACAAATGCAACTGTCTACTTAATTCAAAAAGAAATTATGCCAATACTTAAATAAATGAGTAAATAAGACACAGCACACAGGAAATCATTCATTTTCTGAAAGGAAAAAAAAACATTTAAATGACCAGATATTGGTATCAGTATCAGTCTAAGAAATCCTACATTGGTCAGGCTCTAAATTTTAAAAATTCATTAGATGAAATACAAGATGTTTACTGCTCCAAGCTTCATATATGTGAGAATTTCTTGTTTTCTTTAACTGTAAATTGGAAATAACAGGATTTTAAACACTGTCTAAAATTAAATGATCAAGAGAGGAGCTTGCTCAAAACTAACAGTTGATCTTTGTTGTTAAGATTTCAGCTTCAGAATGCACACACTGGTTTTTCTAGGAGTTGGTCTCCAAGCTGTGATACTGGATGCCAAAGTGTTCCTAATCAAGAGAATATGTAAGGGAAAGATTTATCATTCTTTCCAGAATATGAAATCCACATTATTTGACCATATTGTTTCCTATTAAGTTGAACTTAATGAGACATATAATGAAGTCTAGCAAAATGCAACTCTATCAAGCCAGAGGAGAACAAAATACACTCACAAATTAACAAAGTTACACAATAGTTTTGTTCTTTTAAAGCACACAGACGGGACGATCCGTCCAACATTTCCCTTGGAGAATTCTTTCTAAGAGGATCCAAAATGCAAAACTTGGCCGAGTTTACCTTTCAAAACAATTTTTATGTTGACTTCTATGCTTAATGCGCTTGCTATCATGGAAGAATTCTACAACACAGTCTATTCCAACAATGCACAGCTTGAATTAGTTTATGAGCCCTTTTTTTATGAGTTTTATATGCATTTTTAGGTATTATTCAGACACTTACATTTCATATGATATAGGAATCATGGGGTTTTTAAAATAATAACATCCACTGCCAAAAAAACAATCAAGCAAACGTCATAAACTCTACCCAGTTTTAATGGTTATTGACATGTTTCTAGCTGTTAGGTGCCACCACACATTAGTGAAGAAATACAGGATTTCAAAAGTAGCTCAAAAGCAGTTACAACGTGGGTATCCGCTTTCACTTCATAGTGTTTTTATGTCTGCCTTTGCATTTAATGAGGCCTTGCTGGCTCAGCTGCAAGAATGAGCAACTTGGAGTGCATGCTCCAAATATTACCCCCAATCACTGGCAACCACATCTAAAGCCTCGGACGAACTTCAAACATTTTAAAAGACAGATTAATATGAAAGGCCTGCAGCAATAATGAGGCTCGACCTTCAAGACTTAGCATCTTGCATAATGCTTACATAAGCTGCAAAGGAAATCAGGTATTGGATCAACACCGCAGTTGATAGTAGAAGGAGAAGCTGAGGTAATGTGTGGGTTTATGTGTGTGTCTTTGTGGTATTGGCCTGAAGGAACTTGCGAAAGGCCAACGAGGTCTCAATCTTTTAAATAATAAAGAAATGTCTTCTATGTTTTTGTTCATATGGACACCCAGCACAGCTTTCAAATTAACATTTTTAATGGGAAGTGTTTTTCTGTTACCTCCAGTATTCTCTGACCAATGGGGAATAAATACTGGTAGAGCAGTGGTTTAAGAAAAAGTGGTACATGGCTTTCTGTCAGGTTGCACATCACACACACTGTTCATCCAGAACATGTAGGCCTGAAGGGTTCCATCACCATGTACTGAGCCCAGGAACTCAACCACCAACCACCAGCTCAGCTATTATGGGATGCTTGAGCTACATCTGTCAATGTAGTCAACATGACATCATCCATTACTCTTGGACCGCATTTCGATCTCAACATTTATATTGATTACTAATGCTAGCAAGCTTCCTTAGCAACTGAAACTCATAATTATAAAACATATCTGCTATTACCTGTTAACTAAGCAACAGACCAATAAAATACTACAAACCACCAAAATTAAAGCACAAACTTCTTACATGAGCTCTACCACACAGCAAGAAATATTCATCCAACACCTCAAAAATGGAGGGAGGTTCAGTTTGGAGACTATGATTAGCGGAACTCGTGCACCTAAGCTAAAGCTAAAGCTGTCTCTTCACAGTGGCGACAAACCAAAAAGCTAGAATGTTTTGCCATCATGCATGCAATGTCCTTAAAAGTGACGTTCTGCGATTCCAAATTCATGTTTCATGCTGATTTATGGTACTGAAACAAAATCCTGGGCCAAAAGAGCAAGAGTTTTTCAAGACCACTTACACAAAAATAATCAAAGTTTTGTCTCCATGTACACAAACCAATACATTTTCTGCTGAACTGCCATGTTTTGGGTGTACAAGTCCACCACAGGTGACATCTAAGTGACATTATGTTCCCAAAGAATTAAACTCTGTATTTGTACTTATGGGAATTCAACCAGAATTAAAGTGTTTCCCTGATTTCTTGTAAAAAAAATTGCAATTGCCAGTTATATGGCATAACCTTCATACTTGCTTTTGTCTTTGTGGTAAAACTATTATTTGCTGTAATACGCCCTGTCCCATCTAGCGTTATTAATACGTTTCATTTAATAAGCTTTTGGTCTGCGAGGAATGTCTTAAATTGTAGCATACGCCATGATCATTTTTGATAGTAGATTGGTAGCAGCTGCTCCTCAGATGCTAAGAGTCAGTCTTCACCTCTGCTTTGCATTGCAAACAATTAATTTGTTTGCAGTGCACGTTGGGAAATCTTCAAATTGCTCGGGATGGTCCAGGAGCCAGACTATAAACAGTGGAAAATTTTACTCGGTTTCCTTTTCTCCATCCCACTTTATCTCCTTTCTCCACTTTCGTCCATAGCCAAGGTTTACGATTTCAGCATGACGCCCTCACTAAAATCTAAAAATCCTTAGTAGCTCTATAATTAAAATTAAGCAAGATTTGAGTATTCTTTTTATCTACCAGATAACTTTTCTGTCAATGTCACCCTATCTTCACTGCCAGCATTTTGTCTCCCTTGTTGCACACACACACACACACACACACACACACACACACACACACACACACACACACAGATACAAATGGAACTTTATCCGAGGAATGTGTGTAATCTCAATGCGTGTAATCACAATTGTATAAGTCAGTAAATTCTCCTCCACTCTCTTTAACCAATCTAGCTGGCTGAGCTAATAAAGCTGGTTAATCATTACTAATCCAGTGTGGAGAGCAGAGCATTATAGTGATTGCTCTGTGTGTGTGTGTGTGTGTTTGAGTGTGCGCGCGTGCGTGCGTACTAAGAACCCAGGTAGGGATCATGTGTGTTTTAGCATAAATAAGCGGAAAAATGCATTGCATGCTGCACTTCAAATGAGACAAAGTGATTACAGCCTAATGGCAGCAGAGATGGCCGCAGCAATCAGCACTCAGTCCTTTGCGTGCATGCAGACGCGTTTGTGAGTTCCTCCAGGACTTTATGTGTTCTAGTGAGTGATGTGAGACTCAAATTAAGGTCACAACTCAGCGGTAACCTCACCACTGCCAAACAGACCAGTCCAGGCTTTCAACTACTGAAAGATGATGATTGTGGTCAACAGACACTTAGAGTAGGGTCTGTAGAACAATATGCAAGGAGAATAATGTTCCAGATCCAGATTGTACAATCCCCTATGCAGACACCTTCACCAAATACAGTCACAAGTCTGGTGACAAGAACATGATCCCACATTGGCTTCCCAGCCCTGCCTGAATTTGTCAGCCTTTAACACTAATTGCTGCATACTGTATGCATCTAGCATTCAAACAATGGCAAAGGATTTTAAATTTTCTTCTCTTTTTAATATCTGAAACACAAATGATGCGGCTGATGCAATCCTGATACAATGGAAATCAAAAGAGGACAGTCAGGCAGGTTCTGCTATTGTCGCGGATACGCCCTTTAAGAGCCTTTAAGGCCGAGCCTGTTGCCACCAACACGTTTGCGCAAGCGTAATTTGCATTACAGTTATTCCGTGACGTTTTGCCCCATCGGAAAAATCCAAATGAGCTATTGCGCCTCAGAGTCACCATGTGGATAATTTCACTTGCGCTGTTGCAGGAAGAACACGAACGCCGACACACTTCAAACACGTCGCGCCGGTGATCTTGGACAGGAAGTTACAGGAAGTGCCTGTAAAATTAGCCATTGAACAGCTTCATTTTTTTCTTAATAATTTGGTAAATAAATAAAATCTTGAACGTTTCTAGAGAGCTAGAGATAAGCTATTCAATTAACTTGCTTGTCTCGTGGCCGTAGTTTTTATTGCCTAAACCCTAACTGACCTTTCTTTTTCACCCCTAATTATCAGAATAAACACTTTTGTGTGTACATGGATGGGAATCATTACATAAAACAAAGCAGAAAAATAATGTTTCAGACAAACAAAAATACAGAATCGGGGTGGATTGTAGGGTGGATTCTTGTCCTGGAGGCACCAGTTAATAGGACTTCGGCGAGACCGAGTTGGTGTTCATGAAATGTTATGTTCGGTTTTGCTGAACTCATACCCTTTGCATATACATATACAGTACATAGTGTTTCTGAATGTGAGCATGTGCCATTTATCTGTCAGTCAAAACTGTTGCATAAGTCTCCCCATGGGCATTAGGTTCCCATCGAACTCTGCAATCTAAGCGTTCTCCGATGCCAGCACCGTGAGAATTGGCTCCCTCACACACATACAAAGAAACCACTCCCAGAGAAACACTGTGTCACCCCATCAATCCTGGAATGTACTGTAAAAAAAAAAATCTGAGATTAGAACTATTATCTGTGCCAAAAAGCCATAATGCGCCCTGGCCTCAGATGTGAAGTAAGACTTCATGCTGGGATCATTTCAGCTGCACTAACGGTCACTCGGATTTCATCCTCACCTTCTAGGCTGCCAAAAGCTTCATTGAAATATCTCGGAAACAAGCAAAAATTAACATGCAACATCCAGACCCAGACGACGATGTCCCCTTACTAACTGCTGTGCTGACAGCACGTGACCACTATTACGCTTGAAAAATGAGGGGAAGCCTTTTTTTTTCCACACGCATAAAAAGTTATGAGCTTCCCAGAGGCTTAAAGACATGTGCCAAAGTACAAAATAAATTGGGCAAATTTCTGGCAATTAAGGTCTAATTAAAAGCAGCTTTTGTCATTGATGTGTCATTTCTGCAACAGATGCTGTCTTTAGGACCCTTTTATCCCCCCCCCCCGAGTCCAGAGCCTCACTTTTTTTCCCACCTCAAATTTCACAACAATCTTGATTTCACAGAGCGTGCCTCTAGAAGTTTCATTTGAAGACTGGTTTTGCAACCATGACCCAGGACTCCTCCTTGCCTATGATTTCCTAATTGAAGCCTTCCAAGCGAATAAACATTTGCATCTACGATCTGCTGGTCTCTTTAAGAAAGTTGAGGTTACGGCTGCCATTTAAGACAATTCTGTCTTCTCTCTGAACCATGTCAAAAGCACGCTGTTCAGTTTCTGTCTGAGTGCCCTTTGTTCTCATATTTCAGCGCTTTTCCATGGATGTAAGCAATATTATATGTTGATCCTATTACAGAACAGTTTGTTTATTTTTCACACCAGTGGCGAGAACGTGACTCAACAAAAAGTACAGAACGTTCTCTTGGTTTTTCCTCCTTGGTGTTTCTTCCACCGTATCCATTTAACACAGTGGGATCAGAATAAAGTCTCCGTAAGGCTCTTTATTTTCCACGTGGGTGCCATGTTCACCCCCCCCCCCGACACACACACACACACACACCTCACAGTTAATCCGGCGAGGTAGTTAAAGAGCAGGGATTATACACGCTGCTCTGCTCCTCAGAATCCGGATGATGTTGGCGATGAAGATGACAGACTTAAAGCAGAGCTGCGGTCACTTTATGAGACACATGCGAGCATTTACACACAGTTTAAATGTGGCGTGTGTGCAGCCTATATGAGGAGGAAAATAATGTGCACATATGCGTCAAAGACACTAAAGAAGCATGCTCCGCTGAGGGGTTAGTTTAAAAAAACATGTACTTGCAGTACATTTTAAGCTGCAACAACTGCAGTGAAAAACGCAACTGTAAAAATAGTCTTGTGAGTTCCTGTGACTAAGTCATCACGCCAGACCAAATCTCAACTTTTGCAGTGTGTCTCCTTTCTATTTTTACCCACATGTCACAATGTGAACAAACGGTTTCACTTTATCTTTGATTCAAACGTCTTAAGTGCCTCTTTTTAGCCCCCTTAGGGCCCTTTCCGAGCAAAAGTAGGAGGAATCTGGCCTTTGCAGTTTCACCGATGGAGACTGAAAGCATTCAGTGACTGGACTGGAATGCACAACCGGGCTGAGACAAAGCAGATTTTAGCCCCAAAGGCTACTGATGGCTGAACAACTAGTGGGCGTTTTCATTCTTGTAACTGTATACTACGGGTTTGAATGTGGCCAGGGACCAGTGTCACTTTTTCCATGCATATTGGTTTATTTTCTATTATTCTACCCTGAAAGGTATACAGATTTACTGAACTGGTATTTTTAAAGTAAAAAAAAAAAATTGCATAATAGCACCAAGATGAAGTGAAAGATTAAAAAAAAAAAACTATCTCTCTACTGCATTTTGCTCTCATTTATGGCGGCACTAGTTTTTCTTTACTTTGCTCTCGGTCTCACTGTGTCCGTGCACCTCCTCACAGAAATGCTGACGAGAGACAGTTGAAGTGAAGACAACTTTAATGAAGTTGGCACACACACACACACACAGATGTCACAGAGCGAGGCTAAGCGAGACACGGAAAGCACAGTCGAGGCACCTTTTCAGTTGCTGTCAATTTAAGCCCCAGTCAAACAGGTCCACAGAATGGTTGGAGACTGCCGGCAAATACTGGTCACAGGGAAAAAATAAATATTTTCCCGACTGGCTGCAAATGGTAGTTGGAGGACGCTGGCAGTCACTGTGAAATTGATTCAGTACACCTCTAGCCTGGTCGCAGAAAATGATATGATGTGCTCTAAATGCTGGAAATCATTTCACCTTAAATAAAACTGGGACCCAGTTCTCTTTTCATATGTAAGGAGAAATCAGGGAACCATAGCATTCAGTAATACAAAAATCAAGTTTTAAATTTTTAATTGCAAACAGGTGTCCTGAAACAAGGCCGAAATCTCGATGCAAGCGTCTGCGGTCTCGTGTCATAGCTTCCTCTTTCCTCTCTTCCAGCTCCGAGGGGATGTGTGTGTGTATATGCGATGAATAATAGGGACCGAGAAAAGGCTTCAGTAAGATGCATTATGTAATGATAGGCTCTAATTATCCAGATGGAGCTATTCATGCCTGGTGAAAACAGTGATGTTTAATGACGGTTCACCTAAAGAGTGACTTGAGAAATACATCAGAGTAATGGGGTTTATGTTCAGTTCATGATCCAATCATTAACTAAATCATGATCATGTCTCTGGTAAAGCATGGGTTTTACCTAAGACATGTTTTACCAGAGTTAGATCTCCTACTGTAACTATATAATATCTGATCTAATTTTGATCCGTAAGTAAGCCAAACAGGACAGAACTCTTCAAAAGTAATAAAATCAACACTTTAAGCCCATCAGCCTTGTTTCACTCCAGGAAGTTTTAGCCAAGTGTAACTTCCTGGCGACCCAGGCCACACCCGTCAATGCCTGGCAATGCTTTGTTCTCTCTGCACAGTGGATGTGACGGTGCATGTGTTTATGTGCGCACGTGTAACATGGGTCACCTCTGGGTCAGCTGGTCTATTATTGATTTCCCAGCGGAAAGAGAACGAACACAGCGCTTCGGTGCTGCTGTCCTGCTCTGCAGCGCAGCCGACCTTCACTTCTTTATAATGTGTGTACAAGTACGTGCCAGTAAAGAACGCAATAAAGTGTTAATAATGATGAGGTGTTGAACAATTTAAACAGAGACTGATAAGTGCTAATGGGGTGTTTAATGAACACGCTAAACTACTTATCACCTTCCCACCTTCACTGCACACAGTGCTTTCTGAACACTTTGACATGTAAAATGTGCAACAGATAGGAGACTGTGTGAAAATCCTTTTTTAGTGAACTTATAACTGCCTTTTGACCTGTAGGTCTCAACAGTACTGCATGAGAAAAAACGTGCCTTTATATATCTCAATTTTCTCCATTTCTTTAAAGTTGCATGGCCCAAAAGTGGTGATTACCAGAAACAACACAATAATCAATGGTGCTTTATGCATGCCTAGTAGATCCAGCTGCTCGCTATATTTGAACCAAGAGCTCTTAGGTTATGCAACTTTATTGTAGTTCTATCATGATTGAGAATTAAGTGAATGCAACTGTTGACTAGTGATAAAACAGCATACCTTTAAAACAGATTTTCAAAATCTGCTTGCTACTTATTGTGATAAATGCATTTCTACCCTCTCTGCGCTACGTTGCCCACCTTCACCTATGGCCACGAGTTTGTGGGTAATGATTGAAAGGATGAGAGGCAAGCAGCTGAAATTAGCTTCCTCTGATGATAGGCTGAGGAATTCTCAGTCACCTTTTTTCAAGCTTCAGAGACTACTATAACCTGGATGACTGAGAATCTACACAGACATAGGCTGAGGAGCTTGGTCATTTGAGCCTCAGATTAGAGCTTCTACTACTCCTTCACATTGAAAGGAGCCAGCTGAGGTGGTTCGGTCTCAGGTAGAATCCTTCCTCGACACCTCCTAAGTGAAGTGACCCAGGACACTCTGAACAGATTATATCTCTCATCTGGCTTTAGAACACCTCAGTTTTGCCCTTGGAAAAGCTGGAGGAGGTAGCTGGGGAGAAGGAGGTCTGGGCATCTCTGCTTAGACTGCTGCCTTTATGACCCAGACACACATAAGATCATGGATGAATGGCAGAACTTGTCTTGAAGGTGTACATGCTCAGATGGATGGGGTTTATTTGTTGGTAAAACCATCATTTTTACCCACTCCTTAATTTACCCCCATGGAAGATTTCATGGGAAAAAAAATGATGAAATGTTAGGTCTAGTACCAAGGAGCCAGTCATTAATCAATGTGGACCCAGGTGCAGATGCAGCATTTCTTCCCACAGTTTTCATAAAAGCTGCAATTTAAAAGAAAAATAAATATAATTTAGAAAAAGAAAAAAAAACAGAAAGCTTGAAGTTAGCTTGAAGAATGTCACATGCAAAAGCCAACTGTCTGACAGCACAGTGTTTCTGTTCTTTCCCTGACCGCAACATGACAATTTTATTTGTCTAAAGCACCACCACATCGCCTTCAGGGACACACGGGGTAAATACACAGTGGCTGTTCTTTCAATAAAACTGTCTTTAAAAGAAGTTCACTCCGGCTTTAAAGGGTTTGAAAATGAGGAAAAATTATTTGCAAACGGATCTGCAGATGCAACAAGTGACGCCACACTGTGTGAATGAAACATTTTGAATAAATGCATATTTATGTTGTACATATAAAACGTTCTGCAACTTCAGGGATGGGGAAGCAAAATGTCAGTTAATCTTCATTTATGCCCACAATTGGGTAAAAAAAAAAAAAAAGCCTGGTATTTGCTCATGTCACCAGTGCTTGTTTGTTGAAATCAAATTTCAGCTATGTTCCCAGTGTGAAAAGAGAGAGGAAGGAAAGCAGAGCAGGAATATTAATAGAGAGCAATGGATGAAAGATAAATAGTGAATGTGCCACAACGAAAGGGATGTGTGTGTTTGAACGAGCACTGCCACAACGGACTTGTTGATCCTCGCATTCCAGTGGCAGCCTTGAGAGCAGTCTAATCCTGTCTCACTAAAAAAGCCCCTTGAGCTCCTGGGTCACACTTCTTACCAGTCTACACACAAGTTAAATGCATGGACACACACATCACAAGGGTTCGCCCCCGTGTGCGCATACCACGCAACACACAGATGCACACCCCATACAGGCATGCGGCTACAGTGTGCCAAATGTGTTATTAATGTCACAAAAATCTGTGTTATTCTTGGCATCGTCTTGGCAGGTGCAGAAGATTTCCTTCACTGAGGATCTCTGAGATATCACCGGATTTCCACCTTTCTCTATGACGCTATCAGTCCATCTGACTCCACGTCTGTCCGATGGCAAGGTCGATGATGACCGATTGAGTGAGCACATGGTGGCAGGTCACGTAGACTCACACACTGGTAATATGACAGGCAGCTTTCAACATCATGACAGACTGAGAACAAGGCAGCTTACTGTACATAAAGCTATGCTGTTTTTCACCTCAGAGCTACTTGTTCACACTCGTTTGTAGGAAACTCTTGATGGGCTCTCTAAAACAGCCCTTTGCAGCAGCTGCTTCTTCCATACCGAGTTACTTTATCAACTGATTCTAATGCACAGATATAGTAATACCTTATCCTTCTTATTTTAGCTTGCTTTTAAGTTTTGGCACAAACTGTTGGATTTACAGAGTTCATTCATTCAAATGGAAGGCGAATAACAGGGTGACTAGCTCCCTCTTCTAGCTACCCTTAATCACAAACGCACCTGATTTTTCCAAACTTTGCATTGAACAGAAGAAAAGAATCACCACCTAACACTCTTCAGGTCTCCAGTTCTACCTATTTACATCAAAAAGAATGTGGCGTTTCAGGTACCACTGTTCTTCATCAACCTTACCTTGAAATCAATAACTCAACACATCATATTATTTGTAGTGCAATAACAAGGTAAAGCTTGATTCGTTTCTGTTTGCGTGTTTTCTACACAGCACCTGCCCCTTCTAGAGTTGGTCAATTGTGCATTCCCCAACTAGTTGGCGAGTGGTTGCTGGAGTTTGCTGGGTGTTGCTAGGTGAAATCAGTTGTTGCACTAAAAACCTCCTTGCAACTGCTTTGCTTTTTAGTGGATTCCCATGGTCACCAGTAGTTTTCATAAAAGATGTTTGTGTGCAAACACTGGCAAATTACTTGCAGAGCGGTAGTAAAACTTGAAAAACTGCGAACGGGAAAACGTTCAATACTGCTCAGCAAATAGTTGGCAAGTGTCTGCAGATAAATCAGTATCTTGCATATACATTACGGGTAGTTGTAGAAATCTGCTAGTAACAACTAGGCCTTGTGTGACTGGGGCTTTAGCAATCGATTTCAAAGCAATTGCCAGCAACTACTTGATAAATTTTTCCCACATGAACTGTGCCATGGGGGCACCAATTGGTCTCTAGGTCTCTTTGAGGTATACTTCGCCTACCTCTGCAAACATATCAGCAATGTTTGGTAGTTGGACGGATAGCAGCCAGCTGGAATTTTTTTTTTTGCAATGCCCAACAATAAAGCTGCACCTGTAGTACTGGAAAAATGTTGCAAAAACTGCAGTTTCTTTTGTGCTAACAACCTGTTCAAGTGTTCATATTCTTGAAATAGTTGCTGTAGTAGGGACTTATCTTTCCAAATCCTCTCAAAGAGAAAGTGGAGCACAAAAACCTCAATGAGCGACTGTGCTGAGGTAGTGAAGAACCAGCTAGCCTAGACGTGACATCAGGACTTTGGCTCTCATCAGTAAATGTGATGCAGAACTGGATCCCTATCATGTGAATGATAATTAGATCTTTTTAATTAAAGAACTGTATGACTGTCTCATGGAATTTTTTTCTTATCTAATCTAAGACTTCCCCTGTGGGGTCATGCTGTATGCAGTATGGCACCGATTGGTATGTGAGCATTTTTTGTCAGAGAAAAGCAGATGCACCTTGTTACACACACTTTCCCCCCATGGCCTTTAATCTTCAGAGACACACTGAAGCCGCAAAATAAGACAGTGGTCTCTGTTTAACCTTATGTGTTAACTTTATATGGAATTTTAACCCCATGGAAGCAGCAGGGGCCACTTTTTTCAAGTCTGGAAGCATTACATTTCGCTCATCAGATTGCTATGTGACACAAATATACTATTCTTTATGCTAGAAAGTGCAAGGCAAAGAGATTTAACAGCTTTCTGGCATAGCTGACTTACTAAGGTTATCCGGAGAGCAACAGCTGTCTGAGGTGTTGAAAACATAAGTAGGGATTTCTCAATGGGGCAGCACAATCTGTTAATATTTAGCGTCCAGCTCTGCTTTGTGTGTATGAAAACATCTAAAAACTCTAAACCCAGGATAGGTTCTGCCTTGATTCCAGCTCATTACACCATCTTGCAGCAACATGCTGTTGGGATCCTTTAAAATTCCCAAACCATGATGTAATGCTTCTTCACTTTCACACAGCAACATGATGACGGACAAATGTACACTCACGGATTTCTACCCAAACAACCAAGAAACGTGCCTAACCTTTACTGGAGCCTATTGACCAGCTCCCTTAACTTTGGCTGAAGAACACTTATGCATCAGCTAATGAAAAAAGCAGGCAAGAGCGGTAAATCAACCTCCTTAAAAGATCTAGAGCACATATTTTATCCAGCTTCAGAGACAGACTCCTGCCTCTCCAAGCACATCTGCCTCCAAATAGTGGATCAGATCTCGCCAGAACTTTCTCCTCTGTGTTTCCTCCAACCCCCCCACCCCCACCCTCAGCCTTCGACGTCTCCATAAAAAGACAAGACTTTTGGTGGAGGGCGGACTTCTCTTTCGCTGTTGATAATAAAACAAGTGCCTTTCCCTGACGGGGTGTAGTAAGAAAAACGAGGGACTGACGGTGTTGTCATGACGAGCCAAAAGTGACAGCTATGGAACGCACACGGGCCGTTTTGTTTTTGCCTTTGTGGTTTCTCTTTTTGCTGCAATGGTTTTGCACATACTATACCAGAGCAAGAATCCCACAAGGTGCCACATTAATGAACATGTGCAGTGTCAACACATGACTTAAGACCCAAATAATTTATTGAAAGGCATCAAATATGTAAAATAGTATTGTTTAATTTTCTCAAATTTGGACTGGCAAGCTGCCGTTTTAAAGGTGCTAATAATTCTTACCAAGAGCATTCCCGTGAACAAAACCTCCACTACTGCAAAGTTTTCCGCTTGGATTCAGGGTGTGCTTTGGAAAGCTTGTGATCAAAGTAAATAGACACACTGTACTTATGAGTAAGGAGCTGCATGGATGGTTGATGCCATCCGCCTGCACACAGACGCGCATAAGCCCAGCTGTTCATGACAGTCACTAAAGAGCCTGGGCTGACTATTTTTGTTTGCACTTGTATAAGACATAAAGGTTCATTCAATCTGCAAAAACGCTTTTTTGCAATTAACCACAAGAGTAAAGGCTTGTGCCTGCCAAAGCTATTTATACTGGGAGTGGCAGTGGAGTAATGCAAACACACTCCCCAAGATAGAACAAGGTCACACATCAGGAGGTAAGAAGAGTGCTATAAAATGTTTGCTCCTAGCATTTTTGAATTAGAGAAGGAGAGGCGGAGGGAGGAGGTGAAAGAAGAATTTCAAGTTTCTGAAAACAATGGTGTTCAGGAAAACGAGGAGAGGAGTAGGACACGAGAGAAGAGGGAGGATGTCTAAGCAGTTAGCGGCTCTGAGGCTGGCAAGTGTTCCTGGGTGGCTTAATGAAGATGGAGCATTTCTTTTTATTTGATCAGCAATGGGAGATGGGAGACCCTAAAAGATAGAGTTTGAGATTAAAAAGCTAATGCAGGGAGTCTCATCAGTCATTTAATCAGTGCTTCCTTTGTATTGTGCTCTGTCTGCCCTTTTACCTTCCAGTACTGTTGATTAAAATAAAATAACTTTTTTCACTCTGTCAGCCTCCCAAGATTTTTAGCTCTAAAAACAATTTCTCTCATCTTAATTATCACCTTCTTTAAAGAGTTTGACTTGTAACCATTTGCTAACACTTGCAAATACAAAACATGATTCAAGACAAAGACAGTCATTATTTGACTGCTGGCAAAGGATTGACGCTATTCTGGCTGTTGTCCTGGATTAGCTCACTCAAACTCGTGCTCTGAAACTTCCTTGTTCCTTCGCTTCTCTGTTGGCACGATGTGACATCGAGACAACATAGTGGCTTCATGGTGCACATAACCCATGGCTAAACCCACAAGTCATTAACAAAGAGCAAGCAGAGTTAAACCTGCTGTTGCTGTCGGTGCTGATGTAATATTCAATTGATTGGGTCAAACCCAGCAGAAGTAGGTTAAGTAAACCTTTTCTCAAAGCATCAAACAGCAGCTGATCCAAACAGACACTAGTCTTCTGATGTGGCATACATGACTTACTTGTCCCGCTTGAAGTAATGCAATAAATCATTTTGGTTGCTAAACAAATGAGAGAATGCCAAAGCTAAACCAGTCTAGTGGGCTGAACAAACACTTTGGCCCCAAAGCTGATTCAGAGAATATTGGTTCTTTGATTCAGCTTGTTCAATTACATGTAGGAGTGCAAGTTAGTAGCCACAAAAACTATCCAGTGAAATGATTTTCTTCCAGAAAATTATCTCAATAACTGTTGGATGGAACAGTATAGTATTAGACTATTGGTAATGTGCTTTGTGTGTCACAATGTCTTTAACTCCAGGACGAGTTAGGTGATCAAAGGACGAGTTAGCGCTATTGAACTGGCAGATGAAGATGGTAACTTGTTAGGTGTTTTTTGTTTTTTTGTTTGTTTTAATGAAATACCATAAAAAAATATTGCTACTCCCATCAATTTCAGTCATACATACCTTTAGTGTTAATTAATAATCATTCTAACACACTTAACGTGATAAATACCATGACAGAAATACACTATGGATACTATGTCTCAATTTTCCTACTTTTGTTAATATACTTCCAAATACTCTACACTATATGTACAATACATACCTCCTAGTAGGAATTTTACCAGAACCAATACTAACAATACCTTTCAATGTTAAAATTCTAAAAATGTGACAATACTTTTTTTTAAAAAAAAACAAACATATTTACCGTAGGCAGCACACCCCTACAAACGTTCTAATTGGTTCTTACATGCTGAAGAAGAAGGACTGAAAAGAAGAACAAAAACTACACACGCCACAGCAAAAACCACATGTGGAAGATGGCGACTAGTGACAGCTAGTACTTTCTTTGTGAAATCAGCTATGTTCCTTATGCTGTTGGAAAGGCTAACTTTGCATAAAGACTTAAATTAACATAAAGTAGTAAAGTTATTAGGGTTGATTTTGGTATTAAATTGAGTATCATGTATTTCTAATGGTATTGGTATTGACTAATAAATTTCTGGTATCATGGCATGCCTAACTGTTTATGTAGTTTGTGAATTCCCACTCACAGCACAGGAAATAAACATTGGGCATTTTTAACTGAGAATGCTGTGCTAGATGCCGCATTTTGCTCTGATTTACAATTTGTTGAGCGCAGACATCAACCTAAGCTAAGAAGACAATTTAGAATGTGTGCAAAAAATAAAATGCTGCTGTTTGCTCATTAGCGTCCACCGGCATCCTGTGGGGGTTTATGTATTCTCCTATTGGCTAAAAATTGGTTGGAAGTCCCTCCCTTTTCACAATGCAGCAAAGATGGCAACTTTTGCAGGTGTCAACTACACAATGAAAACACCATCCGGGTAATTGTAATTCAGTGCATGTTGCATTGACGAAGTACTTAAGAAAGCCTCTCCAAGTTATTTTTAATGTTCTATGATTTCACCATCAATATGTAACACGCATTCATGTCTATCCTAGTATCCTGATTGACAAATGGTAACCAATAAGATGGGATTCTACTAATTTAATGCTAGTACCTAAAAGACAACTAGTAGGGCAGCAGGGGAAGTTGGACATAATGGCTTTCTCAGAGAGCATTTACGCAGCTCAGCTGTGTATTTTTTCCTTTTTTAATACTGATAAACCACTACATCAAGAAAGATTTGCTCCTCTTAACATTTTTAGAGTCTTTGCAGGTGATGAATCTTGCTATGTTGACTAAAAGGGTTGCCTGTGTATCATTCTTATAATCCTCGTAATACTACGTAAAACCTGTAATCTACATCACTGGAAAACAAATCCCTCCCAAGACGAAAGCTGAGTGATCAATCCAGATGGTTATGTGTTCTCCCCAATGGTTTTAGAATTGTACAATATAATGGACTTGGCTGCCTTGAGGGGGATATTAAACCTTTATGCACTGGCAACCACAAGGTGCTGTTGCACATCTCTCTCACTTGCTTTCTGTATCTCTCCTGGTCTTTTTCATGCCCAATGCTTATCCAATCTGGTAACCTGCAATCTGAAATATTTATCTACTCTGGCAAGAATGACGAAAACCCACATTTGTTTATCATCAGCTGATGACAAGCAGCTTGAAGGGGCAAAATCCACAATTAATACAAGTGCAGTTTCATCTGGAATTACTTCTTTGTCATATTTTAAAGGCTTTCTCACACCAAGTGTTTATGATTTATGAGCCGTCGCTGCAGAGCCTGGCTGAACACTCACTTGTATTTGGTTGTGATGCACTGTCGGGACATAACTTTTATGCCTTTACCAGCTGCATTTTGTAATAAAGTGGTGGCTAAGGTTTCTGGAGGAAAGATTTAATATGTTTACAATCAATAGATGCTGTCTGAATGAATTTCTTACCTTATAAAGACTCCAAAATGTAGACATAATTTCCAATGCAAACAATGTTCACTTTAACAGCTAGGCAAACGTGTGCCCAACTCCAAGCTTACTTATTTTTACTGCTTGCTTATGAAGTGTAGTGCATCTACAGAAGCTATGCCAGACGTGTTCATACAACCTCAGTGAACCCACATGCTCATATCATGTCCTCATGCACAAGCTGGACTGAGGAGACTAGAATAAGAAAAATAAAAGAACTCCAACCATGTCAAGGCAAAATATAACAAAGAAGTTTGACATTTCAGTGGCACTTAGCTTTTGTAGTTTTTACTGGATGAACATTTCCTTCAATGATGGCTTTTTACTGAGTCTGAGCTTACTGATTACATATTGCCCCTGATGGGCAAACCCGACAAGACAACAGAAGTTAATGTTTAGGACTGGCATGATTGTTTACCATTTACTAAAGCAAAATTCCAAGCAAAAATACTAGAAACCTAACTGCCTTCAACTTACAAAATGTGAATATTATATGAACTATCTTTGGGCTTGGGACAAGCAACAGGATCGCAACCATCTTTGGAAAATGGTAATGGGCAAAATACCGCAAGTTCAGCGGCACACTGAGCCTGAGCACTGAAGAATTTTTTATTTCTAAGATGCTATTTTTAGACATAAGCTACAATCTTTAAACTACCTAATAGATCTTATAACCCTACTGGTTAGCATTAACTGATTTATAAATACACAGTACAATTAGAAAAAAGTTTTTAAAATGAATTTATCAAAAAATAGCAAATGTTATGACCTCATATCATTTTAGCTTCATATGATACCTGTCTTGTCTTCACTGTTTTCGACAGGGTATGTAGCTCGACCAATTTATCCTCAAGTTGAGATTATGGCCCATACTAGGTATTTGCTGGGATACTGGAATCTTACGGCTGACAAATTAAAAACCAATATAGTAGAGACAGGAGAAACGCCCGTCAACTGTGTTATAAGTGTTATGTTGTGTTATTTTTTCCTGTTGGATAAATGTGTTTGAAACGCTACAAACACAACCAGGTGATCCGAGCAGTAAATAAATAACTACACATAACAAATGTCTTTATGTTTCGAGTGTCTGAAAGAACAAAAGTTTAAAAAAATCCGTTCGTATATTTGAATATCGGATTTTAAAATCACCAATATCAATATCAGCATCGGTCTTAAAAATCCTGTATCTGTCAGGCTCTAGTAGGGTCAGTCATTCATTGCTGCAGGAGTTAGCCATAATTCAGGACTGGTACAGCCTACGTTAATTTCTCTTCATGCTCACCAGCAGCAGCTTCTCTGCAAAGACTGTGCGAGCTGCTCCTTTGCATCTGAGTGCGCCGCCTTTGCCACTCAGTATGCAGTCTGATGGTAAGATGCTGCTGTATTTAATCAGTAAACCAACACCACCTGCTAATGCACATAAATGTGGGTAAATATATATGTTTTACTGACTAATCAAGTATGCAACTAACAGAATGATTAATGATTAAAAAGAAGTTGTAATTGAATGCATTGTGCCAAAAACAAAATAATCTCTCCTCTCCTTCTTCACATATGACACTAAAAGCATTAACTGCAGTCTCCATCCAAATGTTTTCAGCTTCCTCTTGTTCCGCCTTTGAGCTCCTCCCAGTTGTACTCAACTGGAAAACGTCCACAGGGTGGCATTCAGTAGGAATGCAACTTACTAGATACCCAAGTTTCAACTGGTACTACTGTTCATATGTCTGAGCTCTTCACCCTAACCCTAAGGGTGGTGCTAGACATCCAGCAAAGGAAACTCATTTTAGATGCTTGTATTGTGGATCACATTCTATTGGGCACTACTGTTCTTTGTTTTGTTTTTTTTATCCAAACAAGAATTTTAAGGCATCAACATGATTTCAAAGAGGCCATCCCCTTATTGTGGCTTTGGATTATTAAATCTTGTTTGTATTGCTCCGATCAGTCATTCTGAGAGCCTTAAGTATGATTTTCCGCCATTTATTATGGGGTTCACAGAAGCAGGCCACAATTTCAGTAAACAAATAAGTACTGCAGCAAAGAATTGCACTGAGCGCTGTTCGGTCAGCGCACCGAGGCCTCGTCAGCCTTTGCTGGATGAATTTTAGAGAAATAACTGTGGGCCATGTGGCGACGGCTTTCACACCACACAGCCCCGCTACAAAGCGCCAATCCAGACCACAGCATGGTGCCAGCCGAGCCAAAGAAAATCGTATTGTTTTCCAATCAATGCTTGTAGCTTTATGAGGGCTTCTAGCCACAGAAACATTGCTCATAAAGAGCAGACAGACCGCTGGAGCAGTCAGCAGAGGATTCCTCACCACTTGAGAGGAGACAGCGCAGCAGATGGAGGGAGAAAGGGTGGCTGAGAAAAACCCTGGCATGTGTGCATGTTGGACTCTGTGTCTACAGCAAAAACTAAATCGGTTTAAATGAACCTGTTCTGCAAGCAACCCAGTTGCCTCTCCAGATATTGGATGCCTTCTGGTCATCTTCAAAGAAAATCTGCCAAACGGTCCAAATAGGGGCTGCAAAATGCTGAGGGTTACATTTTGAAGGTGCAGTTCTCACAGCAGCTCACACGGCCTTGACCCATATCTGTGTGTTTTGCCTTCATCTGCCCACCGCGCTTTGAGGTGTAGAATGTCAAACACAACACCTGTGGCTCTCCGCAGCGAGCTGGCAACAGGTTTCTGGCGTTTCTGACTTGCTCTTCAAACCAGGAAGCATGTGTGGTCTTGCGTGCGTGCGTGCGTGTGTACGTGCTCTGTGCACCACATGTCACTTAAAACGTTCCATCACAGGAAGGAGGAACTTTTTTTTCTTTCTTTCTCTTTTTTTTTTTTGTATGTTGGGGCCCTGTTGCGCTGCTCAGGTTCAAATTTCTGCTTCATACTGACTGATGTTTATGAGGAGAAACATCTTAAAACCACACGTCTCGGTTGCATTTCTTAAAACTCGTGCAGAACTGGCACTGAGCGCCTAAAATACAGAAAATAACGGTTATTCTCATATGGCACTTTTTGTGCATAACCTCATTTATGCTTAGAAATACAAAACTGCCTCATGCAGGAAATAAACCTCTTTTTCTCGCTGCTCTCCTCTCAGGCATAAAAAAAACAAAAAAAGAACACATCATGCAAGCGCGCAGAAAATACAAGATATAAGCCCCCGGGTCTCATCAGTGCACGCTCGACTTATTGTAATTAATTTACGGCTAATAAACGGAGTACTTACAAGATAAGAATTTTGCCTGTCGAAGAACACGGAGTCTCCCATCGTCCCGAATAATTATCCACATATAGTAAACAATGCAGCTGCAGCCAATGATATCCCAAGTCCCCCAAAAAGTGTTTGTGCGCGTCCGGACGGACCGTAGGAGAAGTGTCCGTGAAATCACTTGTGCACTCTCCTTCTTCTTACATTAAAAAGAAAGAGAGATGTTAAACTCCTGCAAGTCACAGCAGAGCCTCTTTTAAGAGTTTCTACAGCAGTCAGAAACGCGTGTCAGGAAACAATCTGTGCCAGAAGGACGCCGTAGCGCATATGCGTAACGGATCCATACTGCGCGCCCCGCGGACTGTTGTTAAGACAGATGCTGAACCAAAACGAGGAGAGGCACGGAGCGGGCGAGACCGCCATCAAGCGTGCAATGCTGCAGACTGGTCCTTCCGGCGGGGATTTTCAAAATAATGCATAAAACCCGTTCTGCTCTTGCCGCACAATTGTGACCGTTATGGTTTATCACGAATTCAGCCAAACTAAACTGTTATGTTTTCTTTTAGACACCGCGGCTTGCTATTACATTCATTCGGCAACTTCAAACCCAAGAAATATAAGCAGTGACTACACAGGGAAGTGTCTACTTGTAATTAATATATCACAGAGCAACTTAAAACTTGAGACTCATATATGTGCTTTTATTTAGAACACAGCAATGCCTACTTCCGATCTATTGAACATTTCTCTGGACCATTGACACTTAAACCCGGAGAGAGAGAAAAGAGAGGGGTGGGCGGGGCTCTGAAGAAGGAGGACCAGCAGTGCAAAAGCTTTTGATTATCAACAGCAGGGTAGAACAAATGTTTTCATGTCACTGACCCACAAATGGAGCTCCACAGTTTATAAGATTTGCTTTAAAGAAACCCCATACGGGGAGGGTTTTCTTTGTGGATACTTCATATATGGAAGTATAACGGCTGCTGTAATCAGGCTGGCATAATTCTTCCAGGCACAACTTTACAGCTTTTTGCGTTCAAGGTCGAATCAAGATCAACGACGACAAGAAAACTGGTCGAACTTAATATTTCCATCTGATTTATAGAGATTAAGTTTTTTAAAGAACTGAATTAACTGACGGCAGAGTCATTTCTGCCATCCTCACTGGAAAACCCCAGCGATTTTTGTTGTTCGAGCTAAAAACAAACCCCTTCTGGGAAAGTTGGTATGTTAAGGATGCTGATTTTTTTTCCAGCATTGACAAATAGGTTGCTGTAAGCCTAATTACTAAAGGAAATAAATCACAGTGGCGAGAATGTACCAGATGGACTGCAGAACTGGAGCCGTGATCGACTGCTTCCATTGTAACACTTGGTAGTAATTTTTGTTTATGAGCTTTCCCCCTTTGCAAATATGCTTTCAAGAGAGACCATGAAAGGCAAGTCCCCCGCTGGCACATTTCAACTAAGTTTGTGAAATACTTAATGTGGAAGCAAGCGTTGGGCAATCTGTGTTGAAACAGTCCACTTGCATCCTGGAGTATCTGCTAAATTAATTGATGGGACAATAACAGCAGATGTGTTTAGCCAACTCATTCTACTTTATTAACATTTCCTGGGCCTCTTCTAATCCTCCTGTTTACATGCGGCGCGTCAGCGTGTAACACGTTGCTTCCTGTCAGTTCGGCTGCAGAATGATGTTACAGGAATACCACCACAGATAATATCACCCGCTGTTTATAAAGTCCTGTGTGAGCATTTTGGCCATCTTAGTTTGTGTGATTAAGGGAAGCGGCTTTAAAGGGGAACTCAAACCTTTAAAAAATCCAACAGTGCTGTATTGTTATTATTTTAGTGCTCCCACTGTAATCTCCACAAATAGTTTATTACTGTATACTGCAGGTTCTCACCAAAGCGGGAAAATTAAATGATTGCGCTGGAGTGGCAAAAACTGCAGTTCCTCTAATGGCCACTTGAGGCTGTCTCCAAAAGGGAGTCAATCGCTATAAACTCCCATGTTAAATCGTCCAACTTTACAGCATTGAAAAACATGTTTACAGCTTGATTAAAGCTCCATTCATCCATCTGGATACTGGAGTTAAGTTATGTTGATTCACAGGTGTCCTGACACTGGCCACTCGAGGGTCATTAAATTGAACAGATTATCCAACTAAAATAATGGCTTGCTATGTGGCACAGACCATCCCAGAAAGTCGTGCTTCAGTTTTGGTGAGTGAAACTGAAGTATTCTATTATTCTATAATTGCACCCATAAGGATTCTGAATGCAGCTTGCTAACCAAGCTAGGTAGCGTTACCCGACACCTTAGCACTACACCTTTTCATCAATATAAGATAACCTCTGGCTTCCAAAAACCAACTTGGCCACTTTACTGTCTATGGTCATCATCCATTTAGGTTGTTACTATCAGCTTTGATGCAAATTCTTATTAAACATTTTAACAAAATGGTGCTAGCTAAAGCTTAATACTGCTCTCCATCACAAGTACACTGGAAACTTTCCTCACACATCTTTAACTGAAGTCTAAAGACAAGGGGAAAAAATATAACCATCAAAAAAGTTTTAAATCAATGATTTGAAATGGACATTTTTCCCGTGAGTCTTTGCACTCACCAGTGAAAAAATATGTGCATCAGCTTGCTTTTTATATTTCTTTTTTCCCCAGAGGCATCAGCGCTTACAGCATTAAACTGTAATTTAAAAAACTTAATTAATTAATGTATTTTTATAGTATTTTTTTTATAGTGTAACTGAAAAAAAAGCACACAAAATTAAAAAGTGCTTGAAACTAGTGATTAAAAATGTGTTTGCTAAGGTAATAAAAACAATGTGAAGCCTCTAACTTCCTCGCCCTCTGCTGGCAATGTAAAGAATGCAGATTAAAAGCACTTATGCGCTGGCTTTATTTTTCAGACGCAATAGCCAACTCCATCTTTTATATACAGTCTGTAAACACTACTCGTAAATATCAGCGTAATGCAAGACAAAAAGAGCACAGTGTGGTTTTGTCAAGACACTCATAAAGAAAGCCTTGAGGGCAGTTAATGAAAACTATTTGCGTTGCTCCATGGGAAGGGTGCTATTGAGAAATCTCTGTTCCCTAATCTTACATACAGAATGTGTGAACGGGTTAGTGGGGGAAAAACTAGGAACTGGATTCCTCTCTTATCAGATAGTACCATTTAAAGAATGCTGAGGAGTTCATAGGAACCCTCACATTTAAAATAAGCCGATAACAGATTCCTCAACTCCCGAAGACTGACTGACTCAGCCTTAAAGCAGGTGCTGTTGTGTGTACTGTACTGTGTATCTCGCACCGCCATCATCGAAAAACACTCCACTGATATAAAGTTACCAGCAAAAGAAAACAAGCTCTTGCAGACAATAGGCTCCTGCTTATCAGATCTTCTTGATGCGGTTTTTGAATTTTGCTTTCAACATTTTCAGGCGTGTTTGTTGTTTAAAGCAAATTAATCATCTTTGGATTAAATGGAACGAGCAAGACGGGGTTTTGCTCACACATTTGGGCATTTGTGAATAACTGTATTCAATGTTACGACTTGTGCTATTTTTAACATTTCTTCATTTTGTTAGTTGGCTTCTGAGTCAGAGTCGACAGAGGAGCCGAACCACATCCTGGCATGCATAACACAGGTAGATGCACATTTCTGTCAGTACACAAATCTCTGCTGCTTGTGTTTGGAATGTTGACGAATACCAAGAACACAGAGACGTCCGAACACCACACAAAATAATCACTCACTGATATCCAAATGGGGCAAATGAGGGCAGCTACAAAAGTGAGTGAATCTGTATTTGATTTCTCGCTCCATAATAATTTTACATGGGATTTTTTTTTTTTTTACCCTTTAACACTGAACAGATTTTTTTTCTTGTTTTGTTTTTAAACTGCATTTTTCCATGACTGTGTGTGTGTTTGAATTTTTCAGGCAGGACAAACCGTCCCGTAGTTGAGGTAATGCGAAGTGCCCTTGTGCAAAAGTGCTGTCATGATACGTTTGGTGTCAAAGGGTGAGCGGCCGTGAGGTGGCAGTGGTGCAGTGGGTAGGTGCTCTCCTCGCAAATGGAGGGTCACGGGTGCTGTGGCTACATTAGTAGCTTACTACCACCAAGTATGATTGAGGTGTGCATGAATTGTAAAGCGCTTTGAGTACCATGAAAAGCGCTATATAAGTCTAAGTCTAAGGCATTATTATTATTATTCTTAATCCATAGGGTTTAATATGATGTTGGCCCACCCTCGGCAGTTATAACAGCTTCAGCTCTTCTTGGAAGGCTTTCCACAAAGTCACCAAACTTTACACTTGGCACAATGCAGATCAGACCAGTACCGTTTTCCTGGCAACCCATGGTGACGTGCTTTACACCACTGCATCCAATATTTTGCATTTTGCTTGGTGATGTATGCTAAACTGAAGGCCACATTAAGTTCGGAGGTCTGTAGTGACTGACTCTGCAGAAAGTTGATGACCTCTGCGCACTATGTGCTTCAGCATCTGCTGACCCCGCTCTGCCATTTTACGTGGCCAACCACTTCACTGGCTGAGTTGCTGTCATTTCCAGTGGCTTCCACTTTGCTATAATCCCATTAACAGCTGGAGGAAATTTCAGGACTGGACTTGTTGCACAGTTGGCATCCTATCACAGTATCATGCCGGAATTCACTGAACTCCAGAGAGCGACCCATTCTTTCACTAATGTATGTAGAAGCAGTGGGTCTACACACAAGCTAAACTACTTAGCTTGTGTGTTTATTTATCTAATTTTACTTTTACTACTAGACAGTAGCAACATTGTTCTCTTATGTCTCTTTTATCTATCCATCGCTTATCCATTTCAGGGTCACAGGGCGAGAGGCTGGTGCGTGTATAAATAGATAGATAGATAGAGTTGAGTGTTTAATGTAATTATCCAGAATGTGTCAGGAAATGTAAGAATATTGCATATATATATATATAAAAATGTGGCTACATCTTAACAAAGGGAAGTTCAGTCTCTTGCTCCAAAGTTGTGTTTTATGGTCCTGAAGGAGGAGCCAATTACCTCGTAAAATGGTATTTCAATGGTCACATGGCTCACACACAAACATGCACAGAGCCTGTGGTAGAGGGACGGTAGACTAAAGGAGAGGCGGTGCAGAGGAGAAGAAGAAAAGTGGGGAGAGGAGAAATAGATGGGCATTAATGTATGTATAGCACATGCTTCATTTGGTGGGAATCAGCTACTGCTACATGTTAGACCATGATTAAATTGTCCACGAAGGCCACCGCAAAGCAAAGCCTGACTCTACACGTCACCCGGAGCCGACCATCACTCCTCGTATCATCTTTAAACTGTTAAAATGAAGCTGCATGTGATCGTATATCAATTCCAAACCACGGTCAGGATTTTCCACTGTTGAATTTGGCTCGGTGTGTTTGTGTTGACACATAATGTCTCGGCTATTAAAAGTCAATCTGGAGAAAAAAACACCTTGAAATTTGTGGGCAAGAAAAGTGACAGCGGGGATTATTTTTGAAGTGATTTATATTCATGTTGTGATCTGCATGTCTATTCTCAAACAAATGCCAAAATATAAAAATATTGGATGAACAAAGCTGAAAGTACCACTACAATATTATTTTACACAAAGCGCATGAGGTCAGCCTATAATTCTAGTGCTATATGGTACTAGAGGAAACGTGGAATGGCCTACAACCTGCATTCTTTCTTATGGCCAGCAGGGGGCAACTCATCTGGTTGCAAAGAGAAGTCCAATTATGCAGATTTCTGTGAGTTAATGACCCAACTCTCACTTTATCTATGACCTCAGAAAACTTCTTGATGAGTTTATGATCACAGTTGCAAGTTTTGCATCTTGCTCAATACAAAATGATGATCTTTTTTTTTAAATTATGGTCCCATTTAGAGCCAAACAGAAGATAAAGCAATGCTTTAGGTGGGACCTACTTTGTGACTGACGAGTCACTACCTTACTAGAGCGAGTCCTCAGTTTCCCAATCAGATCCAGCCTTCACTTTTCACATCGGGTTTCAAAACACAAAGATGGCAGTGGCCAAAATGCTGAGCAGAGACGGAGACATTCATCTTTTTTCATCGTTATTTGAAAATTGATCTATGTTAACTGAACGGACTTCAGAATTCAGCTGTACCTAAAGTGGCTGATTAAATGTAATCACAAATCTAATCTGCATTGATTGTAAAGAGAAAAGCACACCCTCTGTCAAATCTACTGTTGTATGTATCAGGATGCAAGAAAAACAATTAAGTCGTTAGCAGGTCTTAAAATTAGGTAATTACAACCTGTGACAAACTACAAAACATGACATATTACACTACATTACTGAAACCAACTGAAATGCTGTGGTGGAACCTTAAGAGAGCTGTGTATAAACAAATGCCCACAAATCTCAGTGAACTGAAGCAAAGCTATAAAGAAGAGTGGACCAAAATTCCTGGATAAGAGACTGATAAAGTCATACAGAGAACGATTACTTCAACTTATTGCTGCTGAAAGTGGTTCTACAAGTTGCTGCATCATCGGGTGGACTGCTTCTGCATTTTGGTTTAATATTTGTTAAGTAGATAGTAACACTGTGTAATGTGCTGTTGTTGTTCATCTCAGGCTGCATTTACATCATTTTAAGACCCCACAAAGGTCAGATAATTTTTTTTATTATGTCCTGATGCATAAAACCTTAGAAATTACAAAGCATGTACATATTACCATTCAATTTTTCAAATCAATTTTATTTATGTAGCACCAAACCACAACAAGTAGTCACCTCAAGGTGCTTCATATTGTAAGGTAAAGACCCTACAATAATACAGAGAAAACCCAACAATCAAAACGACCCACTATGAGCAAGCATGTGGCAACAGTGGGAAGGAAAAACTCTCTTTTAATAGGAAGAAGCCTCCATTAGAACCAGGCTCAGGGAGGGGCAGTCATCTGCTGCGACAGGAAAAAAGACATGCTGTAGAAGAGAGCCAGAGATTAATAATAACTAATGATTAAATATGGAGTGGTGCATAAACAGTAAAAAGAGGTGAAAAAAGAAATACTTTCATCATGGGAACCCCCCAGCAGCCTAGGCCTATTGCAGCATAACTGAGGGAGAGTTCAGGGTCATCTGATCCAGCCCCAACTATAAGCCTGAAGCTTGACCACAACAGTTAATCGATGAAAATCATACAAATTATTATATAATTTCATATTTTGCAATTTATATAGATATTGACTATTTATTTTCATATTTCTAAAATTTATTTTTTTCATTCTTTTTTCTCTTCTCAGATATTTGTATATTTTTCTATGGTATATATATTTAAGTCTGTTTCCGAGCCATGGTTGTCATCTTACCTCAACCTGAACCTAACCTCATTTCTGACAACTAGTGTCAGTTACACATCATGCAACACTGGTTGTGTCATTTAAGGTGATTTACTTCATTAAAAGTAGACAAGTTTGAAAAAGACATTTCAGTTTACTGAAATTAAAATGCAAACTAGAGTTTAGGAGAAAAATATAAAACTAACAGCACCCAAGAAAAATAAAATAAATCAATTTATGTTGATTAGAAAAGAGAAAATTGTGCTAAACTCAATCCACAATAGCCTGTTTGGTCGCTAATTATGTTGTTGTTTTTGAGTTTTATCTCTCTTCTCTTTCCAATGCTGAACTTCGACCTTTGCTTCATCTGTAAGTACTGTATGGAGGTGTGAGACAGAGAGGGGAGAGGATGGGTTGTAAAACCTGGGCACACATAAACAAATTTACAGCAGGAGCCGCACAGAGCGGCTCTGAGGGATGACCTCAGAGCTGGGGAATGTGCGCGTGTGTGAGGCAGAAAGAGAAAACGACAGCAACGTGGGCTCACCCCTTCACTCAGGAGGTAAATAGAGAAGTCGCACACAAACAAACACGACTTACAAATTGTATCTCGTTAAGGGTTTCAGACCACAGTGGAACTCCAGAGACCATATTTGTCTAGCAAAAAAAGAAAAAGTTGTTTTTTAGGGAAACTGATCACTCAACATCAACCAAAAACGCACACTTACACACACACACACACAAAAAGTGACGACGGTACAGGCCTGGATTCAATCTGGAGGCTTCTATTAACAGACCAACCCACTCGTCCTAAATCACCACACTCTGTCCTGAGGGCCAGTGGGGGAGAGAGGAGGGATGTAAAGTATCCGGAGTCCTAGCTGTGCATTGCTGTAGCTTTCATCTCCATACCACCTCCATCAGAGCATGCTCAAAGCGACTGGGAGGTCAGGACTCTTGTTCAGTGGAAATGTTTGGCCTGACAGGATACATCAGAAATGAGATAATAACACTCCTAGAATATTTTTAGCCAGTGTGGAAGATTTAATTTCAGGGGTGGTTTATGGCTATTGTGCAGTTTATTCAAAATGAGTTGCAAGAATTAATCCAGGCAGCCTTTGTTGGAAGCGGTTATGTGGACCTAATCAAGTCAGCTGAAAGATGAAATCACAGTTATCTCTCATGAGCAATATTTTGTTCTTATTCCCAGCATTTAGAAATATTTAGAATTTATTTTCAGTCAAAGCAACACTGGAATCTTCTCGAGTCAGGATTAGAGGCCTCCACTCCGAGTCCAAATGGACACAATCACACCAGTTAAGAGGATGACCCAAACACAGGGCTACAACTTGGCCCTACCCCTCTGTTTTTGCACACTGCCAAGTAGGGTAAGGTGTCCTGTTTCTTTTGAGAACAGAGGGAACAACACACTTTCAGAGCAGCTTGTGCAAGAATCACAAAATTTAATCTACTGTGTTCGCTGACACGTTTTTGTGTCTAAGAGCACAAAAAAAACAGCTGCAGCACATTGTGTTGGTGTTAAAAAGAAGAAGAAAAGCCTCCAAGGTGCATTCGTTAAATATTTAAATAGTTTTTCTTTTCTTTTTTTTTTTGCTTTTTATTTAAACTAAAGTTAAACAAATTTTATGGAAACTGTCTTCAAACTTGGACATGTTGTAGTGGTCTGAAGATCTTTTGTATTACTTTTAGTCTTCAGTTTCTTTTTCATTTGCATTATACTTTTGTTTGCACTGTTTAATTATGTTTAAGTACCAAAACTACTTGGTAAGGTTCAAGAAAAGATTACAGTTTAGTTTTAAATACAATATTCGCCCCTGTTTGAAAGCTCCTGTTCTAGAGTCCCATCAGTGGACATTCTCCAAAAACTACACGGTGCAAGAACAAAACTTAGTGCCAAGTGAAACACAATTCAAATACATTGAAATACATTTCAGACTCATGATGACTGGAACAAAAAAAGACAGTTTGTCTCCATGTAGATAAATTAGTTACGCTATGTCACTGTTTAACAAGTTGCCGTAAGACTGGACTGAATGGGGTGAATTCAGTTCATTTATTTAATTCAGTTGTATTTTATACAGCTTCAGTTCACCACAAGAATTAAACCCTGCAGTGGTCCCATGTGAACAAGCACTTGGCAACAGTGGGGAGGAGAAACCTCTCCTTTAACAGGAAGAGACCTCTGGCAGAACAAGGCTCAGAGACTCAGCCATCTGCCACTCCCTCCTGTGAGGCCAATGGGGGGACAGAAGTTAGTGTGAAGGATGGAAGGGCATTTGAAGGGCTAGATGACCATAAACCTCAATCAGAGGTCAGAGGTGCACAGACTAGCTTAAATGGCAGGCTGCAAAAAAGAGAACAAGACCAAGAGATACAACCGGGACTCAGCCTAGTTCTTCGAGAACACACACCTGAACCATTAAAATTGTGCTATTCTTAGAACAATTTGAGAGGTAGATAGCACCACTTACTGACTTTTTTGCCCATTAATCTCTTTTCAGATTGAAAATCCACCATAATATGATCAAAACGCCTCTGTACATTATTATTAAACCATTGCAGAAACAATACCATCTGTGTGGAACATAAGACGAGCAATCCACTGTGTACATAAATTAAGTCTGAATAATCTCACATCATTTATTTTGGTAGCTACTGATGACTGATTGATTTAAATTAAGTGGTGGGTTCAGATTTAGCTTTTGCACACATTCCAATTCTCTGTATACTTTCTTAATGTAGTTTGACTCATAGTTCCTTTGATTACACCGAGCTCTACAAACACAGCCTCTTGTTATCACGTCAACATTCCCTCCCTGAAACAAATGCTTTTTTTATTTTGTTTTTTACTGGGGCATTTCCAGTCGCTGGTTTGATACACACCACATGAAAAATGATCCAAACATGCCCGGCATTGCATGAGAACACACAGTGTCGACATCTACGTGACAGTCCTCTTTATTAGAAAATAGATTAAAAATATCCGAGCAATTAGAGACAGGCAGTGTGTTCTTGGTCTTGCTCCAGTTCAAATGTTATGCAAACCAGCATTGTTGACTCTGTCAGCAAGTTAATGGCCCGAGTGGGTTACCTCTGAGAATTTGATTTAAAGGGCAGTACTTCACCTCTAGTGTTGCCAGTCACAAAGGATTTAAGTAGTAGTGATATTAATACACTGTTATTCTAGTTTTAAGCAAATAAAACTTCCCCAAAACATGCTTTTAAATCTCTTTAAAATCTGATTTCAGCACGTTTCTGGATGTGTGTGTGTGTGTGTGTGTGAGCAGGTGCTATCCAATTCATGTGCATAGCTCTGAGCCTGGGTGTTGCTGTTGCCCAAGTTTTAATGACATCACCACACTTTGACAAAATAAATCAGTTTTTCTTCTCGGCGAAGTACTGCGTGTTCTCTGCACACTGTGATCTGTGTCTGTTCTCAAGTGTCTGTCTGGCTCTTGATGTGACCTTCCACCCTTCTATCCATCTGCCCAGCCTTCTGCCTGCTGCTCTGTCAGCTTGTTTGTCTCACTTGGTTGGCAGCTCGCTTTCTGTGCATATATAAGTAATCCTGGGTAGGTTTCCTACATTGAAGTCAGTTGCTTTAAAGCCATGCATGCATTGGCTTGTGTTATATCTTTTCTTTTTGCTATCTTTAAATCCTCAGATTCATTTATCGGAGATCCCTAACGAAGACGGATAAATTTCACCTTAGAAAAAATGATAATGCTAGTGCTATCACAAAACTGCCATTGAAATAAAGCACTGGCAGCTGACACGACAGCCCAGTCTCATAGCAAAATGTGAATCTGTCACAAAAAAAGCAATTATTTGTTTGCGTTCATGTTTTTTCATAGCAGTCAACTCAACTTTCAATAAGAAGTCTATTTCATGTCTATTTTGTCCAGACAAAGTGGGTATGTATCACCCTGGCAACCAAGAAAAGAGCTAAACAATGTATTTTTGTAACCATTTAATGTTAATGTCTCACACCAAAAGTACCACCTTGTTTGCTATGGTGATGAACAAATTGACAGATGAGGTGAGGCAGGAGTCTCTGTGGAGTATGATGTTGACAGATGACATAGTGATTTGTAGTGAAAGCAGAGAGCAGGTGGAAGAAAGCCTGGAGAGGTGGAGGTATGCTCTGGAGAGAAGAGGAATGAAAGTTGTTAGAAGTGAGACATAATGCATGTCTGTGAATGAGAGGGAGACAGGTGGAAATATGAACATGCAAGGAGCAGAGGTAGTGATGGTAGATGAGTTTAAATACCTGGGGTGAATCATCCAAAAGCAATGGACAGGGCACAAGAGAGCAGGCAGGGTGGAGTGGGTGACTGAAGGACAGCAGCAAAGGTAAGGTTTACAAGATGGTAGTGAGAACTGAGGTGATGGAGACGGTGACACAGACAAAAAGGCTTGAGGCAGAGCTGAAGATGTTAAGATTTTCATTGGGAGGGACCAGAATGGACAGGATTAGAAATGAGTACATCGGAGGGACAGCTCAGGTTGAACAATTTGGAGACAAAGTTAGAGAGGCAAGGCTGAGATGGTTAGGATATGTGCAGACGAAAGAGAGTGGGTATACTGGACAAAGAATGGAGCTTCTAGGAAGGAGGAAAAGAGGAAGACCACAGAGAAGATTCATGAAAGTAGTGAAGAAGAACATGCAGATGGTTGGTGTGAAATAGCGGAAGCTAGGCACAGGATGAGATGGAAGCAGATGATCTACTTTGGAGACCCTAAAGGGAGCAGCCAAAAGAAGAAGACCCCCACAAAGTAGCCTAACCAGGTAGTTTTTAATGTGTGGTCCAAACCAAGTAATGTATTTTTCCTTAATAAAATATTAAAAAATAATCCAAATGAAGTCTGAGAATCTGGTACGTGCATGACTCGAACTTATTGTAAGTGGCAAAATTATTTTGCTGTCATTGCCACCCACTCAAATCTCCAAATACAACCTTTTTTAGTGTCAATTTTCCATTTCATATACATGGACATGAATTAGTACATGAAAATACCAGAAAAATGGATAAATATACACATTGTTTTTTTTATTCTTGTGTATGTAACTGTGCATTTCAAGCTCTGCACGCAAGGTCTAATACATTTCATTTCTTTAGCTAATTGGTGCAATACATGTTAACTGACCTCAGCAGCATTGAACAATCCATACTCTGAAGGTCAGTTCCTCCAGACTGAGCTAGCTCACATTTGCAGTTGACAGATTAACCTTTCCCAACATGAGCTATAGAGCCTATTCATTTTTTACATAAAAAAAAGCTCTCTGGGCCAATGAGCTTCTCACCTCCTACCATTAAAGACATAATCAGAAAGGCAATGCAAAATAACTCCAATCATTGTTGCTCCCCCAACAACATTTATTTCTGTTTACCACGATAGAATCACAGGCTGGTTAGTTTCTGAAGCAAACAATCAACAACAAAAAAACAACTGTGCGTGTATGCGATTCCACCACCACACTCGAAATGTGTCATGAAACAGTGCAACTCAAAGCAGATCAGTTAACAAATGTAAAACAGCCCCACAGGAACTTTTGTGGCGGTTTACTCCCAGTAATGAGTTTTGGTAATGATCTCTTGGTCATCATGAATCATGAATCGCTCGCAGAGATCTCCAGATGCTGCGACTCGATGTGAGCTTTCAAACGTGTGACATTTCTGACTGAAACATCCGAGTTTCTTCTGGAGACGTTACAAGAGGCATTTGAAGAATCCTGAGGTTAAATTTTGGCGAAAAGATGGAAGTTTAACCTCCACAGAAAATAAAGCTTGTTAAAAGTCTGTTTTTAAGGGCAAAGGCAGCAATTAGTTGAAGCAAGCATCTGATATGAGTGGTGATTACGTCCTGGTGATCACTGAAGATAAATTTTCATAATACTTAAAAAATAATTGATCAAATAAGAGGACAAATGTGTTACCAAGATTGAGCGGCAAGACTCTTTACATTCTTTAGTTCCACTCAGTTCACCTTTCAGTGTCACACATGTTCACACAACAGTCAGGACTTCTGTGGAACAATGTAAAATCTGAGCAAAATTCCTAATTTTCATCCATAATCCCTTTATAGGAATTAAAAATAAAGACAGAGATGTACTACACACAGCTGACTTTATATATATAAAAAGGACAAAATATGTAATAGGTTAGGAAAGATCACAGATTTTATTTGCCTTAAGACACTGTTCCTTAACATGGATGGAGAGTATTCTCTTATTGCCGTCAGCAAGCCATTCTAATATTCACTTTCCATTACTGGCAACAAGCAAAGTAGTTCATGTTATGGATGCGTGATCATGTGTCAGGACATGATTTTACCTTTAAATAATACATGCTGATCAAAATCATTAAAGGAACACTTTGAATGCACATCAGATCTCAATGGGACAAAAATCGTGCTGGATATCTATACTGATATGGACTGGTTAATGTGTTAGCTGCCTGAAAACACTGGGGTTCCTAATGAGATGATGGATGATGTCCTGAGGGATCTCCTCCCAGATCTGGACCAGGGCATCAGTGAGCGCCTGGACAGTCTGAGGTGCAATCTGGGGCATTGGTTGGACTGAAACATAATTTTCCAGAGGTGTATTCTATGGAAAAAGCCAATCAGGCTCCAAGGTGCTGGACAGTAAGCACAGGACCCACTAGAGGACATCGGGCCCTCAGGCCACCCTCATGAAGTCTGTTTTTGGTTGTTTGGTCAGAAACATTCACACCAGTGGCTGCTGGAGGTCATTTTGTAGTTCTGGCAGTGTTCATCCTTAACCCATCCTGCTGATGAGTTAAGGACCTTCTACAGCCCTGTCCAGCTCTCCTGGAGTAAACTGCCTGTCTCCTGGAATCTCCTCCACGCTCTTGAGACTGTGGTGAGAGACACAGCAAACCTTCTGGCAATGGTACGTATTGATGTGCCATCCTGGAGGAGTTGGACTACCTGTGCAACCTCTGTAGGGTCCAGGCTACCAGTAGTGACACTGACCCTAGCCAAATGCAAAACCGGTGAAAACAAAACTGATTAACAACCCCCTCTGATACTTAACTGATCGCATCAGTATCCCAGAAGTTTAACTGACTCGATGCTATACTCTGATTAAAAAGTGTTCCTTTAATTTTTTTGAGCCGTGTATATTATAAATTATTAATTTTTCTGATTTAATGGTGACACGCACAGTTCACGCAGAGCTCACATTTACGACAAAAACGCAACCTGTTTGTTGGTCGAGTGTGGCTGAGAAGCCTCCTTCTCTGTAGGATAAAGGCTGCTGTTTCGCAGATACTTTGTCTTTCAGCTCCAGCCCCTCCACCTTAATTTGCACGTGCGCGCACACACACGGGCGCCAACACGCGCACCGTCCTCTCCCCTCCCACGCCTCCTTAATGTTTTCTGCCACAACAGTTGCCATGGTGTCTCAGCTCGCCCGCTGGGCCGGACAGCACAATGACAGGGACATGTGTGTTTCTGTGATAGCGTCTGTACCCATGTGTTCACATGGTAGCGTATTATAGGACGCACTAATGCAGTCTAATAGTACAATTTAAACCCAGTAATGTGCTATGATTCTTCACAAGATAATTGAAGTCTGAATACATTTCTGTATTTTTGTGCTGCGCGATGCATTTGGTGTCTGCAGGAAAGCAGAAAATAGCCTGCACTTGTTGCCATAGCATCACAGCAGAAGAGTCTGGGTCATTACTGGGAAACCAGGAGAGTGACATGAGATCAGCGTGTTCACATGGGCTTAGATTTGAGACACAAAGTCACAGGACTGCCTGCAGTCTGAGCGAGGAACACTGCATGCAAACACGATGAAACAAAGATACATTTTTTCTCTCTTTTGCATGCTCAAAAGAACATCGAGACTCTCCCACAAACTCAAGCGTTCTTCTTTTACAGAAGCTGACAGCACGTGAGGAAAACAGCGGCTCCACGCCTGCTAAAATACGTCAAGAGATCCACAATGACAAAACCTCACTTTGTCTTCTCGTGTCTGTCACTGACACAGTTCTGCCTGACGTGGGAGGTTCAGACCTGCTCTTAACTAACAGCCGTTAAGGAGATTTTCTCTGGCGAGCAAATCTCCAGAGACGTCTGAGAGGAGGGTTTGGAATAGCTTGAATAACTGACTGATGTGACGTGAGTGTGTTGGTTCAATCCTCTTCCAGCTGAAGGATAGCATCACGCTCTCTGCGCATTTATCCAAACACGTTGGACAGGCCCGCGTGTGTGTGTGTGTATTTGTGCGTGTATGAATCTGCCGTCGTACATGTTTGAGATCTGTTAACGCTGACATCGAAACACTGGACGTTTGGACAGTGTTTGAGCTTGTTTTATATGAACTCACACAAACAGACCTCTCCTGTTGGTTTTAAGTATTTCCAATCTAACATGTTAACTAAAACCAACAAACCAAAATGCTCACAACCCCCACTGGCTGCTAAATCTCCAAACTGTCCATTGTTTTCTTGGTAATGTGACAATCTAAATGGATGACTATCAACTAAATGTTCTGAATTAGTGTCTTAATTAAGTGTGTTCCGCCTCCTGCAGCACTTCCTTTAAACAAGCACCACGAAATGAAGGATGACTTATTGCTTTGCTGAGGGTGCTGAGTTCTGGTTTGGTTTTCTTTTCCTGCAGTAGTAGCTTTTCCACTGTCAATGCTAGTGGGAGTTCAAGTAGCGCAGCTGTGGGGCGACTGACCATCACAGTTTTTACCCGTGTCCCACAATCTTCTAAAGTTTCTGATCATGGGATGCCCATTTAAATTGTTCTGGTTTAACTTCAGGACTATGCAAAAGTCTTGAATTGCCCCTCATTTCTTTATATTTTGCTTCGAGGGAGCCAGAATTTTTTTTTTTTAAGTGGTCTTGAGCCATGGTTCTCTAGGCTTTTTGAAGGTCTTTTTAAGTTTTTCCTTAGATATCATCTGCTTTTCATTCATTTCCAGTCCCGTTCTGGTACCTGAACATTTTCAGAAGAATATTCCTTTGTCTCTTTAGCCACTGAACTCTGACCTATGAATCATTCAAGCATAAAAGGCACCTAACTCAGGGGATGGATGTTTTGTATCAATACATAACAGATAACTTGGCAAACTGTAACTGTACCTTTAGGCACTTTGTTACTAGCAGCCTGTTGCAAAGACATATATTTTGCTCCCATTTCTTTCGTTCAATCTACAAAAAATGCCAAAGATAACACAGTTTGATAAGCATAAAATAGTATTTTTGGACCAAGAAGGTGATTCCCAAAGAGCTATTAACCAAAAACTTGGCATATCTCAGTATGGTGTGCACTGTGTTCTTAAAAAAAATTGAGGAAACTGGACAAGTGGAGGGCAAAAGAACAAGCAGCAGGCCTAAAAAAAAAAAAAAAAACTATCTACAGCAGATGAACAACATCTAAAAGTCATGTCCTTATGAAACAGGAAAAAATCCAGTCCACCAAAGACTTGACACAGGACCTGAGAGACGCATCTTCAGTTGATCCATCTACTGTTCACTGAAGCCTCATCAGAAATGGTCTCAGGGGAAGTGTGGCTGTCAGTTTTATGGAAGAGAAATCAGGGACAAAATCAGTGGCAACAGGTCTGATGGAGACCTCAACATTATTAAAGCAGTGTGGGATCCTCTTGACAGAAAATGGAACAAAAGACAGAAACATCCAAAGAAGAGCTTTGAATGTCCTTCAAGAAGCCTGGAGAACTGTTCCTGAAGGCTGCTTAAAGAAATGAGAAGAAAGCTGCCTCAGAGAGTTCAGACTGTGCTGAAGAATAAAGGTGCTCACATCAAATATTGACTTTCAAGCTCATTAGAATTAACAGACTATTTCCATTTTCCTAACAAAATGTAAAGAACTGAGGGGGTGACTCAGCTACTGTACTGTAGCTGCAATTTTACTTGCGCTCTTGTAACACTTAAATCAGTTTAAATCACTTAAACCTGTATTAGGGGCATTTTGCATGTAATGTCAGCACATTTAGGATTTTCACGTCATCTTGTTTTGTCCCTCCTGTGAGGACACAAGGGAAATGTTCTATATTGCAGGAGTGCCTTAGTGGCATTAAGCGTGTGATTTTCAGTTGCAGTGTCTGCGGTGTGAATCCAGGCACTGACCTCTCAAAATATCTCATTCGTATCTTTGGTTTGATTTTCAGCATCACCACTTCTGAAATGAAGTGGGGGGATATCCCCAGGAATATACCAGGTATGTGATGTATCTGTGGTGCAGATTTGTCCCATTCTTCACCCAGCTTCAAAATGCACCAGAAGCCAGAAGCAGTTTTAAGGTATGGAGTCTCCATGCAGTTCATTTGTCTGACTTCCTGCACACCAAATGTGCCAGCAGAGAGTCTCTTTTGGGACATTAAAACACACTGCAGCACAGTATGTCCTTAGTTGTGTTGGAGCTGGGATGCAATGGAATCGTGCCTGATGGAGTCCCAGGATTTAGAGTTACAGATCATTAGTGTCTCTATGGCCTCATGCACAAAAGATGGGAACGATTTAGAAACAGGGTAAAGGACAAGTGAAAATGAGTACTGTCTTACCAGTATACCCTGGGTGATGGGTGACTTAACATCCAATCAGCTCCTTGCCTGCAAATGTATTTGCTTAATGCTTCCATTTGTTTTGATTTTGTTTTTTTTAATTACTAATCATACAAGCACCGCGCACAGAAGCAAGCACATATAGAAAACAAGGAGCTGAACGGCTGTGACTAACATACTGTACCTGGCTTCAACTGCCTGTATTGTTCTGCTTTTTTTTCCCTATGATAATCAGCTCAGCTCATAATCACCACTACACTTGTTTCCCATGCAAATCAATTAGTCTCATAAATTTTCAGGTATCAGGCGTTTGTTTATGCCAGAACGGGCCACAGCCTTCAGTGAAGGAACTGGGGTGTTTTCCAGACACACAGTATCTGAGTGATTGTCGAGATGAGAAGCACTTCCTTATCGCTGCCCTTCTCTCCCTCCTCCATCGAGTCATTTCTCTTTCTCTGTCACCCTTGCTTACCACATTTCCTTTTTGTTTTTTAATTTAAAGTCATCTGTCTTTCTTCTGTGTCTGCGGTACACCCTACCCTACATCTTCCGACAGCAGCGTCTTTCATTTGAAGAATTGAAAACAACAGATAGAGTACAGCAAAGCAAAGCAATGCTGTAAACACAATTAAATCCTCAAGAAGACAAATATATTCATCTTAATTGAGTTTGCTGTAATGATAAAGCAGAAGCTGCAGATTTCTCCCTTTGGCTAGGGCCCCCTGTGGACTCTGAACTCAGCTCAACTCTTATGTGAATGACAAATTAGCACAAGTGACATTGCTTTGACATACCCTTCAATTGTGTTTATGAGAGTGCGTGTGCTTGTGTGTATTTGGATTCCTCAGATTTTTCCGATAGGCCCCCTTTTACGACTATACGTGCGATTGTGCGCCCACAGAACCTGCTGCTACACCGTGTGCAGTATATATTTGCATAGCTGCATACACAGAACGCAGACGTGTATGATCAGAGCAGCGTGGAAGTCACCTGGCCTGAGGCACGTCAAACACAGTGAGAGCGAGCAACCTCAGTTCTTCTCAGTTCACGGTATAAATATTTAGCTTGCTGTATAAACACGGCGGCCTTCGAGGAATGCGCTGTTCACAAATGAAAGCAATGCTTTTATCCTCCTGCTGATAATACGGGCGAAATCAAAACTGTTGAGCCGTCCGCGCACAATATACAGCATCTCCACTACAGTGCCAGCAAACTATCAGGCTTCATCAGAGATATTACTCTGTTCTCTTTATGTGTGATCCAAATTCACCGCACAACTAGAGCTTTGACTGTTTTAAAATTCTGCTGCACAGAAATATCAAGGTGATATTTCTCCACACAGTCATACACTCCTCCACTCCACGCTATTACCATCCATTTTCCTCTCAACCTTTCCTGTTCAGCATTGCCAAACATGCCTGTCTTTGGGAGGAAGCCACAGTACCACAAACTCCACACGGAAAGCGCACAAAGGCCTCATCCAATTGGGAGCCTCTCGATGTGAAGCAACGTCGCAACACTGTTATTCCCTCGGTCTATGGTTTAGTTAAGATTTTCTACATGTGGTGCATATGTTTCTGTTAACTGTTACCAGAATCTATTCAGAAATAAAATATGACTTTAGGTTGGTGCTGTATGTAGGCGCATATCACAGGGAGACCACATTAGCTGCTTCTCTGTGCTGGAAGAAGGGACGCTATGACTGGCGTCAGAGTAGTTTGTGATAAAACTATCAATTGATTTGTGTAACTGGATATGACTTTTCTTTTTTTCATGATCCTTAACACAAATTTTGCAGGTACGTAGAAATCCTGGAAAGTGGTGGACTACATTAAAAATCATAAGTGTTTCTATTCCATTATGTTTTCACACAGTGTCCCCTGAAATACATGCATAGTGTTGCACTTGCATGTACACAAAGAGGGGGCAGAAGTAGTTGTCAAAGTTCCATCCCTATTTCTTTTCCAACCTCTGAACAGCTCCATAATCACAACATGAAATGGATGTGAATGTCATTTTTTTCTCAGTCTGATCTGCCTTAGTTTCATATTTCTTTTGATTTTTTTCCAGTTGCAAGGACTCTTAGTACAACAGATAGTCTATAGGAAGTACACTGCTCAAAAAAATAAAGGGAACACTTAAACAACACAATATAACTCGAGTAAATTAAACTTCTGTGAAATCAAACTGTCCACTTAGGAAGCAACACTGATTGACAATCAGTTTCACATGCTGTTGTGCAAATGGAATAGACAACAGGTGGAAATTATTGGCAATTAGCAAGACACACTCAATAAAGGAGTGGTTCTGCAGGTGGGGACCACAGACCACTTCTCAGTACCTATGCTTTCTGGCTGATGTTTTGGTCAATTTTGAATGTTGGTGGTGCTTTCACACTCGTGGTAGCATGAGACGGACTCTACAAGCCACAAGTGGCTCAGGTAGTGCAGCTCATCCAGGATGGCACATCAATGCGAGCTGTGGCAAGAAGGTTTGCTGTGTCTGTCAGCGTAGTGTCCAGAGGCTGGAGGCGCTACCAGGAGACAGGCCAGTACACCAGGAGACGTAGAGGAGGCCGTAGGAGGGCAACAACCCAGCAGTAGGACCGCTACCTCTGCCTTTGTGTAAGGAGGAACAGGAGGAGCACTGCCAGAGCCCTGCAAAATGACCTCCAGCAGGCCACAAATGTGCATGTGTTTGCACAAACGGTTAGAAACCAACTCCATGAGGATGGTATGAGGGCCTGACATCCACCGATGTGGGTTGTGCTCACAGCCCAACACCGTGCAGGACACATGGCATTTGCCAGAGAACACCAGGATTGGCAAATTCACCACTGGCGCCCTGTGCTCTTCACAGATGAAAGCAGGTTCACACTGAGCACATGTGACAGACATGACAGAGTCTGGAGACGCCGTGGAGAGCGATCTGCTGCCTGCAACATCCTTCAGCATGACCGTTTTGGCAGTGGATCAGTAATGGTGTGGGGTGGCATTTCTTTGGAGGGCCGCACAGCCCTCCATGTGCTCACCAGAGGTAGCATGACTGTCATTAGGTACCGAGATGAGATCCTCAGACCCCTTGTGAGACCATATGCTGGTGCGGTTGGCCCTGGGTTCCTCCTAATGCAGGACAATGCTAGACCTCATGTGGCTGGAGTGTGTCAGCAGTTCCTGCAAGATGAAGGCATTGAAGCTATGGACTGGCCCGCCCATTCCCCAGACCTGAATCCGATTGAGCACATCTGGGACATCATGTCTCGCTCCATTCACCAACGTCACGTTGCACCACAGACTGCCCAGGAGTTGGTGGATGCTTTAGTCCAGGTCTGGGAGGAGATCCCTCAGGAGACCATCCGCCACCTCATCAGGAGCATGCCCAGGTGTTGTAGGGAGGTCTTACAGGCGCGTGGAGGCCACACACAATACTGAGCCTCATTTTGACTTGTTTTAAGGACATTACATCAAAGTTGGATCAGCCTGTAGTGTGTTTTTCCACTTTGATTTTGTGTGTGACTCCAAATCCAGGCCTCCATTGGTTAATAAATTTGATTTCCATTGATGATTTTTGTGTGATTTAGTTGTCAGCACATTCAGCTTTGTACAGAATAAAGTATTCAATGAGAATATTTCATTCATTCAGATCTAGGATGTGTTATTTGAGTGTTCCCTTTATTTTTTTGAGTAGTGTATAAAATAGAGGTGGTATTACTGACAACAAGCCCAACACTGACTGCATAAACAAATGGAACTAAGTTTGAGGTGGGTTGCAAAGTGGCATGCAGCTGTAGCAGCAACTGTAGGCAGGCTACAACAGTATAAATAATCTGCCTTCGTATGAGATTTGAATGCATAAAAGAGTATCAGCTCAAACATTTAGCAAATGTGACTCAAAGATAAATATTTGGCAGGCAATATTTTCAGTTGTAGATTAACACAGCACGTCTCTCGAGTGTATTTACAGCTGTAGGAATTAGAGCTCAAAAGTGCAGAGGGATAAAATCTATCATCGGGTTTGGTCTTTTCATGGGATTCATTAACAATAATAAAAATGTGGAGTATCACCAGTCTCATCCATCAACGAGCTGACCTTCCAACCATCCACCCAATAACAGGCAATTTAAAGTCTCAGCATTATTCTTGCAGTGCTTTGGTATGCTCCACTTGTAAATGGTTCAGATGCTTTAACAATTTGTCCCGAAAGAATGCCTCCAATAGAACTTGTCTACAATTACTTTAAACATTTACTTTGTCTGATTTAGATTTGACCACTGAAACATCTAAATATGGAAGAGCAGAATAAACTTGAGATTTTTAGGCACACACACCCAAACACACATGAAGGTTTTATGTTCTGAGGAGGTTAATTTCCTAGACAGTTATTGTCATGCGGTTTAGCCTGAGCTTCAGCAGGCAGGCTTCAGTGTTTGTCTGTGTGTGCGCGTGCTCAGGTGGAGGAAGAAAGAAAGTGTAAGGAAGACAAGAGGTGGGGGTTGACAGATCCATCTCCCATCTCTTTTTCTGTCTCTGGAATGCAGCTGGAATCTAAGCTCAACTCCCTGGTTGGCTCCACCCACACTCCCACTACCTTGTATCGTTCTACATCTACACACACACACACACACACACACACACAAACACACACACACACACACACACACACACACACACACACACACACACACACACACACGCACAGGGTTTGCTCTAGTTATTCCTTCTGCTGGATGATTTTAGCCATAAAATAAGTGACTGAATGCTCCAACCTGTCTGGTTGATGTGCAGTGTGTGTGTGTGTGTGTGTGTGTGTGTGTAAACTGGAAAGCATGTTTGCTTTTGATAGGCATATTTCAATAATTTATGTAAAAGCTCAATGTAAGCATGAAATACAACATTTTGACTGCATTTCTTATAAGGAAAAATATAAATATACTTTTTCTTTTTGGTGTCCATTTCTACTGCACAAAAGCAATGTAAAAAAGAAAAAAAAGCTAAATAAAAGGATGTGAATATTTACCTGACACATATACACTACAGCAGAGATGGATATAGCCACTAGGACTTGCATTTTTAAGCTTTGGCTTTAGCTTTAAGGCTGTTGCCATCTTGTTGTTTTGGCGCCAAATATGACCATATTTAAATAAGAGAATGAAGCACCAACTTATCAGCAAATAATAATAATAATAATAATAATAATAATAATAATAATAATAATAATAATAATAATACATTTTATTTATAGGCGCCTTTCAGGGCACTCAAGGTCGCCTTACAGATAAAAACATTCAAAGACAGCAGAACAAAATCAAAAACATAGAAAACATAAAAACAATAAAAAAGATTGCAGCCAGGATAGCGGCTGCCAAGACGTGCCAGCGTTCACCCCGGAAGCGGGAAATGGGTGCAAGTGACTAAGTAACATGCAAATAAGATACTAAAAGTTCACTCAACAAAAAAGAGCCAGCAAGGTCACAGAGAGAGACAACTACGCACAATTTAGAATCACCATTAACCTAACCCCACTGCATGTATGGACTGTAGGAGGAAACCAGAGAACCCCCACGCAAACTCCACACAGAAAGGTCCCAGCCAGATGGTGGATTCAAACCCAGGACCTTCTTACTGTGAGGCAACAGTGTTAACCACTGTCCCACCGTGCTGCCCTCATCAGGTCATGAATCATCCTCAATTGTTCAGTTTTATTTGTGGAGTTCCGCGATGATCCTTGATTTTTAAGATGTTCTTAAATTATCAGTCATTATTAATATGGCGAGTAAATAAAAAGGCCATTATCTTCAGATGATTTAGGTGTTTTCTAGTAAAAAGAGCACATAATGTCCACAGTTTTTACTGCAGTACAGGGATATGTTAGAGGTGACATTTGGCATAGAAATCATAATCTTGTGTTAGTGAGTTCGCCAGAAACATAAGTGTGCACTGTAAAAATCCCTCTCCTTCATCCTTATGCATAATATTACGTTAGATATTAAGGACAGTTAAGGTGAATGACGTTTTTCACTCCACATCTTCACCCCTATTTTAATTGTATTTATAATTTCAGTCATCTTCATCTTGATTTTTTCCATTGCCGAGAAGCTGCGCTGACTGCGTCAGAGCCTTTGAACATATAAACTATCTCTTAATGCTTACGTTACAGAAAGATGCTTTCTTTGTTCTCACTCCTACAGCCAGGGTCAGCGGCAGTGTTTACATCACTGAGTTGTTGCTGTGGCAACAGACGGAACAGTCGGAAAGGGGAGAGTCTGCAGAGTTAGAGTTTGAAATCCTTGAAAAATAAAATGGAAACAAAGGCAAAAGAGGAACAGATTCTGCACAGTAATTAGTTCTGTGTGGATATTTCCTCTAAGATGCTTTCATGTCCTCTTTAACTGACATTTAAGACAGTTCGCTGGCAAGTGCTGATGCTCAGATGTCATAGCAAATGCTTTCAAAACAGCATAATGTGCTATAAATGTGAAATATGTGTCTTTTGAAATAAAAACCAAGCATCATAATTCTAACAGAGTGACTGTAAATAAAAGATGGAAACCACCAACTGGTTTGCAAACTATTGTTTTGCCTCCAGTTTTATCATTTAGGTTGTTGCTGCCTTGGTTTTTTTGAACCACAAGTCACCTTATAGGGATGATATGGAGACGTAATTTTAATTAAGAGGGACTCGCAGGGACACAGATATATGAAAATTAGCGCTAAAGTAAGCACAGACTTCCTGGATACAAGTGCCTTCAACCTGCCTTCTATCCAGCAGCCAGCCAAGGCAACACCAAAAGATGTCCAGCTGTTTCAAAGTCTGTGGCAAAACGGTCCACGGGTTCCTTGCTCTATGACCTCACATGAGATTGCTGCTTATAAGTTGCTTTTCAGTGAATATGCAGCATCTCCTCATTTTTTTCAATCCGATCGGCTTCACATTCTTAATATTCAACTTTAAAACACCAAGATGGAGATGTCAAAAAAGCTCAGCTTGAGGCTACATATAGAGAATTTTCTAACACCAGTGAGTGACATCACGGTGGCTATGTCCATCTTTTTTATACAGCCTATGCTTGGAACCACACAATCCAGCCTCCTCTGGCACCATATAAAATCCCAATTCTGTAAACGCAGCTTATGATCCAAATATAAACATTCAGCTATTGTAAAGCCAGCATGCCCCACATTTTCTTTACAATAGCTGACTGTCTACACACTTAACAGAAATCAAGATGGAAAGATTTAATAACTTCATAAAGCCAAAAAGCATGAAAAGAACCTTTAAAAACACACAACAAAGCACACACTGCACATCTGAACATGCACTGTATGACTGCAGTAAGTCATTTCAGAGCCTATTAAATCTCCATTAACACACAGCCTCCCTGCTAGCCTGAGCTAATTCAACACAGGTGTGCGTGTGTGTGTATTTGTGGTGTTTTTTGTTTTGTTTTTCCTCACCCGTCCATTCCCCCTCACCCGTCCATTCCCCCTCTTTTCTCTTATCTTATCTCCCCCCCCTTACCTTCTCTCCATCTCCCACTCTTTAGACACTTCTGTGTTTGGTGTTAGTGCTTTAGCTAAAGTCCCCTTTTCCCAGTCTTCTCACTTAAAGCTGGCAGCTCCACAACAGCAAAACCTCCTCCAATTAGGCCAAATTAGGGCAAATTGCAGCTCTCAGTGGGAAACCAGGCAGACACACCTCACTGTTAGTCTTATTAAGCACAGTCATCTCATCTACCCAGCTGTATTTTACCTCTTTGAAATTATTTGTCTCCCTTTGTTGTCAGGCCTCCGATGATTCTTTTAAAAGTGTGATCTGCATACTAATTGACATTGAGAGACAAAAACAGATAAAAAGTTCTTTAAACTTCATACTGTGTCTAGGTTTTCATCGTCTGTCAATCCTCTGCTTCTCCTCTTTTCTTTTTTTTCTGCAGCTGTAAAAATAAAATGCAGCACTTCCTGTGCCATTGGAGTTATTCCATAAAAACCAAACAGTCACCTGCATGGATGAGAAATGAAGCCAAAGTGGAAGTGCTGAAAACTGCAGTTCCTGGGGTGGCCACTTGAGGCCGGCTCCAAAAGCAGCTCATTCCCCATAGACTCCCATTTTAAAATACCACAGTTAATGGGATTATCTGACAAATATTATGGCTTGTTTGGGATAGACTGCCAAAGAAATTTGTGCTTTTAAATTCAAGTCTGCAACTTTGCATGAATTAGGAGTTATGAGTGTTTGTGTGTTGCACCCATATAGTTGAGTGCCGCACGCTAGCTGAGCACTCCACCTTCTTGTTCAAATATGGTCACAGTGGTCAAAACTCTAATGAGAAGGCTTGAAAATGAGCCAAGAATCTGGTGGGTGACTCCCTTGTGGTTATGCCCATCTTTTATATCCAATTTGTTCAAGTAAATGGGGAGTCGTTCTTACACACTAAGGTTAATTATGGAGTTCCACAGGGTTCTGTGCCAGGTCCAATTTTATTTACATTGTACACGCTTCCCTTAGGCAGTATTATTAGAAAGCATTGCATCAATTTTCATTGTTATGCAGATGATACTCAGCTTTATCTATCCATGAAGCCAGATGATACACATCAGTTAGTTAAACTGCAGGAATGTCTTAAAGACATAAAGGCCTGGATGACCTCTAATTTCCTGCTACTAAATTCTGATAAAACTGAAGTTCTTGTGCTCGGCCCCACAAATCTTAGAAACATGGTGTCAAACCAGATACTTTTATAAAATTAGAAACATCCTTTCTCAGACTGATGCTGAAAAACTAATACATGCATTTTTTACTTCTAGGCTGGACTACTGTAATTCATTATTATCAGGCTGTCCTAAAAGCTCCCCGAAAAGCCTTCAGCTGATCCAAAATGCTGCAGTTAGAGTACTGACAGGGACTAGAAAGAGAGAGCATATTTCTCCCATATTGGCTTCTCTTCATTGGCTCCCTGTTAAATCTAGAGTAGAATTTAAAATCATTCTCCTAACATACAAGGTCTTGGATAATCAGGCCCCATCTTATCTCAAAGACCTCATAGTACCGTATCACCCCAATAGAGCACTTCATTCTCAGACTGCTGGCTTACTTGTGGTTCCTAGGATACTTAAAAGTAGAATGGGAGGCAGAGCCTTCAGCTTTCAGGCCCCTCATCTGTGGAACCATCTCCCAGCTTGGATTCGGGAGACAGACACCCTCTCTATTTTCAAGATTAGGCTTAAAACTTTCCTTTTTGATCAAGCTTATAGTTAGGGCTGGATCAGATGACCCTGAACCACCCCTTAGTTATGCTGCTATAGGCCTAGGCTGCTGAGGGGGGTCCCATAATGCACTGTTTCTTCTCATTCACCTTTATTTACTTGTTTATACTTCACTCTGTATTTAATCATTATTATTAATCTCTGGCTCTCTTCCACAGCATGTCTTTTGTCCTGTCTCTCTCCCCTCAGCCCCAACTGGTCGCAGCAGATGACTGCCCCTCCCTGAGCCTGGTTCTGCTGGAGGTTTCTTCCTGTTAAATGGGAGTTTTTCCTTCCCACCGTCGCCAAGTGCTTGCTCATAGGGGGTCGTTTTGACTGTTGGGTTTTCTCTGTGTTATTGTAGGGTCTTTACCCACAATACAAAGCGCCTTGAGGCGACTGTTTGTTGTGATTTGGCGCTATATAAATAAAATTAAATTGAATTGAATTGAATTTTATACAGTCTGTGGAAAAGACCAATTAACAATCACCCATGCAGAACTATTTATTTAGTAGGAAAAGTCATCAAAGTACAGGGTTAACCTTCATTTTACTAAAATCCAAAAATCCTCCTGTGATTTTTTTAAAGCAAACATATTTTTAGTATTACAGGTCCAAAAAGTAGGCCAAGAATTTTTGAATCTTCTAGGACTACTGCACCTCAAAAACTAATATTCCATACACACTCACACACACACACACACACACACGCGCGCACACACACACAAAATGTTCTGGGAAGGTGCACTGCAGGAGAGAATATGATCTCTGCTTGGAAGTGACGCTGTTCCCTACTAAAGCAGTACAAACACACATTGTTATGTTTGTGTGTGTGAATGTGTGTGTGGATATGCGTGCGTTGGTGACAGTGCAAACAACTCCATTCCCCTGGAGTTGCCTTATGAGAATACTAAGCTAGTATGTAATAATACCAACACATGCCCACATTTACCAGAAGATTTTATTGCTCAGATAGCTTTAACAGTGGGGGGTGTGATTGTATTAGCGCTCTGCAGCCCACAACTTATCGAGAAAGGATTATCTATATAAATAAGGCTTAAATGTTTGAGGGTTGTGAGACATTCTTATGGAGTTAAGATGTTTCAGGAACTGGGATCAAATTGTTGGGTTTTTCCTCCTTGTCCAATGCATTATTAAAGGTTTTATTTGGCCCAGTGCTGTGAAATATATTCTGCCTGCAGCTGGTATCAGCGTTTGTAATGTATTTATAAGATTCTTATAACACAGAGGGGGCTGAAGAGACAGATGTGTGCAGCTGTGACTGGCCACAATGCAGCCCACCCACATTTTTACTGTGATTCATCATGTGTGTGTGTGTGTGTGTGTGTTTGCGTGTGAGAGAGCCAGGAGACAGCTCAGCGTTCCCCAAGTTTGTTTACAAGCTGATTTATTAGAAGCTCACTGGCGCCCTCTGCTGGCTAAATCTCTACTCTACATTTACTTTAAATTTGTCAGCGTTTTATTGAAAGAACTTCTGATGATAATATCACCCTTATATAAATGCAGGTTTATTTCTTACTGATACTGGTTAAAACCTCACAGACTTCAGCTTCTTCAGCCTCTTTTTTTCTGCCCTTAGTTTCTGATTGAGTTCACCTGTTGTTTGTTATCCTTCTCTCCCCGGTGTGTCATTGCACCTCCATTCCTTTCTATAATGCTTTTTGATTTTCCTGAGACACACCCTTTTTCAAATCCTATTAAGTTCTTTGCTTTCACAGCCCCTGCCTGTCCCTGGGTCGTCTTTCCTAACAGCCCATGACAGGAAATGTCTTGTTTTAAAGCTCAAGCTCCAGCCAAGTCTTTTTTTAACCAGCTGAATTTTATGAATATTTGTTTTACTACTCAGGGGACTCTCATTAACTGACTGTAGGGATGTCTTGATACAAAGCTATGGCACAGAAGAGAATAAATGTAATGGTTCAGTGTTGGTTGTGTGCAGCTGCTACGAACTCGTGATCTTGTTGCCTTTGAAATGGTTACTCTGAAGACGAGGACCACTTGCAGTCATGTTGCTGTCTCCAATGTGACTTTCATGCGTTAAGATGGGATAAAACAGCAATAACGTGGTTAACACATTAGCAAAAAGTCTATGTTTCAATTCCAGCTGGAGACAAGAATCCTCCTTGGGGTTTCGTCTGGAAGGGCATCCGGCGTAAACCTCTGCCAAATCGAAACGTGCTGCTTCCTCCTGTGGCGACCCCTTGTGGCAAGGGAGCAGCTGCAAGTAGCCTAACGATAAAGTCAGTCTACGATCAGTTCATGATTGAATGGGGTCAGGTTAGTAATTACATGCGATCTGTTTGTGGTAATGTAGCAATTAAGGGTGATAAATTGCAAATCTGCTGCCGTCTACATACAGAGAAATTCACATTAGCTACTCACATTCAGAGTCCATCCAGACCTCACAGATGTGAATCAGAAATTCCTCCACAAACCGAGATGTAGCTGCTGCAGGACCGTGATTTAATTGGCAACCTTGCTTTTATAGATGAATATCACCAGATTACAACCAGCTGGCAACCAAGAGAGGCATCACAGACAACTTGTGCTCGTCAGCACAGGCCGACTCAGATTGATTGCAACATTATGGCAACTTCTATGTTTTTAAGTTAGATGGAGATTTTTTGCAAAGCTTCACCAATCTGTCTGAGAGTGACTGCAGTCAATCTGAGTCGGTGCTAGATTGTTTGGAGACAGGTTGCCTCCCACCAGGCAACCTGTGCAATCGCCTTGCATTGCCCAGAGGTTGAGTGTGCAACACCCTCAACCTTGGGGCGAATGTGAAAAAATTCCATGCAACCACTGATTTTTCCTAGCCACAAGAAGGCTGCTGTGTGACTGAACCATTACAAGACTGGACATGAATGGGCTTGTGGGATTGTGCCTTTCTACCTCTGCTTGCTGCTATAGTAGTATCACCGTCACCATAACATGCTCTATGGGCTGCTTTTCACTGACTCTGCTGTGGGTTTTGTGGTAACATTTAAAGAGGCAACTACAAGAATCAGTTTCTGTAAGATCTCTTTAGCAGGACAGGGATTTGTGCAGATATGTGGGTGTATGAAAAGCTTAGTGTTATACTGGAGCTACTTATTGACAAGGGGTCGCATAACAGAGACATTTTATTCTTTTTTTTAAAAAAACAAAATAAAGAGAAATAGCTAATATATTACAACCCCAGTACTACTGGACAAAGTGACAGAGCTTCATATTACAGACCAGGAATGTCAGACATGTGGCCACAGAGGACAGAACCAGACTGACTGTATGAAAATGAAAAACCTGCAAGAAAGGAGGACCTGAATATGAGACTTTTCACTTTGCATTGTCCTTAACTATGAACCACATCAATATAAATAACATTTCAATTGTTTTAATCTGTCATAACACTTTTAACAGTGAACACAGGCTTTTAACTTCTTTTCAGTGTTTATAGCAGCAGATCTGAGCATAAGCAAGCAATCAAAATTTTGTTTGATTGCCATGTGCGGATTAGGAGTTTTTAAGCAGCTGAACAACAGACGGAAAGGTTTATAATCAAAGTGCCCACTAGATGGCATTAGGACATTTTGATAAGGCCTTTCTGATAAGCTAATACTCCAGAATTTACACCATTAGTTTGCTCACATTGTTACCAGAAACTCTGCGTTATAAAGCTGCACTGACTTTAAGAAAATCCACACTGTAGTTTAAGTGGAGATATATGCTGCTTAATCCTCAACACACACACACCTGCAAGTAACAGGCCTCTCCGCGCTTCTCCCCTGGAACTTGAGCGCCTCGACCCATTCCTCCTCTGAGCTGTTTTTCTATTTATAGCCACTGATCTCCGGCCCACTGTCTCATTCTGTTTTGCTTCCCTACTGTCTGACAGATTTGTGGGTTGATGGAGTGAAGGGGGTCATCTGGTTTAAATCACTTTGCTTTTCAGGAGCTGCAACCACTGATTTGTACCCTTGGATGATAGGGTTGGTCGGATGGGCTGGCAGGGGAAAGGTTTGGTTTATAGTAGATGTGTTAGTAAGATGATCTGTGGGTGTCACTTGAGTTTCTGCCTTAACATGACTTCATTTCTAGCACTGACCTAATGACCCCAAAAAAGAATGAGTAAATGTTTCTGCTGTGCTCAGTTACACAAGTGAGGTACAAATCAACATTGCTTTAGAGAAAGCCCCTAAGACATTTCCAATTGAATTAACTGTTCAGCCAATTGTTTGAGTGGGCTCCCAGCAGATAACCAAGGTGGCCAAGAGACGTGTGGAAAGAACGGAGATGATAAGATGCCAGAGAGGAGATGGCTCGCTGTGAGGCGAGCAGCGTTTTGTTACGATAGCCAACACTGTGGGAAAATCACAGGAGAATGCCCAGGGACTAGATGTCTTTTCTTTCCCCCAATTGTTGGCTTGTAAAACACAATAAAACAATCCAGTATGCAAATCAGTTTTAGGTTCAGCCCAAAACCCAAACATTATTAAATGAATCACAAAAACACCTAGCATAGCGCCTTTCGGGGCTTTACTGGTTGCTGAAGGGTAATTTTTTTGTTGTTGTTGTTGTTGTTTGGAAACAGGAAAGTGCTTTTTCTATAAACTCATGACATCATCAAAGTCCTTCTAGAAGCAAGTCTCACGAACTCCCGAGCAATCTTATTTTAAGCCTCTATCTAAATGAACAGGGAGAAAGCCATAACCTTCCGTTTCAAACGCCGCTGGGATGTAATAGCTGCATGTATAGAATCGCCAGTCACATCCAATAAAAACACCTTCTGCAGTTTGCTCACAGTTTCACAACCTTATGGCAAACAGTTGCTCAAGAGCGCTGACACGAAACCATAGCAATGAAGAGATGACAGGCTAGCTCAACCGGCTAGCTTGCAGGAAGCCAAGAAAAAGCAAGCACCACATGTTTTTACTAAGATAGCAAGTTTATATTCCTGCAACCACACACAGCTGAAACAGTCCTGAGCATCTAGTGTGTGCACATGTCAGTGCAACAACGTGATTGCAATGACCCAATGGCAGGAAGTCTGCCTCTTTTAGCATTTTAGAATTCTCCCATAAATATCTATTTAGGATTCTTTGAGTGCTTTGCCTACTTGTGTCAATGCCATTGCCAGCTTTGATGATGTAGCCAAGCAACAGGGGAAAAACACGTCAAAATGATACCACCCAATGGGTCCAAATGTCTTCAGACTCAACACAGCACTTTCTCTGATCCCAGCGATACAAACAAGTCTGAGGTAGACGGGATGTGTGATTGTGGAGATAACAGAAAAAGAGACATACAGAGATTCCTCGATTTATTACTAAGCTGCATCCTTTCAGACTAATGGAAAGACAGTGTCTGAAAGATACATTTATGTGCTTATATTTCTACACTTTGGCTATTGTGCATTTAAATGGAGTGTTTATTTAATCTTTGGACAAAAAAACAAACAAAAACTGATGATGTAGAGGTCTCAATAACTCACGTATCAAATATGATACACAGGTTGTAGAGTTAGGTTAAACGTTTGAAGGTGATCAGAGTAGAGTCATCCTCTGGGGACCATAAAAATCAACACCATAATTTATGGCAGGCAGATTTTAAGGCATTAGAAAAAGTCAGGAAAAAGTAGACAAACCCTTTATGGAGCACTGTAAAGTTTTCTGTAAAGTAAAATGTAGAGAAAATTGTACATTTTCTTTAAAAACAAAATGCACAGACATTTGAAAGATGACACTGATTTAGCTACCCTCAGTTTTTTAGTCAAGATGGGTCAAAGGAACCTGAAAAATTGCTGCATGGCTTCAGTGTAGTCTTTGGAAGAGTGAAACTGGACCTATCTGACAAACTCGGGCTGCGATCCCAGTTGGTTCCTCTTTTCACCAAATGAAATTCAAGCTGGTGTGATCTCATCTTTATTTCCTTCAGTTGCTCCATGTAGCTTAAGCTGGAAATCAGAAACCAAAGGGGTTCGTAGGCATGTCCATAAAAGTGAATCAGTGAAATAAAGAATGGATGGGAGTGAGCTTCTGTGAAGGAAAGTAAAACCATGCAAAAAAAAAAGAGAGAGAGAAGAGCAGTAGAGAGGAAGTTGGGGGGGTCACTCAGTCAGCCGCCAGCCCTCTTTCTGTAGGAGCCCCGGGGCCGCTGCATGAAGCTCTGACCTGGAATTCCAAATAAATAATTCCCTAAACCTCCCCGCTGAGAGAGACTCACACACACTCCCACACACACACGTACGAGAAGGGGGTACACCAGGCAAAATGCACATTTTCTCTAAATCTGTGGCTTATTTAAACTACTTTAGCAAGTATTTGATTTATTTGATCAGCGGAAACCTGATAGGTCTGCAAGGTAAAATACACACAAGCGTGCGTGCGTGTGCATGCATGCATAAAAGCACATACAATCACAGGTATTAATTCTCAAAGTTTAGTCCTCAGAGCAGCCTAAATCCTACATGTGTGAATGGGAACATAAGTTAATCTGCACCGAAAGGGTTTATTCTCTAACAGACAGACATGCAGAGTGATGCACAGAGCCGGAGTGAAATGTAAACGGGCTACCGTGGTTTAAACAGGTGATGTGCAAACATCTGTAACAAAGACACATTGATGATACTTGCAAGGGCTGTAAGCACGATGGACTTTGCTGAACTCTAGCTTCAATTCAAGTCTCACTTAGAGGAAAAGTAGAGCTTGATAAAATAAAGAAAAAAAATTAAAAATTGGAATTCATTCCTTTGGGCTCATTTTTCAGCAACAGCACAGGATATGAATTTGCGGTATCCTTTTGATATGCTTTATGAGGACTGATGCACATGCAGCAGACAGATATTTCACCTATATCCGTAACCCTGAGCAAAATATCAGGACAGAAAACAGCGGCAAGTGTGTGCCGCCACAGTTTGCTAGGCTTCACTTAAATGGATCTCGTACAGATTGCTATGATCTTACATGTACACTAACAAGTATGATGTCATACAGTGTGAGGTTCCCAGATGATGTATTCACAAGATTCAAATAAAACTAACAGTGTAAACTTGTTTGATTACTTGTTTAAAAGGGAGCGACCACCAAAGCAGAAGCAGCGGAATCATCAGCATATTGCAGTGCCAATGCAAGCTAGCTAACTAACGTCAATAGATGTTTGGTTTTTTTCAAGCACTGAATTTGTTTATTCATGTTAAATTATCACCTCATTGTTAAAGAGCTTACTCTTGTGAGGTCGTTAGCTTCATAAACCTCAAATGTTCGCAATATGCAGGAAATGGCTGAACAATCCCAACGCCGCAATCATCATTGCTATCTGACGCACAGTTTTTTGTGTGCAGTTTATCTTCTCAGTACATACTGAAACAGCATGTTTTTACTTTGAAGACCAAGCACATTGGTTGTTAACCATGGTTAACTTTTTTTTGGATGTAACTTAGCACTGATTAGCAGGTTCCATGAAATGTGTCCATACCGTCTAGATGTCCCTTACTATCCAAGTTTCCTAGCGTTAGCGGTTATCAAAATAGATCTGACCAGTCCAGAGCAACTTCCTTCTCACTTTATTTTGAAGCCGTTTCTATTCCAAAAGAGAAGTGGATGCATGTAGCACAGTTGTAGTTGTTATGACTATGTTGGCGTCTTTTGCATCTCCATTTCCGCAAAGAACAACAATGTCGAAACTGCTTGCTATTGGTCAACAACATTTTTTTTTCAGTTGTGATTGTTGGTGTGACTGCCTCAGGATGGAAAGTAAAGGCATCAAAATGAATTTTTTTTTTCCTGATATTGATCATAAAGATACTTGTCTCAGCAAGTTTTCTAAAGTTCTACAATAAAAATCTATAAATAACTGAGATCATTAAAAAATGTGCATTAACATTCTTTCAGCCTCTATCTTTCTATAACTGTTCCAAGATTAGTTGGAGCACGGGTGTGTTTTGAGATGCTGTGAAATGTTTTCACCCAGTGTGCGTATCATATCACCAGAGTTTACACTGATTGAAATGAATACATAAATGGGAAGTTGTAAACTTAACACACCGTGGCATATGTGCGACTTAAAAATGCTTCCTCTCTGGCCCATGAAAAAACCACATTAGAGGGAACATTAGACGACGTAGGGGGTAACTGTCATACACACACACAGAGGAAAATAAAAAGAGGGGACAGACATTTTTGCCTTCAGACTTGAAAGCGCACGATTAGGTCATCGAATCTACTTTTGGACTCTCTCCCACGCACACACGTGAGAGCTCGTGCATTAAAAGAAACTCAACGCTGCTGGTTTCTGACTGAAGGAGACTTTTAATCTGCAGCAGACAGAGAGATTCTGACGACGGAAATTAATGTTTTCTTTTCAGTCGTCTCTATTTCAAGCTGCCCCCCCCCCCATTGTTGAGAAAACTTCCCAAAGGAGATGTGAGAATGCTAAACCAAAATACTACCAAATAAACCCTGTAGCCTCATGTGTTTCTTTTCAACTGAATATCATGGAAAGTTGTCCAAGAAAATTGCTCTGTGCGGTTTCATGTTTCTGTTCACATTTCCTTAAACACGTTGTATTTTGGGGGCTCTTTTAAGCACTAGTTTATATCATCTCTTCTTGGCTTCTACTTTGTATTTCTTATGGTGTGATCTGCTGTTTAGGTTTGTCTGATTACTTTATGGTGCAAAAGGAAGATATTGTGTTACAGAAAAATCTAGGGAAAAAGGCCCATGAGCTAAAAAGGATTTTCTCAGCTGTACACACACTTTATAGCAGGAAAACATAGCTTGTTTTTAAAATAAATAGTGTCCCAATTTCATAGAGAACAATGCGACTCCTTCACCGTTCTTGTCTTCAACTTCCAAATTACAGCAAACATCAAATAAAATACATTTTCAGATTTAATAATGTTGATACTTTGTCAAAGTAGTTTCTAATCAATTTCATTCACTTTCTGCTGTCACCTACTCAGGCAATATACGTATGAAGTGAACTTAGAGGCTACCTATCTCCTCTGGTGTCCAGTTGCTTTATTGTAATCATACTTTACCACACTACAGTTTATAAGTTTTACTTTTATCTTGTGCCAAAATCTTGAGCAACTCTTTGTTTCTTTATATTTTGCCAGGAAAATGGGAAACAGGTGCAGTGATTTATTGAAACATAAGACAAAAACAGTTTATATGATTAATAACAAGCTTGAAAGTCAATATTTGGTGTGACCACTTTTATTCTTCAGCACAGCCTGAACTCTCTGAGGCAGCTTTCTTGTCATTTCTTTAAGTAGACTTCAGGAATAATTGTCCAGGCTCTGTTGAGGTCTGGGCACTTGGGAGCCCGATCCATGACTGACAGTGTTCCATTGTGTGTTTTTTCTTTCCAGGTATGCTTTTATTGCACTGGCAGTGTGTTTGGGATCATTGTCATGCTGAAAAATGAAGTTGCTGCCAATCAGATGCTTTCCAGATGGTATTGCATGGTGGGTCAAAAACTGAAGGTGTCTTTCTATCATCATAATTCCAATCAATGCAATCAATTTTAATCACTCCATCAGACCTGGTCCCACTGGTTTTCAGTCCAGTTCTTGTGTAATTTGGCATCCCTCAGTGGAGGTATTTCCCCTCCTTAAGAACGGCTTCCTGACAGCCACCCATCCACTGAGACCATTTCTGATGAGGCTTCAGCCACGAGTCGATGGATCAGCTGAAGGTCCAGATGCATCTCTCAGCTCCTGTGTCAGGTCTTTGATGGACTGGATTTTTTCCTGTCTTTTAAGGACATGGCTTTTAGATACTGTTCATCTGCTGTAGATACTTTTTTGTTACTTCTTTTTTCCTCCACTTATCCAGTTTCCTCAAATATTTTTTTTAAGGACACGCTGCACACCTCGTAGAGATGTTTTTGACTAATAGCTCTTTGGGAACCACCTTGTTGGTACAAAAATACTGTTTTATGCCTGTTAGACTGTTATCATTGGCATTTTTTGAAGTGTTTAAACAAACAAAATAAAATGAAAATGGTCAGGTACAAGGACTGGCCTACAAATGAGTGAAAACGCAGCCGATATCTAAAGAACTTTGAAGAACCTTCATAAATCCTGGAGAACTATTGGTCAAGAACACTTTAAACAATGAGAAGAAAGTCTGGCTCCTTGGAAGCAAATATAGAGAAATTAATGGTGGTTTAAAACTTTTGCACAGCAGTGTAATCCAATGTAAGTCAAAGGGTGGTAAAAAAGCAATGGTTTTTTTTAAGAAACCCAATCCTTCCAAATTGGCCAGGAAGGAGAATTTCACTGTACAAGAATGATGCGATGGTATGATGCAACTATTGCAGCTGTAAAAGCTCCCATGTTACACAGTTTCTATTACTCCCCCAAGTACAGAAATATTGGTCCATCAGTTGAATGTTGACAACCAGGCCCATTAAATTTAATAAGAATCGTAATCATGCTAGAACCTTTTTGCAGGCCCACATGCATAGATGCAGAGCTTCTCCCAGGAGGCGGACTGTAGGAGAACATGCTGCAGAGGTCATTAGAACCAGGAATGTACACATGTAACACGAAACAATTCTTTTCATTTGAAGCCACCTTAATTTATTCTGCTGATTTGTGGCTGATGCCAAGAAGCCCTTTAATCGCAATCGAGGACTACGGGAGATTCGACTGCAACTTTAACACAACTGTGACGAACTCCAGCACCCGCAGTTTGGAGCCAAGAAAACCAACCTGTGTTTCATCACACTTTCAGTGTTTTGATCAAGGCAAGAGTGTTACCACATCCTCTATTTCACTCCTTCACTCTATTTTATATTATGATCCACTTGCACTTCATTCTAGAAACACTGATACTGCAAAAACCCACAAACAAAAAAACTGTGCGTGTGTGTGTGTGTAATTTTGGTATGAGCATTCCAAAGACATCCAAACATCAAAGTCTTTCTCCTCCAACGCAGCTTCATCATTTGGAGGGAACTTAGGGAGGAAATCGGGGAGTAAGAAGGGAAAAATGGATGGCAGTAAGGTTCACAAGTTCAGACCGCTGTTTGCTCGAGCATGTAGAAGAACCAACTGTGGACAAATGGACAGCCGCATGGCCACTATAATAAAGCTTGTTTGTCATTTTACATTGTTATTGGCGTTGGAGCGTAACAAACGGATGTAAAAACAGGAAATGTTGTGAGATATTCTTTGTGAATACAGCTGAAGACCGAAATTGCTGATGGCTTTGGGAAAAGACATGAAACTTAACTCAGGAGATGCCGACTGGGATCCCATTCAACCTGAAGAATGACGGGTTTTTGGTAATACACTTAATATAGAGATTATAGTGGCAGCAGCACAAAAACAACAGTAAACAGCTGACAGCATTATACTTTAAATCTTATATTTCATACAATAGTATTACTGTAGTACTTTATATGTTAGATACTATTACAGTAAGTACACTGTAAAACAATGGTTTCAGGCATTTAAGAGTGATTTTGTTTTGTGTCGAATGCTGACGCAGCAAACATATTTTATTATGACTCCGTTATCTCAGTTAAAACTGGCTGCCATCCTCCATGTTGGTCGAATAGCCCAGGCATCGGTGGAGTAATCCTTTTAGGAATATGGATAGCCTGTTCTCAGAGTCTTGGGAGTGCCGATAGCAAAGGTATGATCGCCTTCGGTTCTCAGTCGAGAGCGTCCCGTACAAGAATTTCAGGGATGTAATTTCAACAGCTTGCATCATTAAGGTGAAAGAAAAAGTGCTCCTCCTGTTCTCTATTAAAAGATTTGCAGCAAAGCCCCAAAGCGTTATTGCTGTTATAAACACTTCAGTGTGGAACACATTTGGTCAAAAAAAAAAAAAAGAATTGCTGACTCCTGGCTCAGAGCCATGACCTGTGTTAACTCCCCGCCTTGTATGGTTCACAGCGTAAGCAAAGGCAAACATGTGAAGCAGTTTAAATGCTTCAGAAAACATGCAACACAAACACCTTTTAATTACATATTTCACATACCTTGTGGGCGATTCTATCACAGTGCATCACAGTAATGTTAGATAGGAAATTCTACCAAGTAGCCAACAAAATGTTGGGCTCCTAGTGACAGTTGTATTTCATCATTAACAGTAGATACTGCTGTAAATGTTACCTTTAAAGGAACGATTTTCACTCTTCCTCCACCTTTTGCTTCATGGTGTTTTAATACTCGACTATTTTTTAAATTAGAAGTATCACTTTCATTTCTGTTGAGGTGAGCTGATAGTTTATCATTTTCAAACAAGTCATTCTTCCATGTGTTTTTTGATCATTTACAGGTGTGAAAAGTAGATTTTCATGTTCCTGTGAAAAGCTAAGTATACCCAATGATTCAGTAGCTTGTAGAACCACATTTAGCAGCAATATCCTGAAGCAATCATTTTCTGTATGACTTTATCAGTGGAGGAATTTTGGCCCACTCTTCTTTGCAACATTGCTTAATTTCATTGACGTTTGTGGGCATTTGTTTATGCACAGCTCTCTAAATCCTGTGTCTACTTTGACTGGACCATTGCAACACATCGATCCTTTTCTTTTTCGGCCATTCTGTTGTAGATTTGCATGGGCTCATTGTCATGTTGCATGACCCAATTTCAGCCAACCTTTAGCTGTCAGACAGATGACCTCACATTAGACTCTAGAATATACTGATATGTGGGATATGGGATATGCTTGGATGCTCGCTCTTGGGAAGATTGAGGCATTGTGTTAAGACACATCTGAATGCTCCAGACCAACAAACTCACAAAAACTCTACTTTCATAGAAGTGGTCGGTCTTGCTGATGATCAGTTAATCAAGTGCATTTGATTAGCAGCAGCTGGCTGCTACTTACCCTCTTAATTTCAACTGGAGCATTAAGAGTGTACTCAGTTTTTCACAGGATTGCATAGAGTTCTGTGACAACCTTCTTTTTCACATGACTGTATATCAGGAATGGTTTGAGATGCAAAACAATTCCCACATAATCAGAGTATAACATCAAGACAATTACATTTCTGGGATATTGATCTGGTCAGTTCAGTAGCAGAGGGGGTTGTTAATCAGTTTCAGCTGCTTTGGTGTTAATGAAATTTACAACAGGTGCACTAGAGGGGCAACAATGAGACAACGCCCAAATAGGAATGATTTTACAGGTGGAGGCCACTGACATTTTCCCCTCTTCATCATTTCTGATGTTTTTTTAACTAGTTTGGCATTTGGCTAGGGTCAGTGTCACTACTGGTAGCATGAGGTGATACCTGGACCCTACAGAGGTTGCGCAGATAATCAAACTCCTCCAGGATAGCACCTCAATACGTGCCATTGCCAGAAGGTTTGCTGACACAAGAGCATGGAGGAGATTCCAGGAGACAGACAGTTACTCTAGGAGAGCTGGACAGGGCTGTAGAAGGTCCTTAACCCATCAACAGGACTGGTATCTGCTCCTTTGTGCAAGGAGGAACAGGATGAGCACTGCCAGAGTTACAAGATGACCTCCAGCAGTTACTGGTGTGAATGTCTCTGACCAAACAATCAGGCCTCTTTTCCACCGACGGGGTGCCAGTATTTGAACCATTTAGCGGTTTCTCCACCGCAAATCCACTCGGTACACGGCCAAAAAATGGGTTCAACTCGCGCACCACAAGCTAGCTGGTCTAAACCAAGAACGCGTGATGAAAGGGCGTGACTCTGCCATCTCAACATAAAGTTTTCTACTGCTATTTCACTGCATGGTGTTTATTACATGAACAGATAAACAGAGGCTGCAGTAGTTTGGTTTGGAGTGTGCGCAGCACAAGAAAGGGGAGTGTATTCTCCCACGTTTGTGCTCTTCGGCTTCTGTGTCCAGATGAGGACCCGCCCACACTCATACGTAAAGGATCAGTTCACAAAGCGTGGTGGAATGCAGGCTCGTTCTTAAGCATTTCGCCGATTTATTGAAACCAACACCAGCAATGGCACAAGCACCGGCACCTCTGTGGTGGAAACGCTGTATCAGAAATGGGGTGGCCTGAGAGCCCGACATCCTCTAGTGGGCCCTGTGCTCACTGCTTGGCACCGTGGAGCCTGACTGGCCTTAGAATACCAGAACTGGCAGGTCCACCACTGGCACCCTGCACTTTTCAACGATGAGAGCAGGTTCACCCTGAGTACATGTGTTTAAATGTCCAGCTTTACAGGTTAGTCATGTTTACAGCCCAGTACAGAAAATGGTTTTGCACTCTAACAACTACCATGTGACAATGACTTTTTAAAAAAAGATTAACTATTTAAATTGTATAAATGCTTAAAATGATGCATAATTAGGCATATGGTTGATTTGAGTTACATGTAAGTCAACATTTGCAGTAAATTCCACTAATGGAACTAGACCTCCTTCCTGTGTTTGTGGTTTTGGTGCCTTTTAGAAGACCATGAGTAAAATTCTAGTAATATTTTATTAATAATTCAGGACTAATTAACAGTTCTCTGTATCTTTGTGATACCTTGCTAACCAAGCTAGCTAGTGTTGATAATAAGCACTGACACTGGGGCTGTGCCCATCTTTAACGTACAGTCTATAGTATAAACCTAAATGGGTTGTTTGTATTTCTCAGGGTCACTTTCAGAGAATAGGGACCTGTTTGTTTATTCAGGTCACACAGGAAACACGGATATAATCCCAGGTAAGTTAAAACCTCAACCTGCAGTCAGAGGGGCTCATCTTCCAGGGCCTTTGGATGTTACTGGTACGGTATTTAATGGCAATGTCTTGTTAAGCTACCTTAATCTGAACCAGTGCGGGACACCCTAAATGACCAGCAAGGTTAGAGGCAGATTTACTGATTCTACGAACACAGATAAATGACTCGTTATCAAAAGTGTGTTATTCTACTTCTTCTCTGAGCGCTCAGTACTCATGACACAGTTTAGTGATGGTGCATAAACACAAATCAGTATGTGGGCCTTCCGAGAATTTTAAGAATGGCAACAAACTACATGTAAGTAGATATAATTTTTCCAGAAGATAATCAAGAGGTAAAATACAATGACAGTTTAATAAACACTAAAACTGCACTACTTCCTCACTTCACATTCTTTTGGTAGAGCTCATGAAGGAAGCCAACTTTTCTTTTTTTCTTTTGCATATCTGAAAGCAACTACAAAACTTTCATGCTTCCAGTGTCCTTAAAATTCACAAGCAGTCGGAAACAAAATATTCAAATGGGAATTCTCCTCATCTAAAGTTCTCATGACAAGAGTTCAGTAACACTAAGGGGAAAACACTGTGGCTACATTTGTGCAAATATAAGCACCAACAAATGTGTATCGTCACTTTTAGATGGTAATAACATGAGACTTTACTGCAAACACCACTTTTTATTGTCTCCCTATTTAGATTAGTCTACTCTTGGGGGCTCAAGCAAGCAGATTTTTTTTCCCGTTTTCCTTCACTTTCCCACTAACTCCGCCATGTGTTACAAGGTCAGGCTGTAATCGTGCATGCAACATTTTGATTACAGTTATGAATGTTAATCACCAAAAGCCAAAGCTTTGACCTCAGAGACCCAGTGTTAAATTGCTTTAAGTCCTCTGTTATCAATCATTTAGTAACATTTTTTTCATGCTAAGTCTCTTCTGTAAAGCATTAGGGTAAGTGGGTCTAAAAATAGAATCTACAGTGTCAACAATCTGGAGCCCCATAAACAAGCGAGATTAAATTAGCTGACCGCTGTTTCCTCTCTGAGCCTTTGCGCGCGTGCATCTGTGTGCGCGTGCCTGGAAACCTACTGCATCGCTCACATATGTTCAGTGTGTGTTTCAAATGCTAAACTTTCAAATTCCGATGTCTGAACGTGCCTTTAAAAACCTACACTGTTGTTTTACTCGTGCTATTTTGCAAGAACATGTGTTGATACAACGTCCAATTTTGGAGTCCATAACTCCACGATGAGGACCACATCCAGTCACTGACACCCCCCCCCCCACTACTGTAATACCACAAAGGGTACTGCCTGATGATTTTTTTTTTTTTTTGCATCATCGCTCTTTCAACATCAACAACCTGGCCATGGAAAAATGTGGCTGTTAAGCAATTGTGGCCAATATAACTGCCAGGCTTTGCTTCACTTTGTCCATGTTTCACCCTTCCATTCTTTCTCTCATTCCTCTCTGTCCATATCTCCCTCCTTAAAAAGGCATAGCACGAGACCAGTCTGCACAGGTTGCCCTGTTCACATGCATACGCACTCACTGGTACACGTGCAAATGATTTAAAGTGGGATCTCTATCTGAGCAAATGCTTGAACTTTGAATAGATAGCGTTGCATGAACTGGCACCTGCATTTACATCACTGATATTACAGTGCTGTTCTATCTGATGTTGACAAAAAAAAAAATTGTCAACATCAAACTCAATGTTCTTCTCATAGACTGTATATAAAAGATGGATGTATCCATCCTGACATCACCAACTGGTTTATAAAGTCTCATTATGAAGCCTTGAGTATTTTGGCCATAATGAGACTTCTTTTTTTGTAAATCAGACATCACAAGAGAGGGGTAAATCTACAACGTAGGTCCACCCCAAAAAGCTCCTTAACATATATTTAATGCTTTACAAAATAATCATCACGTTGTACTTAAAGGGACTTGGAACCAAGTATTGACACCAAAGTCTCATCAGGAAAATGTTATCTGATGTCATAAGTGAAGCAATGAGATGAGCCTTTTTCTCTTTGACTTCTATGCAGGCTGATTGCAACCAGAAGAATCGCCCCCTACTGGTCACTAAAAATGAACACAAGTTTGAAGCATCTCTACACAAGCCTCACTTTACAGATCCGGAGGGTCCATCCATATTTTATATACCATCTATGGTTCTACTCTGTCATGTATCAGCTGTGTGGCAGGCAGGAAGGAGGACCCCAACGCAGGATACGCCAGACGGAGGTAAGATAAATCTCAGCTTTATTGGCTGGCAGAGGAAACACAAAAGGCAGAACTGGACAGAATCAGAGGCACAAAATGCTGAACCAAAAACCTCTAGAAAACAGGGAAAACAGATAGAGGCATACAGCATGGGAACAACAATGCAACAACAGGCAGAGAAATCACAGGACTTAAATACACAGGAGGGCTAATGAGGAAGGTGGAAACAGGTGGTAACACAGGTGACGCTAATAACACTGACGAGACAAGGGGAAGCAAAACTAAACACAAAGCATGGGGAACACAGGACTGTCAAAATAAAACAGGAAGTGACCAGACAAGGAACACGCAGGCTTGACACAGGGCACTGGCACACAGACGCTGGACAGAAACGCAGATCCAACACAGGGAAACACAAGGGACCAGAAATAAACAGGAATACAAAAGAGAACACAAAACACCGGGCCACCGGCCCCGGACCGTGACATACTCAGTCTATAAAAATGTTTTTATAGAGTGTAGCTCTAGGACAGTTTTCTCCTGGTTATGTCATAGTGAAGTCATTTTAAGGTTATCTGATTTATCAATCAAACATTCAAATGAAAATTTGCATTATAAACTGGAGGCATGGACCATCTCAATTGCATGATGCAAATTTAGGGTCCAGTGTGTTTAGAACTTACCTGACCCATACTAGAAACACTCAATTGCATTTGATTAGCAGTGCCTGGCTGTTGTTTACCCTCTTAATTCCCATGGAAGCAGTGACTGTATGTACTGACAGATTGATGATTCATTCCTTTGCCATTTCTCATAACTGGGTAAAGGTTCCTCTGATCAATGGACATTTAAGAACTTTTATTTTAAAATAATAGACAGGACTGCATCATACGCTTAAATAGTGCTTGATTTTGGATTACAACTGCATCCAGCACCTTTTAATGATTTCATTAAGCTATGATTACATTTGGTTGGTGTGGACAAACAAGCTAATTTCAACTTTTCCTTCATTTAATATTTCTCTTGCCTGCCAGGGTTGTGCCTCAGCCAAATCGTGCTAATAGATCAATACCAACATGGGCGGAAATTGCACGGGGAATGAGGATCCTCTTTTTCTGGGAAAAACTCTTTTGCTCTCCTCAGTGCATCATTGTGAATATTCAGGTTTCTCACGTGACATCATGTACACATTGTTCAAACATTGTCCATCGTAGACACGCATGCACCTGGCATGCACCTGGCCAAACAACCTCCAGTCCTGTTTTGTGTCGCACTTTTCACACTCTTAACGACCGCTCGGACATTAGTTGTCAAGTGCTTGCAGACAAGTTGGTGTCTTCTACGTGCATAACTATGTGCTACTGCAGCAATCTGCTACCAACCAAAGTAATCTAAAGGAGGCTTTTGGTGCAGCACCCTTTGCAACTAATATCACCAGGCAATGATTTGCCAGTCAGTTGGGGAATGCGCATTTTTCCCTCATGATTGCAAGACGGTCACAGACTGATCTCTAGCTGTGACTGTGAATTTGGCCTGTGTGTCTGGGGCCTTATTCACTTGCCCCTACGGAGTCACGTATCCGAAATGTTGGATAAGCTAACATCATGTGTCTGTAAAACCTAAATAACTTAACTGGTTAGACTTTATCTGAGAATTTTACTTCACACCCATCAGTGTTTGACACATCCCAGCAGACCAGTAACACTTTCTTGGCTCTGTATTTTTACAAATGCTCTGAGGTGCAATAACTTTGGTCCAGATTGCACTAATGACTCCATACTGATGGCCTCATGTTGGCCTCAATGATGTGGGGGGTTGGGGGGATGGGCTGCAACTGAAGCAGACTTACAGTGGTGGGAAACGCCACTGAGTGAGAACTTCAAGACATCTCACAGAGGAGGAGAGGGAGGAAAAGAGAGCGTGGATGCCTGTGTGTGAGTGTGAGAAAGAAAGAGGAGGCGTGCTGCAAGAAAGTAAAACAGAGAGCGAAGCTGGAGCTGCTCCTTTTAATAGGAAATGATGAGAGAGCCGTTTGATGGCTGCATGCTTTTGACCCTGTGACTGCTCGCAGTCGTGAGAACCAAGTCCCCAGCCGTGTGTCCTTAAGCTCCTCACATCAACACACACACCCACACACTTACACTCTATGCAAAATGCAAGCAAAATATTCAGAAAAGAAGACTAAGTGCTCAAAGGAGGCAGGAAAATTATACCTTTCCAGAGTGCAGGTGGACTCGTGCCAACTATGCACCCCCCCCCCTGCACACTTAAAATAAGTCCCCCAAGTATGTTTTGGTAAGGATTTCATACACTGCCTGCCCCCTTATTCACACTCAGTTTGACATCTATATGAAGACAAAAGCCCAACAAACCCAATGATGACAACAGTAGGAGGGAAAAATCTATCGACACTCCATTGCACCTTTTGTTGGAATGATTTAATCCTCAAAGCTCCGTAAGATTTTCTTTTGCTCTCCCGGGATAAGGTGTGACTCTCACAAAGACTGACAACACAGTAATGACCATGTGGCCAAGGGAGAGGGAAAGAATTCAGGTGGGAGAGGTGGACCAGAGCTATCCCTTCCCACAGTTAATTACCCATGTGCCCTTGGGCCAGACCAAAAAAAAAAAAAAATGCAGTTTCCAGGCTGAAATGGACTGACTGGTTTGGTACTGGGGGGCTTCCAGGTGCAGATGTCAACGATGGGTTAAACACTCCCTCTTTAAACCCCATAAATCTTTGAGTTAGGGCTCCACCTCAGGTCATGATGTCTGACTCAAACACAGGCGACTGTTTGAGTCCAAGACTTAAACATGTACCACCACCACCCAGGCCCCAGCAGATGCCTCTTCTAGCATTCACTGTATTTGTCTTGCTTCCATATTAGAGTATGGAATTTTTTTTCTAATTGTTCCATGAGCTCTCATATAGGTTGGAGGGCACCTAAATCTTCTATATGAATTTGATGTACAGCGTTTGCATTCAGGATTCTGTTTTGCTTCTTTAACATAACTCAACTGCAGCATAAACCCTAACAACTACAAAAGAAGAACCACAAAAAAGAACCGTGCCACCCTGGAAGGTTTACCTCTGATTTCCACACGACGTAAGCGTGAGAGCTTGACGGCTGCACTTTCTTCTGGAGCCACCTCCGCGGGGAGAACAGCGTGCCTGTGCTCCCTGACGGCGCCGCACCGGGTCCCCGCACCATAAACGGTAAATCCCCGGCGGTATTCCTTTTGGCACGCTTAACTATGTCATAGTCAAAGTGGAAGTTGGAGGACGGGGAAACATCCAAAGGTATCGAAGGAGAGGAGACGGAAGGGGTAATGGGTTCCTTTAGGGCCGGAATCTTGGTGCGTAAAGTAGGTTTCACAGCCAAGCGCTCCGCAGACGCACCTGCGTCTGCAGCCGCACCGCTCACTCCATCGCTCCCGGTGCCGCAGTGTCTTATGATAGCGGGGTCCAGGCTGCGGGTTTGGCGTAGCCTCCGTTTGGTTATGGCTTTGGAGGCAGGAGATGAGCAGGAGAAGACGCTGTTTAGAAGTCCTTGAGCGGCTGACATGTCTCCTGATGTTTAGATCTCACATTAGCGCTGCTCAGCAAAGCTTCCCAGCAATTAAAAGTTTAGTGCTGCCCCATTAAAGTGACGTTCTGGGCGGACGGAGAAGCTGGACAATGATGCATTTGAGTGGAGACGCTGCGCGATTCAGAGAAAGTCCTCCTTTCCTCTTCTGTGTTCCTCTGTACGGTGATTATTCCTGTGCTGGAGCGGAGCGAGAAGGCTAGAGGGGGAGAGTGTGCTCAGGGGGTGGGGTTCAGAAAATCTGAGACGAATGCCTTCTCAGCAGTTTGCTTAACAATCAATTTGATGTTTGGTGTTAATTTAATAAATAATTTGGATTTTGTTTTTAACTCACATGGATGAGTTCGCAAAGTCAGCTCCACCTCCTCAAGATGACCCGTTGGCGAGCCCTGAACTCCGCTGCCAAAGTGCGCCTAGAAAAGTATAATTTTAACCTCAGTCTTAGTTGAATTGCAACACTTTTTTTGCATGCTGTCATCAAATGTGAGTCAGATGACTTTATGTAATTAGTTAGCCAATTTCCACAGGGGTAATTAAGGCAAGGACAGACAATCATCAGACAGGAAGGAGGTCATGCATAGAGATAGACATGATTTAGCTGGGGGATGAGTATTAATCCTGGTCTCCTATTAATCCACCTTGCTGTCCGGGAATAATAGACCTATCAGCAAAGGCTGCAGTGTGCTATTATTAGCCAAACAATAAGTGAGCCAGGATTAATAGGCCCGTTCCTTTCTTTATACACCTGTGCATGAGACGTTTGTTTACACAGATGCCCAAAGAGGAGTTAAACTGGCTGCGGGCGCACGTGTGTGTGTGTGTGTGTGTGTGTGTGTGTGTGTGTGAGAGAGAGAGAGAGAGAGAGAGAGAGAGAAAGCAGAAGCATGTGTGGCCCCGTGTGTGAAAGTATGGGAAAAATGAAAAGAGACAGCAGGAGTCTGGGGAGGAGGGTGTCTCCCCGGCTGATAAAGGAGCTTATGAAGCTGCACTGCATGAGACACACACACACACACACACACACAGAACAGCGTGACATGACACTGATAACAGCTGAGATAGATTTGACCCTTCTAAAAACAGTCTGAGGGGGAAAGAATGGGAAGCAGGCTGAGCGAAAACACACCAGCCCCAATTAGAAGAATACACTTTGTTCTGTTTGTTCTTCACCCATCTCACCAACTGTTCATCCGATCCGCTTCAGAATTTGTGGTTGCGCTCCTAGGGACCATAGTAACCGCAGTGCATAGTTTGAGGTCATTTAGATTAGCCGTTCTCCTATTTTGACTAAAAGTGTTCTCAGTGCATTGTGCACTCTGCTGAGAAGGTGATTGGCTGCAACCTCCCATCTCTCCAGCACCTGTACACCTCCAGGACACTGGGGCATGCAGGTCGGATCACAGCCGACCACTCTCACCCTGGGCACAGACTTTTTGACCCTCTCCCCTCAGGCAGGAAGCTACTGTCCATTCGGACCCGAACCTCCCGCCATAAGAACAGTTTCTTCCCCTCTACTGTTGGACTCATGAACAATAACCCTACGACTGTTATCACCACCCTCCACAAACGCTGATGACCCTGTGTTTATGCACCAGTCTGTTTGCACCGATCGCTGCACTGTCATGTGCATATTACCGGACTATAGTTTACATTCTATTATCGTTACAGTCACTTTAGCATTCACGTGGTTTCTGCTTTGCACTAAATGATTATGACTTATTGTAGTTAATGTCTGTACTGTGTATTTTGTAATATTGTGTTATAGCTTTTATATTTATTTGTTTTTATGTAAGCACGAAGTACCGCAGCAATTTCCTAATGTTGTGAACCTGTTCACCCATATGGCAATAAAACCTTCTGATTCTGTTTCTGTTACCAGCAGTGACTGCTGCCTGCTCCACTCTGTGTGTAGGGGGCGGGGCACACTCTACCTTTGAGAGGACAGTGACTGACATTAATGCATTCCCAAGCCTCTCACCCCTAGGTTTAACAACTAACCCTAACCTAAATTCAAACTTTAACCTTAAAAGAAAAATCAACTTTTAACCTGCCAACAACCTGTGACAACCAAAATATTGCAACTTTTACAGGGTTTCACGGGTCAGATTGTCTAAAATTTGAACTGGTTCTTAGAGAAGATAGCTGGACATGTTTTTATTTTTGTGTTATGGTTTCCTGCAAGTATGAGATGCTTTTTTCTCCTCACTTACCCCATTGTGTTCGCTATTGTTTCCATCTCTTTTTTAAAATGGCAGCGCCTCTGATGGCTGCAAGGCTACAGACACTTATCTCCCCTGTTTGTTTGATTTGTTTGTCTTTTCTTGGATGGGTGTTCTGGAACGTAATTTCGTTCGTTGTATGTTTGACATATAATGACAATAAATTCTTCTGATTCTGATTCTGATGACTTGAATGAGCATTTTTTAGAGAAACTTGCAACCTGCCTGCTCTGCATAGCCATACTGAGGACAAACAAAATCATAAATATGCAGCAACTGTATGCTTATAGCTATCTTATTTTCATAACGGTGACTTGTGGCATGTTTTGGGGACATCTGTAAATTAAAGCTACAAAAACCAGCCAGATTTTTTAAAAATCCACTGCAGAAGTGCCAAAAAATGCAGTTCCTCTAGTGGCCACTTGAGGCTGTCTTCAAAAGCGTGTCAAACCCCATACACTCCCACATTAAAATGCCTAATTTAACAGCATTAAATAAAAGCATGCTCACAGCCTGATACGAAAACTGTCTTGGCCTCCATGTAAGTAAATGAGATATTTTCTTCTGCAGCTATAATACATAGCATATAATAATTACTGCAGTCATGCTAACAAGGCTTAAGCTTAAGGCTGGGATTGCTTTGATTGGCAGGTCAGTAGCTGCTCGCTAGGCCTCACTTCCACTAATTCGAGTCACTGAGCTGGACCTCCCCACTGTGCTTGTGGTACTGGTGCCTCTTGGAGCATTTTAATGGAATTTTCTGTGTGGTATAGCCCACCCAAGAAGTGTTCAGTTCTGGCGAGTGAAATTGTAGTATTGCTTAGCACTAATAATTATCAGATATGGGTGTCTGTGGGCTGGCATCCATTTTTTTTTACACTGGTAGAAGGAGCGTTGTTGCCCTGAACATACAGCTTGTGTATTTGTAACCACTTCCAAAAGCAACAGGAATATATGTATCACTGAGAAGTTGAGAGCAATCCTTTACTTTCCCCCTTTTTGATGTGTTCAAGCACTTGATCATAGTCTCAAGGAAATCAGGGAATCGCTGCACTCTGATTAAAATTATGTAACCATGGAGGACATTTCATTTGAAACTCATTTGACACAACTGTCAAAATATGTGCTTTCAGGGTCAAAGGGAATGGAAGGAAATTAGCAGGGCTACTCATCAGTCAGTTGTGCTCAGCGTTATATACACACTGTCCATATTTGGTCTACAGTAGTAGAGCGGCATTCCCTGAAACCATTTTAAGCAAAATGAGTCTAGGTTTAGCAAAAGAGACATGGTTTCCTGTGCCAGGGATCAGTTCACATTTCATTGTTCAAGTCTCTCAGAGAGCTAAGCCTCAATGAAAAGGTCACAAGGTCAGGAAAAAAGAAATGCAGTTGCTGAAATATGTAACAACAGACAAGTGAAAACAGGTCTTTTTTCAGTTTTTTTCTTTCTATTAACAGGCTTATTTATGGAGGAAAGAAGAAAGAAAATGTTTGTCTAGGCTTATAACTACTACAAATAAATCGCACCTATTTAAACATGCCTGCAAATTGATACATGCACATCCTACACAGCTTTCACCTCGCGAGCAGGATGGATTTCATGTTCCTCCAACATGGAAATTTAGCTTCTTCAGACTTGCAGAACTTTCATTTAGCCTGCTGGATTTTGCCTCAAGGAAAAGTGCCCTTCCTCATACTGCATATGCCAAAAACATATGTGCTGCACTCCTTGGTAGGCTGTAGCATCCCTGGCTCAATTCATTTGTAGGTAAAGGGTGGTTGTATTAAGAGGCCATTTGCTACGTGGTTTTAGACTATCCATAACTTATTAACACACATGGGGCTTTCATCTTTGATAAGATCTCATCCCATAATATATTTTTTTTAATATGCAAAAATCCTACTTCCTGTCCCTTTTGGGGGGCGGGACTTAGTTGCAACTCAATTAGTCCACACCTGGATTGACTGAGGCTTCCATCAGACCTAGTTCAGGTGTTTCCCTTTGTTTCTGCAACAGGTGGACGTGTGTCACGTATGTAGCATTTTTAGACCCTGAAGTAGACTGTACCTTGGAGGAATTAATCAAGTGAGTGATATTTGTTATAGTTTTTGCATTTGTTTCCATTTGCTTTAAAGCTATCCAGTCATTGATATCAGTCACCTGAGTGGACACCCGTTAGGAAAGCGTTTGTACACTGTCCTCATTCTTTACTAGTGTGTCAGTCCCGAAGCTTTCTGAGTAATGCTGCTGCCACAAAGCCAAAATTTCTACAGTAAGAAATCCGGTTTGGTTGGGATTTTTTTGTTTTTGTTTTTAAATACTGACATCTTCTGGCGACTCTTTGAAAATACACCACCTGTACGGTGTCCCCGAAAGGCCATTTCACTCAATCTCGTCTTGGATTTGTATGCTGCCTTCACCGTCTCTCGGAACTTTAGTGGTAGAACTTGTAATTCTGCGCTAATTCACGTGCGCGATCCTTTATTTCGAGCTTGACTTTGTAATGAACACGTATGGCGGAAAAAATCGTTGTGTATCCTATTGATAAATGCGCTTAACTCGCCGTCTTAACTGTGCGCCGATCATCCACAAGAAAGTGCGCAACCCTCTGTCTCGACGTGGAGAAATTTCGAGCGGTCGTGAAAGCAGCTGAAGCAGCAGCGGGAAGGCTGCAGCGTTTCATCCCACAACAGCGCCATCCTTCCACAGTGTGTTTCGGTGGGAGATCCCTCGCAGGAAAGAGTTTGGCAAGGAAAGGGTTAAGGGGTTTACAGGGTTCAGATCGATGCCTCCTCTCACACACGTCGCCATGAACAAATGAATTCGCGGGGACTTAAATATCAATTTCACAAAGGAGAGCGAGTCCTGTGCTTTGAACCCGACCCTACCAAGGCTAAAGTGTTGTATGACGCTAAGGTAACGCTTTGCAGCCCGTCGCTTTTTCCACTTTGTATAAACGAATAATTCATTCTGGGGGAAAGCAGGGGTGATGCTATAAGGTGTGGGACTCTAAATCCAGCTTTTAGCGGCTGCTTAGGCCGCAGGAAAATGCATTACAGCGATACCACGGTGGCTGTTTCTCCTGAGTTTATCGCATGGTTTCCGGGTGCCTTTGATTAGACGTGTGTTGCTCATGGTCACGATTAAAAAAAGGAAACAATTTTGACGTTTTGTATCGTTTCCGGCTTGTTTATGTCAAGGAGGCTATTGAACAAGGAATATCACATGCAATAGTTTCTATTGCATGCAGTTCAGTTAGCAGTAGAGGCATTTTTAAAGAGCAGTGAGGCAGCTACACGTTACAGCTGGGTGACTGTTCTGCAAAGCAGATTAATGTCAACACAGCGCACCAAACACCAGCGCTGCTAACTTTGCACACACTTATCCGGCTATTCCAGTGATTGCTAGCTTGGAAAATTGCGTCTTTCCTGGTGACACAAATTCTCCACCAGACTAGTGACTGTTTTACTAGCTGCCAGGCTAACGCTGGTAGAAAGCTAAAGTCATCGGACCATTGTAGCCCGGCTGCTGCTAACCCGGGCTAACTGGTGGCTAGCATTCGTTGTTTTCTAGTATTATTCGGGAAACACCTCTTAGGGTCAGAATGGAGTTAATTAACGTGGATATTTTGTTTTTAATGCCGATAAACCTGTAAGTGTTTAGATTTATAGTTATAACGTAGATAATTACGGGTGTATAATGAAACGTTTCAGGGTGCAGTGTATTTGTGCAGCTGTACTTCCTGTGGTCAAAAACCCTTGGATAGCTTGGCATCAGGTTATATCAAATCCTGATTTGCAGAATTACAATAGCAAGTGTAATATACAGTGTGATGGTTTAATATATTAATTTGGAATTGTAATACACTGAAAATTTGATTTATATGCATGTAATAACTAATGAAACTGAGTAATTTCAGTACTTATAGCCTCCAAATGTGTGTAACTGTGAATAGTATTATACAGCTTTTTGACTGCCATCACCTGGACACAAAGTGACATGACAAGAATCAGTGAGAATGAGAAATCCTTAATTTATCCATATATGGGAAATTACTGTTGCAGCAGTTGAATTGATGGTGATTTGATAATGATGATATCTGATATCAGACAGATCTGTTGTATTATAGCAGGTGGTAGCATTGTGGTTCGAAAGACTCTGTTTCTTTCTTTGTGGCTGAATCAGTCTGTTAGAGAAGGTGCCCCACTGCCTGTTCAGTAAGTGGTGCAGAGGGTGGTCATGATGGAGAACAGTGTGGAGCTTGGAAAAAATGGGCGACTGGACTTGCTTTTGTTTCTTGAAGACGTTTCACCTCTCATCCAAAAGGCTTCTTCAGTTCTCAAAACCAAAAGGTGGAGAGACCCAGGTATTTAAACCCCAATAGGTATAGTCCCCTGGAGGTGGTTGTGACCCACTATTGATCATGTGCATAATCACATGCACCAAGGTGTGAAAGGTGATGTGGGTCATTACAGTCAGTGGTTTTGGGTGAATCCTACACAGACATGATGGAGAACAGTTTGTTCAATGACCTCCTCTCCACTACAGCTTCAACACTACAGTGTCCAGTTTGCAACCAATCACAGAGCCAGCCTTCCTGATCAGTTTATTCAGTCTGTTGGTATTCGATGCCCCATCCACCTGCAGACTACAGCAAAGTACACTGTGATATAACTCTCCGTCCTTTGGAAACGGAGCCTGCTCGTGGCCCTTTTTTTAAATTAACCCTCTGTTGGTCTTCCAGTGGCTAATGTGATTCCTAAGTTATGGGTAGAGATTTAACAGTGCTCTACTTGCTGTTTGTTCATGTTCCAGGTCCTTGATGTCTTGATAGGTACAGATGAACATGGAAGAAGAATCCCAAAGTACCTGATTCACTTCAATGGTTGGAACAGAAGGTAACATGATTTTATTGTTTCTCTTTTTTGATTGGAGAGTGAATGCAACCTACAGGAAAACCCTATTGTAGCAAATGTCCTTTACAGTTGTAATATTCCCTTTTCGCCAACTTGTGTATGACGCAGATATACACCACTGCTGTCAAGCCATGCATTTTTATTCCTCTTTTTTTTTCTTTTTTTTTTAATGCCTGTTGTTGTAGCTGGGATCGTTGGGCTGCAGAGGATCATGTCCTAAGGGACACCGAGGAAAACCGTAAATTACAGCGTAAACTGGCTCGCAAAGCTCTAGGTCGCATGTAAGTTCACATCCTAGCCATCTACTGAGTTAGAAGTAATTGTCAAAAAAAAAATTACATCTTTCTTACTTGATGATCGGGTTATAAGAAAGATGGATTAAAAAACAAAAAGGCTCTAATTTAAACTACACATCCAGTGTGATGTATTGCCTGCAAGTTTTGGGTTTGACCTCTGTAATAGAAATAGAAAAGTTTGGGACAGTTTGTGCTTGTCTTTTTCTTGGTGACAGGAAGAGAAAGGGATGGGTAAAGAGGCGGCGTCGTCAGTCCGGTACTAAATCTTCTCTGAAGACTCTCCCAAAGGAGGACGACAGCGATGACGCATGTGAGAAAGCTCTCTGTATCTTTGTCTTTTGCTCCCAGTCTCCCTCAGCAATCAAATTAAGCCCCGCGTGTTCTTCCTCTAGGCTTAATTTCAACTTCAGAAAGCAGTGAAGGGGACGATTCTGACCCTGAATCTTCAAATAGCGGGGACAGCACCTTCTCTGAGGATATCAACAAAATGGTAAAGTTGATCAGTATAGTGAGCATCTCAAGATTCAAGGTCGTATTTATCGCTCGATACGTTGCAGGATTTTAGTGAACATTATTGTCAGGCCTAACTTGAAGTAAATTATAATTGTGAGAGGGATTTTTTTTGCCACAGAAAATCTACCCTATTGTGTTTTTAATTGATCATCTGTCTGTGGATTTTTGTTTCAGAGGGTTGAGCCAGACATTAATGTAAAGAGGGAATGTGAGGAGAAGATCGTTCATGTTGACATAAACATCCCCGACGTTCTGAAGAAGAAACTGGAAGATGACTGCTTCTACATCAACAAGAGGAAGAAGGTACAGGCAGCAGAGACTAACGCCTCTTTTCCACCAGCACCTACTCGACTCGGTTTCTCGTTTTCCATTTCAATTGAGTACCGCCGTAATGTGCATATTATACCGAGGCAATTCGAAAGTCCCGTGACGTCATTTGTGTGGGACACAAATGATGGGATTCTTGTAAAGGAGTCGCGCTCATGACTCATCTAGCGATGGCACTCCCTGGCCAATCAGTGGCGTGCAGTCTGTTGATATCACATTTTTGGCTCGACTCAGCTCACCTAAACCCCGGCTGAGCAGGTACTAAAAGTGTTCAGTACCAAGTACTACCACCTAATGGAAAACCCTAAAAGCCAAGCCGAGTGGGTACTAGTGGAAAAGAGGCATACACAACTTTCTACGAGGCTTACACAGAACATCAACAGTACGCAGAACATCAACGGTCCAGCTTTTCTTATTGGTTCTTCTTGTTGTGCATATACATGATATTTAAGCTTTACAGCTAGATGACAAGTGAACACAGATTAAAGATTTCTGAAACTCTCTCGCATAAAGATAATACTTTTGGAAGGAATTGTAAGATATTGAACTGTGGAGAATGCTTTTGTGTCCCAGCTCGTGATGGTTCCTTGTCAGACAAACGTCGTTCACATCCTGGAGTCTTATGTCAAGCACTTTGCTATCAACAAAGCATTCATGGCCAACGAGAGGTATAGGCGTCAGCAGACCACCACACAGAACAGCAGTCCGCAGCCAGTCCCTCCAGAGAAGAGGTTAGTCTTCACACTCTTTAAACATTTGAACCAAGTAAGTCTTAATTTCCGAGTACCCAATAGAAAATGGTTTAATGGGAATTATAACTGAGACATGCGGAAGCAGTCCACTGTTGATCGTGCTTCTCATAGCTGTTTTTTTTTTTAATTGGTACTTGATCGAAGTTGAAATGGTCATCAAGCCCCACCCAGCAGTTTTTCAGGTCACTCAAGTCGCTTCCCTGGACTGGGTACTGACTGACTACTCCTATTTTTCCTATTTAAAGCGAGGAGCTGTGTAAGGAAATGGTCGATGGCCTGAGGATCACTTTTGATTTCACCTTACCCATGATCCTCCTCTACCCCAGTGAGCAAGCACAGTTCAAAAAGGTCACCTCCTCAAGGCTCTTCCTGGCCATGAATGAAGGCTCCCCCTGCTCGAGCAAGTAAGTGTGGCTTGATGAATCATATGCGCTGCATCAGAAGGCACTGCCTAGTTGTGATGCTGCATTTCAACCGCTCTGCTGTTCTGCCTTTTGATCTCCAAAGCACCCAAAGAGAACGCAGCCCAAGCCCGCTGGGGCACAATCCCCCTACCCCGCAGTCCACAGACAGCCAGCCAGCTCTGAGCGACATCTCTGCTACCACCCCCACCGCTCCAACCCCAACCCCAAAGCGCCGGCGCCACCCTGATATGGACTGCATCTCGTACCAGTCGCAGTCGCTGAGGCGCTCCACCAGGAACACATCTGGAGGTGACCGTCCAGCCGAGGGAAGCAGTGGCGGTAATTTGAGCTCTTCCTGTATTTGGAGCTGTTTAGTGTACATCATAATGTATTTTATGTATCTTATACACCAATTTAACTTGACCTGTAAATATAACACATCATGATCCAGGTGGAGGCAGTGCCACAGCATCACCGCAGCTCAAACGGCGTGTGGTCGACACTTCATCACAGCCCAAGTTCTTCCTCAACCTTGACAAAAGTAAGCTCCCTGCTCCCTAAGCCAATTAGTGTTCCCATACTCATTATTATCCACGGAAGGGTAAATGGACCAGTTCTTTATATAGTGCTTTTCTGCTCGAGCACTTGATACAACATTTGACATTCAACTATTCACACACTTTCACACTCTGATGAACACAACGGAAAGCAACTCAGGGTTCAGTATCTTGCCCAAGGATATTTTGACACAGACTGAAGCAGCCAGGGATCGAACCACCAACCTTCCGATTAGTAGATGACCTGCTCTACCTTCTCTAACAGCGTCTTTTGTTCCAGTCATCTTAGCAGATGAAACCTCCCTAACACTGACAAACACAGCTGGTGTCAAGAAAATTAACAGCAGTCTAATTTTAAAGAAGCAGGAAGAATTTCCAAAAGTCGAATGGGAGTCAGTCTTCAGCTCCCACGCTGTTCTCCTGCGGAACCAGCTCCCAGTTGGGTTCAGGAGGTGGATACCCTGTTCACTTTTAGGCTTAAAACGTTCCTTTTCGATAACACTTATACAGTTAGAGCTGGATCAGGTTCAGAACCAGAACCATCTTGTAGTTATGCATGGTTATGGCACCATAGGCCGAAGCTGATGGTGGACCTCCTCCCATGATGCACTGAGCACTTCTTCACTCCCTTCATTTTTACTTCCCATGATTTATGTGCCACTGTTACATGCCATTAACCTTTGTCCACCTTTTTCCATAGCTTGAGTTTCATCTTGTTTGTTTCTGGTCCCTCTGTTCCTCATTTGTGTCTTCTTACCCCTCACCTCCCCAACTGGTTGCGGCAGATGGCTGCTCCTCCCTGATCCTGGATCTGCCAAAAGTCTTTTCCTGTTAAAAGGGAGCTTTCATTTCCCGTCTTGGCTTAGTGTTTGGGAATCCTAGGGGATTGTTAGGGTTCTCTACCAAATTTTGTAAAGTCTGGAAAGCCTTTTGTTTTTTCCTCAGAGATGCAGATTGATTTTTTTTTTTTTGTCAGGGGTAGGTTTGCATAATTGCTCTTACTTCCAGGAGGGGGAGGCATGAGTTCCTCAATGCAGGCTTAATTGCAGCCATGTTTCCTAATTGGGTGAAGATCAAAATAATGCAGTTCCTGTAAATGTACAGTGTCGCATTTAGTGAAGTGATAACTTTGTTTTTGCAGTAACCAGTTTAGTCCAGTAGGTGGTGTTATTTTGCTTCTTTCCTCCCCTCAGTCTTCCTCTCTTGTCAATGAGCTTTTCTCTCCTTATGGGTTAGCGGTTTAAAATGGTGTTAACCCTTGCCTTTGAGTTGTTTTGCTGATTATCAGTAAGTTGTTGTGCAAATGTGGAAATGACTGAAACAGCTGATGTCTTACTGGTAATGCTCTTTAATAATAAATTTTTAAAAATTCCTTTAATTTTCCGTGTCATACAGGAACTCCAGTGCACAGCGGCTCCTCTTCCCCGTTACCCTTGACCCCAAGCAAAGAGCGAAGCGGCCCTTTCCACGGCCTGGAGAGCCGCAGAAACAACGAGCTCAATGAGGTGATGAAACTGATTACCTGAAAGGGAAATTGCTCAAGGACGCGAGGATAATTTTGTGAATGGGGGGCTCCCTTATTGTAATTTGCTGGTGTGGATTTGTGTGCACTGATCAGTTGGCAGAAGGAGGACTTATCCAGTGTGTGGACTTCTTAAAATATTGTACAAAGTTGCGTTCACAAGTCTGCTAAATTGCGCTTAATTTGTTTCCATTTGCTCTGTCCACCAGGTTTTGAGCTGGAAGCTGACTCCTGATAATTACCCTTTGACTGATCAGCCTCCTCCACCCTCCTACCTTTATGGGTCACAGCACCTTTTGCGGCTCTTCGGTCAGTTTTATCAATTCAGACACAGATTTATTACTAGCTCTCAAACACTCCCATAATCCCTGTTTTGCTTGGCTTTTAGTGAAGCTTCCTGAGATTCTGGGAAAAATGCAGCTCCCTGACAGGAATCTCCGAGCCCTGATCAAACATCTGGAGCAGTTCCTCAGGTAATCGGATATTGTTAGTTAGGAGACATTGTTGTGATTTTAAAGAGACTAAATATTGAGGAAGAATTGTCCTTAAAAAATCAACCCGATTCACGCCGAGTGCAGCTAAAACTGCAACAATGGAGATGGACAAGTTAGCAGTGCACCAAAATAACTGGAAAAACATGAAAACAGAAAGGAAAGAAGGAGTAAGTAAATGAGAACATGGAGGGGGAGAGCTGGAGTGATAGAGAGAGAGCACGTGTTGGAGGGAGGGAGATGAGTGGGTGTTACACAAGCTCCACAGTCTAATCTTTAAATCCTCCCTAGCGATCTTCAGTTCAGCCGGTCCCAAACCTGAGGGATTTAGGTCCTCTCATTCTGTAATCAAACGCACGCAGTGCCGCCTTTTGCCATCAAGCAGTGCTGTGGAGCCAGCAGCTTGGGCTCAGCACGGAGCGGGAACAAATCTGACTCTGAGAGCCAGCATTACCTTTTTATTCCATCACTTAAGTGAAAAGTGTTTATGAATAGATGTGGGCTGAACCAGTGCCACAATAATCGTTAAAGGGTCCTCTGAGAGTCGGTCAGTTTGTCGGACGAGGCGACAAGAGGGTGGTGTGCAGCATGAAAGGATTACAGCACTCATCCAAGTCACGGAATACATCGCCTTCACCAGATTTTTGTTTTTATTTTTATATTTTTTTTGTCTCAGAAGCATCATTGTCAGCATGTGACCATAATACTGAATTAAATACCTCAAGTGTAGCAGTTCCTCTTGGCAAAGCATCCGTGTGCAGCATCATCAGTAGTAGGTTAAACGTGGAGAAAGTCTTTTAATGCACTGGACTGCTGATCACTGGTGACCCCCCTTGCAAAAAAAGGGACCGTCATTCTGTAAAATGGGACAGACTTTTTGCAGTTTCAGTCTGCAGACAGGATCTGTGGTATTCCGTGCAGCAAACACTGACATTTTTTCTTTGTATCTAATTAATATGTTCACCATGTTGGAGACTTTGTGGGACGCTGGCCACAAACTGACATAGAGGTGCCTCCCCCCCCCCCCCCATTCTCTACTCTGTAATCAGCCTTGTGGCAGATTGTGCCGAGCGGGAAAAAACTGATTGATGTTGCAGGGACTGAAGTGCATTGCATTCTGGGATTTGGCCACAGTTGATCTCTCACTCTCCCTTTCTCTGCATGCATGATTATGATTAAGTGTGGGTGTGCATGTGTGACACATATGCATATGTACCTGTGTTGTGTTGTTCCTGATCTAACACCTACAGTGGCTACTAAACGATGAGGCCTGAATTTCTGGCACAAAAGAGCCCAGAAGAATCTTTACGGAGTGACAAATACCTGCTTTTAATACAGATCTGATCCGTGTATAAACTTTAAAGCAAAGAGTCAAGTCGTACCTGGATTCCTCGTTGTAGGGCTCCCTTTATTGTCCCATTAGTTTGTTTATTTCTTAAGTTCTGTTCTGATGAGGATAATTTGTTTGCATTGAGATTAGGAAGGCCGGTGGAGCTAAGATGAGATGGCAAGATTTAGAGGATTTGGCTGAGTGGCGGATACTAAGAAGATTCCAGATTAGTTTCCCTTGCCACTGATTAGATTGGGGGGGGGGTATTTTTTAACTCTTTCCCCTCTTTGGCTGTTGGTCAGTCATGTTTTTGGTCTTTCTATAATAGTGATTGGTTATTTGGTGGTGGTATAGAAATTGTTTGTTCTTTTTTCTTTTTTGGGGTGGGGTTGTCTCCAAAGGGTATACTCTAAGTTGAGGGCAGAAGGCAATTGGGTCTGGGATTTATGTGGAATATAGCCAGGGATATCCAGGAAAACACAGGCTGATGTCAGCAGAGACTATTGTTGCTTCATGTAAGCCTGTCATGTCATCTTCATTCATTTGACAAAATATTGAATATTTAAAGTGATCTCTTTCTTGTGCTACCTTTTCCTACCCTCCCTCCCTCTCTCTTAGATTTCTGGCCGAGTTCCATGAGGATTTTTTTCCAGAGTCTGCATATGTGTCGGCATCGGAGGCCCACTACAGCATGAAACAACCGAGGCCGGTTTACTGAAGGAGACTTGTTCCCCCTTTTGCTTGTCACCTCTAGCCCAAAAATTAATTTTCTTGGTGTTGGATTGTGGAACATTTGCTTCTGCCACCTCACTAACCCTTGCCCACGCACTGTGTGAGGCCGCCCCATACTGCTTTGCTTTGGTTTATGCCGAGGCATGTCGATTGACTTGTGTTGGCCTAGGAAAGACTGAAATCTTAAAACTACTAGCATGCAAAGCCTCACTTTCTTCTCACTGTAGTTCAGAGCTGTAGTTTTGGAATATTGTGGCCTGTCTGTTGAGCAGAAGCAAACCCCATTACCAAGCTCTGTCTGCATTCCCAGTGAATGAATTTGGGAAACTCACAAGGGCTCTGTATGCATATTTGCCTGTTTTGAAGCTTAGCCCCCTCCAAGTCATGGCTTCCTATGCAGCGCTGCCGCCAACCTTCTGGATACAATTGCCCTGAAGCTACAGTAGGACTCGCTCTATCCTCAGTGTTTTTCTGCTTTCGCTGAGCCGCTCTAATTCACGGACTGTTCGGGAACTTTCCTTCAGGACTGTTTTCTTTAGGTTCTTGGATGTTTTAAAGTCTGTTCAGTGTCTCAAGAGTTTTTCTTCAGCTTTCCTGCTTCGTTTTGCTTCAGTTTTCTTTGCATGCCTGATAATTGTCAGTCATCTTATTTTACTGTCTGCCCTCCTGTCAGTAAGACTAAAATGCAGTGGTGTTTAAGAAAGTTCTGTTTTGTCCATCTTCAGTTAACAGGAATTCTTAATGACCCCCGAGGCTGTGAGGACTGTTTTCAGACCGGTTCAGTTGGGAATTTCATGCACCTACTTCCTGCTTACTCATGACATTGTGAACATGTAAATACAAAATGTCTGTCCATCAGTATGTTATTTTTCTTAGTACACCACTGGTTCACTCCAGTAATACCTCAAAATTTGTTTTAGCTCTCATGCTATGCACAGGATGTCTGAATTTTCTGTTTCATTACAACCGTTTTGTCTCCTTCCAGCCCTGTTCATAGTTTAAATAAAGACATTTTCTGAAGCGTTGCAGCTTATTTACATAAGCACGAGGCAGCGAGACTGTCTGCTCCTGCCAGTTTTGTGTGTGAGCCACTTCTGTTGTGCGCCGCCTTTGTGCTTTTCAGTGTAAGATGAATTAGCCGGGAGCGTGCAAGTGGATCGTGATGGAGCACTTTAAAGTTGGACGTAGACAAGAGAATTTTTATCAGTCGCCTCGACCTTGCTTGTCAGCACACAATAGATGATTTAAAATTTAGGTAGTGAAAGTTGTTGCCACAGCTTGGCATTTTGTTTCTGCCACCTTCTGTCAACATGACCTGTCTGTCTTGCAGCAACCTAAAAACAATCCTTATTGAATTTCCTGGTACTCGTTTGTATAAATGTGGCACTACTGATGCTCGTGGCAAAGGTGATTTTAAAATGGCAGTGAGAGTAAGCGCCACAGTAGCAGGAAATATGTGGCTGATGCTCTGGTGAGCAGCGGGCCAGCTGGGATGTTGATCTGATCAGTGTCTGCTGGATATGGATGAGTCTGAGTGCCGTTCGCAAAAGGTGGTCATTTTTTTTGCACTTTGATACATTCCAGTATGGGAGCCTTTTAGAACGGGCTGCTGTGAAACGCCACTCGATTACACCACGGACGGAGTTGGATATATTTGTCACAGCGAAATCAGAAATGTTACCAGATTATTCAGTGGATTTAGAGGATGAGTTCACCAGGGTTACCAAAAAGTGACGTTTGCAAGACACTTAAAGACAACAGTCCGCAAGCTTTTATTTAAATTATTTAAAAGTACAACACATTGGCCTGCAGGAGTAACTCTCGCTACTTCATTTAAAACATTCTTGAGACTTTGGTTTTCTTTTCCTCTGTGCTCCAGTTTTAGTGTGAATATCTTATTTGTATGTTACCAAGGGTTGCGTCCAACTTTGCAGTCAGCCTTCAGGTGCCACTGTGTATTCAAAAGCAGAAAAATCCCATCCATTTTTTTCTGGGTGTCCAATTCATATCTAAGCTGACAGAAGGAGGGAGGGAGGTGGGCTGGACTACTGGAAGAAGCCAGAATACCCGAAGGGTGTACCATGAAGCGAGATTAATGGTTTAGAAAGCTGTGTTGAGCTTAAAGCTTTTTCTGTTTATGATAGTGGCTCTTTTATCTTGGCTAAATCACTGTGGTAACCAGTGCTGAATACATAACCTGATTGGGAAGTTAACTGGAGGCACCACATTTCCACACATTCTTTTATTTACAACATGTTTTAAGTGCAGTGTAGAATCTCTGCTGGGCTGATGCGCCTTATACTGTATGTGCGAGCTGTCCCTTATCAACATCACAATGAAGCCCAGCTGTAAAGTTACAGCAGTGCAGATGTCGGATTGTTACTGGGATTTGCATGCAGTTGGTCATACTTGGTTCTACTCTTGTACACGGCTGGAATTGAATTCTAGAAGATGGATTAGGAAATTGATCAGGCTATTTATCCCCAAGAATACCTGTTCAATCAGTAAAATTAATTGCACTTTGATCTGGTGACAGACTGAAGTGATTTCCACGGCTCTGGGACAGTAAGCTGTAATGTTGAAATGAATCCAGTTTAAAGTTTCAGAGCCGCAACCTGCAGCTGTCATCCCAGAAGTAAACAGCAGCATGGATAAGCGCATTCAGCATTAATATAAGTAACTCAAATTAAAATGTTCGTCTTAGAGCTGTGCACTAAATCCTAAAATTCTGCAGCATCCATCTCTTATTTGCTGCAATGTTGCCTTTTACTGTCACATTTATGCTCTTTATAGATTTTTATCATCCAATATCATCTCTGATTGGAGTAGGGATGCCACTCAAAGAAAGTAATGTATTACACATTACTTTTTAAAGTAATTCATATTTATTTTAGTTATTAGGCCTTTAAGAAAGAAATTTTGCTACTTTTGTCCTCCTTTTTGTAGATTTATATATGACATAAACCTTAGGGGAAACTTTGTGCTAATATGTGATACTTTAACGTGTCTCCATGAGGACACGCCCAAGATTTTTATTTGTGTTTAAATATGAAAAAAGAGTGGACATTAAAGACAGTGAAAGTCGAAATAGCTCTTTGGTGCTCATTCTGGGTCTGAGGTTCTCTAGTTTTTGTGTTATAGCATTATGTCTTTGTAGGTGCTGTGCGCTCGCAGCAGTGGATAGCTGGTCCTGGCTGGGGTGCAGTTTGCATTATATTCTCAAGTTTGTGCTTTAAAAATATAAGTACTGTTTATATCACCACTCCTTGAAAGTAGTATACTACCCTACCCCAGTTAATCTTCCTCCATAGGAATTAAAGTTAATTTCAAGTTAATTAAAGAAAATTTTTGCACAAGTCTAAACACAGGCATGAATCCCTCTCATCATGTGATTTAATAACTTAAGTGTGATAACTGAATTTAGTTCAGTACATGTTTTTACAGTAGCACATTACCTTGGAATCTGTTTGGGAATAATTAATTGAATAACTCGTGTCAAAGTTGTGCCGCTTTGGAGAATCACCTTTGGCTCTTATAAGGTTTATAAACTCAGGAAGCAACACAGCCTCAGCAGAACTGGACTCCACTAACAACCCCTTACAGACAAGTCTGTGTGGCTCCACCAAATCAAGCGGATCGACTGTGTTATACGTTTTCTGATGTTTATGGACCAGTGTAGATTCTGAAATTTGGAGCAAACCTGATAATACAGAGAGCAGCTGTTTTAATTGATCTATGACCCTTGATAAATTGAGGCCCCCATGTTGCTAGAGTAGTACATCAGATATCGTCGCAGTTACTTATTGTGACATTCAACACTCCCGTCTCCGGACAGCTGAGGACGAGCCGGCTAAACAACAGCAGCAGCTGCTATAAGCTAACATCATGCCAGCTATCGTTAGGCTCAAGTGTCCTAAAGATCACACTTTCACTGTCTCATCCGCTGGTATCCGATCCTTTCACAAAGTTTTACAGCCTCTTCCAGAGTAAATAGACATGAACACCTCACAGCTGAGATAAACCGCTGACCGACTGCCTACACTCACTACAGATGAATCGGCCATTGTGGACTACAATCTGAATTTAACGTTTTGGATTCTCTCTTGGCTAACTAAAATGTGTTTGTCTTACAGTGACCACCATTGCTAAGATTATGCACTTGAATTGGGAGGGGTAAAGAAAAACAGAATTGAGTTGACTTCCATCTGTAATCTTCTGATAGTTTGCAGTGAGTGTCACGGCTGGTGCAGGCAAGGCAGGGAGGACCCCAGCAGGACGCAGGACAAGAGGTGAACTCAAAAAGCAGTTTTAATTAAAGAGGCTGGGCAGGGACAGCTACACCAAACAAAACTCAAAAACTGGAACACTTGAAAACTTCAAAACAAACAGAACACGCAGCCAACATCACACAGATGAACAGACAAGGACCCAAACAAAGAACAAAGGAAAATCAAGGGCTTAAATACACAAGAGGACTGATGAGGGAAGTAGAACACAGGAGGGAACACAGGTCAACCAAATTAACCTAAATTCACAGGAGAGAGTAAACTAAACACAAAGCACAGGGAACACGAGACTGTCAAAAGAAAACAGGAAGTGACACAGGGGAACAGAGACGCAGACCTAAATACAAAAACATACAACACTGGGGCCACCGGCCCAGGACCATGACAGTGAGATTTTACACACCGTACTTCAAGGTAATGCATTGGAAGCGTGAGATATCTGGAAATTATTAGCAGGTATTGGTGATGCAGCTAGATTAGCTGATAATTCGGCTTTCTTTGTGGAAACGAGTGGCAGTATATTACCCAACATGCTTCTAATATTTTTTGCGATTATAATGTATTTATATGTAATTATTTAGACAGGGTAAAAACCTACATCTATAATGCTTTTCTCTGATCTGAAGCTCTAGATTCTGTTTTTCCTGATGAAATGTCTTCATACATCCACATTAAATATTCATTTTTAGGCTGCTGGTGTTACATAGTTCTCTAGAAGACTGATAATACATCCTAGAGATGCTTCGTATGGGCGATGTAAAGTAATACAGATGTTTTTATCGACCAAGTTTCTGTTGTTGTGTAACCTGCAGTTGCACAGCACCATGAAAAGTTAAATAAAAAATGGGAGTTTGTGTGCCCTCTTCGATACATAAGCGCATCTTTACTGTCTGCAGAGCTATGCCCTTTTCCCTCAGGTGCACTAGAAGTAACTGGCAAAACTGGCTTCCCCATATCAGGGTTCTAATGGGTTTCAGTGGTGAGCCTTAATTGCATTTGGACTGGGCCAGACTTCTTGTAACGAACCGCTTATCGGTGCAACCCAAGACGGCACTCTCTTCCCTGCTGCTATCATGTAGCCACAGAAGCCACCAGTTCAAGCGTCTCAATTCGATTTCCCATTCAGCGTTGACTCTATCAGCTTACCACATGATTCAATTGTTAGTGGAGGAAATGGGGTATAATGAGATGTGAGCTATCACCTTGTAAGTGCTGCTGGCCGATACCTTTCACCTGAATGTGCCTCTTCTATTATTTGCATTCGGCCCTTCCATCTGCAGCGGCCTGCTTCTGTGTTTCCATCCAGCTCGCCTATCTCCGTATCTCACTCCTTCCTTAGCCCCTGAGTGGTTTTCTCATGCTGACTTCACATCCACATCCCATTCTCTTTTGTCTAATGTTCCCTTTGATTGGTCTTTTGACTTTCTGCTCATCTCTTCACTCTATTCTATAAAGAGAAGAGAGTGAGACACTTTTGGCCAATAAGAGTTCAAGGATGTATCTCTTTCCATTCCCTTATCTAATTTAGGGGTGCTTTCCACCTCTATTTTCTCTTTTCGTCCATTCCAAACCTTTGCTTTATCAAGACATCACATGATGCATGCATCTTCTCGCCAGTCGTTATCAAAGTCTTCCAGTTTTTCTTTTCCTTCTCTTCTTTTTTGCTTTTCTCCATCCAGCTCTTTCCATTTTCATCCTAGCACCATGGATCTAAACGCACTGAGAGAGGAGACGGTGGACACCAGCCCCTCTTTGTCCTCTGACTCTTCTTGGACATCATTTGACATTAGCACCGACATCACGTCAGTAAGCTCTGACCAAATCTTGACTCCTGTGACAGCTCCGAGCGGCTTTAAACCCGTCGAGGACCCCCTTCCAAAGAAGTCTTCTTCAGTCATGGTCTTGTCTAAAGTGCGAGCTGTTGTGTGGAGAGAGACGTCTTTTCTCGGAATCGACGAGTAAGTAGATTGCTGTGGTAAATAGATCAGCCGAAGTTTAATCAAGCAGGTACTAAAATCATGAGATGTATATATTGTACCACAAGTAGTGTTGTGGTTTGTCATGGTTTTAAATATGGGATATGATGAAAAATGCCAATAAGCGTGCTTAATGTCAAAATGTGCATTCTAACGTGTGTTTTTATCATTTTTCTCCATATAACATTTCACTATAATGGGAAGTCATGGTGTTCACCAGAGTTAGAAGCTCTCAACTGTGACCTGTGCACGGCTCCACTAAATTTGTTTGCCATCGCTGAACATCGTTTTCGAAATGTCACACCGGATCAAAGCCATTGAGAGAAGAGGTCCAAGATTTCATCTATCTGACCTGTAACTGCAGAATTGTGCCATTTCAGGCCGTCACTCTGAGATATGCTAACACATTTTAATCCATTCAGTGGAATCAGGGTTAGTTATTAATGTCTTTTTTATTGCTCTGAAAAAAATAATAGTGTAACGAATGAGTACTTTGATTAAAAGCGCAAGGTCTAATCGATATGGCTTCCTTCAGGCCTCCCATATCAATATGCGGTTGTGTATTCTTTTTCGGCTTGGGATGGGATTCCATTGACATTTTCATAAAATTGTTGCACAAGCTGTGCGAGTGTTAAAATTTTTTTTGTTTGATAAAGCCAAGGGCTAAATGACTAACATCTTAGGAGAAAAGATGCTGAGATCACTACCAATAGCACACAGTCGCAAGTGTGTGTGTGTGTGTGTTTGCTACCAAGTCTTAGCTTTCAGCCCACAGTGGCAATCATGATCTGTTTCATCTGGCTTTAATCATGAGTGGTTCTATAATAGGAGTCTGATTCCCAGTAGCAGGACTGTGAGAGCCGATAAAACAAGCCCTGCATTAGTTCAGATTGGGACCATAAATCACCTCTTCTCCTTGAATTCTTCAATGGCAAGTAAGGGGACCCAGGGTGTTGTTTGTCAAGTTACTTTTCTTATTCCTTTCTTGTTTCACTTCTTTCCACTCTCCATCACTCCGCCGTGCACTGGTATATGTAATTAGCCTTCCACAAACAGACAAATGTCTGAACTCACTCACTGGCTGATGTGCTCACTGTGTCTTTAAGTCACCCCAAACTCCCTGCAGAGTGTTCAGTATCTCCGCATGAAGACTGATTAAACTTTGGCTGAGGAGTGTTTCTGAGCCAGCTGAAGAATGTAAATGCATTTGCTCTTTTGCTGTCTTTGTCAGCACCGTTTTTCATCTTTCAAATAGACTAGCTGAACGAGAATGGCAAGTGTCTACTTGACTTTATAATTTTCACTGTCAGGTGTGAGGAAATTCAAATTGGACTGTAAATCTAGTTGACAACAGTAACTCTTTGAAATGCCCTGCTGTGCTTCAGCATAGAGTCAAAAGAAAAAAGTAAGACAGCCCTCTGGAATGACCACTGATTTACTTTCGATTATAGAAAAAGTGCAGAGTGGCTGGAAAAGCTACGCGAGTATTCCTAAAGAAGTGGGTGTTTATCAATGCTTAAATAGGCAATAAGTGGTCGTTCTGCAGCACAGATCAAACCAAGAGCACATAGTGCAGTCTCGAAAGAGGCGAAAAAGAACCCAAGCGAGCAACAAGAGAGAGCAAAATTGGCTACAACTTGCTAAATCTTATGTGTCCACAATGGGGGAAAAAAATCAGTGAATAAGAACTGTGTTAATGAAAGGACACAGACTACAAATGTTAATATTGACATTTCTTGGGACAATGTTTGCATAGATTAGACAAAAGCTGAACCTGTTGGCAAAAATGCACAACACTGTGTTTGAAAGAATAGAAGGTACTTCATAGCAACAGTTTAGCCTTGGAGGGAGAGCATCATTATTTCAGGTCCTTGACTTCTTGCAATTATTTAGGCAGTTGTGTTGAGATATTTTACAAGGCACTGTCAGATGTTAAATGTTAAAGTTCACGACAGCGCAATCAGACAAAGACTGAACAAGTATGGCTTGTTTGGAATGGTTGCCAGGAGAACGCCTCTACTCTCTAAAAAGAACATGGCAACACAATTTAGGTTTGTAAAGTTGCATCTGAACAAACTACAAGCCTTTTAGAACAACATCCTTTGGACAGTTGGACCAAAGTGGAGATGTTTGGTCATGATGCACAGCTCCACATCTGGTGAAATCAAAACAAGGCATATCCACACAAACACCTCACACCAACTGTCAAGCACGGTGGTGGAGGGGTGATGAAATCTCAATGAACAGAAGCAATATTGTAAATAAGAGTGGAACAAAATTCCTCACAATCCTCAAATTCCACAGTGGACTCTATTTAGTTCACAGGAGTCCTGCATTCTTCTTCAAATGACTACATGCACTGTGTATCATAATTGATTTTGCAATTAAAACAAATGTAAACACTGACCAGGAGTCTGTCAACACAATTTCCCTGTCATGGTCGCTAATTGCTAGCTAAACTTATCACTGTTCTCAGTTATGAACGACAACCGCGAAGTAAACACAACATGACTGCAGTAACAACACTGATAGCTCTAACTTGCACACGAACATAACTGGTGCTGTGAGTTGTTGCGTAATCTGGTGCAAAACTTCCACCAGTTGCTGTAAAACGTTACGATGTGTTGTTAGTCCAATTTTCAGCTGTGAGTTCAAATCCCAGTCTTTTCTTTTTGGGAGAGTTTCTTCTTTTTAAGCATTTTTCTTAATGCTGAAGAAAGGTCAATCTTTATACTAAGCTAAGCCTCTTGGCACCAGCTCCACAGCAAATGCAAGTGTGCTATCCATCTTCTCATCTGCCTTTCCAAAAGAAAAATCATTTCTTCTTCTTGTAATTCCTTTAAGGAAAGCCACGTACTCACATTAAACTAGTTTCTGACATTTAAAAAAATTACAGAAAACCACGCCTGACAGTAACAAAGCTAGATGTAAACATTTATAGTGACCCTTCTCTAATGCAGGCCCCTTTTATTCGTTCATCCCTGTGCTGATTTTGTGCCGTTTCCCTCAGCGCTGTGCAGCAAAATGGTTAATGTTGTCTAGCTGGGTAAAAGCAGTTGTTGCACTTAGATCTCATTGGCTGGCGCATGGTCAGTGAGCCACAGAGGACAGGATCCCTCACATGAGAATAATAAAAATATAAAAATAACAAGATTACCTTTTCCAAACAAAAGCAACTGTATCTGTGTTAATGTCTTTGCCTCTGTTCAGATTTTTTTCCGAGCAAATCAAAAGTAATATTCACATCCACAGATGTTAAGAGCAGGAGATAGGGAGGGGGAGGGAGGGGAGGGGGGAGGCAGTCTGATGATAATCATAGCAGAGACGGCGAGAGCTTCAGAGATGTAAGGAAAGAAAGCCGATAGAGATTCTCCACTTGAATGACCACTTGAGTCACCTGACCCCATCAGTGGTCTTCTGGACCCTCCGCCCTCGACTCCCAGCCTTATCCAATCATAATCGCTCGCTTCACTTTTCTGAATCTGCATCCCATCTGCTCATCAACTTTGACCATCTTTTTTTTTTTCTTCACCCCACTCCAACTGACCCTCATCATAAAGTCATTTTGCTGCATTTGTGGTTATTGTTTTTGTTGGAAACTGCCCCCGTGCCGGTGGCAGCCTGAGGATTAGGAGAGAGTCGGGAAGAGAGCCACAACGGGATGGCACATTAAGCCATGAGGTAAGCTATATCGTGTTTAGTTTCATCTCATCCTTTTATGTCTATATATTTTTAAGAGGAGGAATGCAGTGAACCTGAAGTGGTTGTGATTGCAAAGTATTTCTCTTTTAGCCACATATGGCACAGTGCAGAAATTCCAATACCGCAGTGTGTTTCCATGTCCCTGTGCACTTTGCACCTCATTTCATCCAAGCAGAAGCTTTAAATGCTTCCGGAGAATTCCGAAGTTGTTTCCATCTCTCAAGGCAAAGCACAGTGTGTGGCAAACAGACTTATTCACAGTTGGGTGGAGACTCTCTGATTGGAGCCCTCTTCCTTATCTTACTGTAGCAACTGCATTTTCTACTCCTTTCAAGCTCTGTGGTTTTGACAATAAATGTGAGCAGTCAGACTTTGGTGTGAGGCTCTGCATTGGTTTGTAGGACGGCGGCAGCCTTACCTCACATACGTTCGTATTTCCCTATTTTTAACACACAACAATCATGTTTCATATAAGCAATGTCAGTTAAATAGATAATTACGCATTTAATGTGGCAGTAAGGAGACTTGCAGGATGGGTCCGTGTTTTCATGTTGTTTATGCCAAATTCCGACCTCACCATCTGAATGTTGGAGTAGAAATCGAGAGTCATCAGACCAGGTAGCCTTTTTCTAATCTTCTTTTGACCAATTTTGGTGAGCCTGTGTGAGTTATAGCCTCAGTTTCCTCTGCTGCTGTAGCCCACCTGCTTCGAAGTTTGACGTGTTGTGCATTATTGATTATGAGTGATTATTCGAGTTCCTGTTGCCTTCCTGTCAGCTTAAAGCAGCCTGGCCATTCTCCTCTGGCCTCTGACATTGATAAGGCATTTTAGCCCAGAGAACTGCTGCTCACTAGATATTTTCTCTTTTCTAGACCATTCCCTGTAAACCCTAGAGATGGTCATGTGGGAAAAGCCCAGCAGATCAGCGGTTTTTGAAATACTCAGAAATATTCACCAACTACCACGTCACATTTAAAGACACTTAAATCATCTTTCCTCCCCATTCTGATGCTCAGTTTGAAATTTATTGGGCTGTCTTGACCATTTCTATGTACTGAGTTGCTGCCATGTGATTGGCTAATGAGCTATTTGTGTTTAATGAGTGGTTGAACAGGTGTACCTGCATTGGTTGAACAGGTGGCTGTTGACTGTGCTTGTGAAACGTGAAAAGTATGCATTCAAAGTGACACGCCCACACAAAATTATGAGCCAACGCATTTTATCAGCTTTCAGTTTTGGTATTACAGTTCCCAACTCTGCTGTTCTTGTTGATCCTTGCCTCGCCAATCAGACTCCCTTATTGGCCGTTTGAGTGAATCTGTTGTGTCTGAATTTGTTTGTACTGTTTTTGTTGTTCATTAAGAAATAAAACAAAAATTCCAGCTGAATTAAACAACAGTAAGGAATTAAAGGATGCAAAAAAAAAAAACAAAAAAAACCTGAAAAGCACTGGTTCAAGGTTTGGTTTAATATACCTACCTTTTGACACAACATATTTTAATATTAACTGCTTCAGTCCTGGGTTTAACCGGTACAAAAACAAAGCAAAGTACAAGAGAAAATGATCCCAAATATTTCATACAGTCATTCCTGCCATGGACGTTTGTCCAGTGACTGCAGTGAGTCTCTCTCTCTCTAGTTCCTATGTGAAGCTGCCTGCAACGAGGTTTGCGGCTTTGTGGAGTTTTTCAAGTGTCTTTCTTTTTTTCTTTTTTTTTTGGTCATTGTTGTTGCTTTGAGCACCAAAAGCTAAGTATCATCTGGTTCCATTATATTTATGAGAAGGCTGACATTTCTACAGGCGATTTCTCTAACAGTGGGGAACTCAATGAAACAATCTAGATGGATAAATGTCACAATATGCCAGATGACTTGTCTGTGAATCTGATTTCCTTTAAAGGTTTCTCTTTCCTGATGAGAAGCTGGCTATGGTTGCGGTGTAACCGTGATTGCGCCCAAAATGCATACGCAGGAAAAGGAACGGGCTGCGCTCCAGCCTTAGTGCAAAGGAAACCTGAAGAGAGGAAATGGGAAGTCAGGGTAATGGAATTCAGAGATACATTACAAATTTACTCTAGTAATGCCCTTTACAATTTTCAATTTCCTCCTCTAATCAGGCCACGCCAGGGACTGAGGATTTAAATCAAATGGGTTTTCAAATATAGAATGGGTCAGACTCAGTCCTGCTATAATACGAAGGAAACATCTAATGAAACTGACCAAAAAACCAAAAGCAGAACGATATAGTGCCGGTTTAAAATTCAACTGCATCCCGCCTCCATCTGGCCTGTTTGGTACTTTTTGAACACGAGATCACAGCGCTGAGGTGCCTCCAACACTGCGTAACATTTGAGTTTAAACTTTTGACCTTTGGTTTAGTGCCCTCACTGGACCACCAGATGAATTTGTAAGCACGGCAGGATATGAGTTGAATACAAATACAAAGTTCTTATTTGTCAAATTAGAGTTTTGTCCTTTGGTATAACACAAAATTAATGCCAATCTTTTAGTTTTCAGAGACATTTTCAAAAGTGTTTTTTGGGTTGTTGTGTTGGTTAGTTAATGGTGTATTGTGACTGATCAGAGAGGGTGTGATTAAATTCTCACCCGGGTGTGAGCTCTGTGTCGCATCAAATCTTCTAGACGCTCTGAATTAGATGTGAATGGTGAGAACTGATGACAGGTTATTACTTTTGTTCCAAATTGGGATGCCATTATCGTATTTCTCCAATTATTACTCCATTGAAGTCGAAATGAAATCAGTCATCTTGTATTTTGCTTTCGGAGTCATCTCTGAAATGCTCGTCCCTCTCTTCCCTTCACTATTCCTCTTGTTCCTTCTCTCTTTCCCTAAATTTTGCCCCCTTTGTGCCCCCCCCCCAGCTGCACCATCTCCCCCATCATCTGCTCTCCCTTGACAATCCACATAATATTGCATAAAACAGAGCTCATGAGAGTGAGTGGATAAAAAGGTAAAGTGCCTTTACTCAGGGGATGTTTTTCTGAGTAAACAGGAAGGGTTACATAAAGTCTACAAAGCCTCCAGATGGATGTGACTGAGGTCCCGTCTTTCAGCCAGGAGACGCTTCCAGCATAATATGTATATTCATGCACACCTTTATGTGAATTATTTTAATTTATTAATGTTTTCCAACTGCTTCATATGGGGCTCAAGAAGGATTCTTCCATATCTCTACAGTGAAAAATATTTGGCTGGCTGATATCTGAAATCTCCTATTGACAAAATATAGTTTATCAGCAGATATTTAGGTCCCCACCACTTTTTTTTTTCATGCTGTATATAAAATTAGACAAACAGGGTCATGCTACATCCCTGTAGTCTTGGCTATAGATATCTTTGGCCACGACTCAGTAGCAGGTGGCATCTCAAGGGGTATCAAATGGAGCTGGTCTTCACTGGACTGGAATGTGAGGAGATGGCGTCATATCATGGAATAATGTGCAGAACAAGCATTACCTGCCAAAATGGCATTGCCACATCTTTAAAGAGCAGCTTAAGATGACACTCATTGTCCTTTTGATAATGATGAATCGATGGATTTCTGTCACTGCAACATTGTTTAACAGTTATTTGCATTTTGCAATACAAAGAAACTGCTGTTGCAGTATACAGAAGGAAAATTCAGCTGTCAAATGAATGATTTACTCACCCACAAAGTGTGACTGCAGAGGACATCGCACCAGGTAGTCATAAATCTGCAGGATAATCAGGCAGGCAGCACTTCACGCAGGCTGCTTGATGTTATAAAGTATAATGTAGGAAGGATAGGAAGCTACTTGTCACTTATCAAATGCTTGCTACAGCACATTTTTATCAATAGCACCACCAATTGTTTCTTCTAGAGCCTGTGTCTTGGGAGCCATACACTTTTTGAAACGGCAGTACTGTATAACAGTGGGTACAGATGACCAAGTTAGCACTGTGGCGAAAACCTGTAACAATTTGAGCCTTGATTGTACTCTGTTACGGACGTGGATAGCTGGAGACACCATGGCCGAGTAGTCATTCCTGTAAACGTCTTTGAAGTCTGCCACCTGTAGTTGGCACGTGTAGTTGGTGACTTGTTAATTACAAGTCATTAGCCAATGAACATGTGGTTTCACAGTCAGACCTACCCCGAAGAAACACTCGTGTCGATACTTGAAACGGGACTTGAGAAACCAGTGGGTGATGTCACGCCAACTTTTATAGGTCCACCTTTTGTACTGGCTGTGGTTGTTCTCTTATTTTCATAGCGCTGATAATGGATGGTCAGACTCAGAAGTCTTATGTCTTTACTGTGTTTCAGTGTAAGGAACTGCTGTTCAAGATTTGTTAACGCCAGGTCCAGCAACTCCAAGCCAGCTTGGTTTCACTATGGTAGTAGAGCAACAGAGATACATCAGTGCAAAATAGATAAGTGTAACCCGTTGTCTTCCTCTCTTTCTCTCTGCGTTGTGTCGATTAACAAAAGACCAGACCGCTGACATTTTTTGGAGGGAATCTCCATTTATTCCCTGACAAGAGTTGGGATAAACTGTTTTCAAGACAAAAATAAAAGGTTCCACACACCAACTGGAGTTACCTAAACATGTCAGTTAAAACTAAATGAACACATATGTTTTGTGGAATTCTACATACATAAACCTGAAAATAACAGATGGACAGGACATAACTGCAAACAGTATTAACAAAGAACTGGTATTGTTACACATACAAACAAAGATGTTGCCCATTATGGTGTAGGCTACTGGGATTCAGTGCAGTTCCAGCCATCTACCTGCCTGCCCACCCAATGCTTATCTGGGCCTCAGCAGAAAAACCAGACCTCTCTCCCCTCAGCGACCTCTTCCAGTTTATCTCCGGGGGAACGCCAAGGCGTTCCCAGGCCAGCTGAGAGAGATAATCTCTCCAGAGTGTCCCGGGTCTACTCCTGGTAGGACATGCCTGGAACACCTCACCCAAGAGGAGTCCAGGGGGAGTCCTAGTCAGATGCTCGAATAATCTCAGCTGGCTCCTTTCGATGTGGAGGAGCAGCGGCTCTACACTGAACCCCTCACAAGTGACTGCACTCTTCAGCATATCTATAATGGAGAGGCCAGCCACCCTTTGGAGAAAGCTCATTTCCACCAATTTTATCTGCAATCTTGTTCTTTCGGTCACTACCCAACGCTCGTGACCATAGGTGAGGGTAGGGACATAGATCAACCAGTAAATTGACAGCTAGTCAATTTATGGGTCTCATACCTGCAGGCTCACACTCGGTTGCGAACTACTTCACCTCAAGCGGTATAAATTAAAAGAACAAACATTAACAAAATCTGTTTGTTTGCTATTATCTTTGACATGAATTTTATCTGTGTGGGTTATGTCCCAGAATTTTTCTTCTGCAGAGGGAATGAATAGCAACTGTTTTCCCTGTTGTTGTATCAGTATTTACAAGTGATTTTGCATACGTCCTGCTCAAAAAAAGGAAGGGCAGAAGTACTTGATGTCCCAAATTAATCTCGTTTCTCACTTTACATGATCAGATTTTATCATCATCAGTCCCTGCTTTTCTCCTCTAGTAAGTCAGCAAGGATGAGCTGGCTTTTATATTCTGTCCTTCTCTTTTTGTATACATCATTGTTGTGTTAATCTCACACTGTCTGCTGTATGCCCAGAGGCACAGCTGACCTCTGTCTGCTCTGACCAGAGAGAATGTAACCACTGATTCTCACACAAATGCATAAATGTACCTGGGGTGCCTACTATATGGCACACATATACTTTCCCAGGAGCATCACAGTTTAAGAGGATACGCACACATGCACATGTGTAAATACAGCTGCTGAGTGGCAGCTCTGAAGTTGGCACACATCTGTTCATGCATTGATCCAGCCGCTCAGTGTGTAGTCTGAGTTTGTGTGTGTGTGTGTCTTTACTGCATTCCTCACATCTTGCGATCTTACTGTTGAAACTTTTTGTGTGTGGGGGGGTGGGGGTGGGGGGGTGAACATTGTCCCCTGCTATCTCACGGTGTATGTATGCATGTGTGTGTGTGTGTGTGTGTGTGAATGGAGTCTATCCCTGGCCCAGATGCCCTGGCTAAATCCATCACCAGCGGTGCTGCACAGCAGCGCTAAGCTGGAACATTTGGCACCAAGCTAGGAATGAGGGGAAAAAAACAGGAACACTCTGAGATATACACATATGCACATATGCATATGCACACACGAACACACACACAGAAAATTGAGTTTGGGGATTTTTTTTTTTTTTAAGAGATTCAGAGGAAGTAGATTTCTTTTTCTTTTCTTTTTTTTTAGTGGAGGACTTAGACTCAGGGAGCGGGATAGGAGCTCTTTTTCCAACGTTCTGAGCCTGTTGGTGGTGGTGGGGCTGGGGCGTCCATCCCACTCACTCCACCTGAACTTTCCTTCATCTGTCCGGCTGACAGGATGGAGCCGTGCGATGATGACGATGAACTGGGAATGTTAACAGCTTTCCAGTAAGTTCTGGTGCCCCTAGACGCCGCTTGTTCTGTACATGCTTTTGTTGTTCTTTGATTTGAAGTAATCCTTTTTCAGCCTCCAGCATCTTAATGCTCTTCAGTGAGGGCTTTGTTGATGAAGCTCCTGGGGAGGTTTTCATAGAGATTGTGACTGGTAATGAACCCAGTTATGGGCCTCTGGCGCAGGGCCACTGATTGTTAATGAATACTCCTGCGATCTTTCAAGACCAAATTGCAATCGTCGAGCTTTTGATGGCTTCTCTTATCATTATGCGCTTTTATCTGTAGCATACGAGCATGAAGTGCACTGTGAATAAAGTTTATGTATCTTTTGTCTGCCAAGGTCAGCTCTGTGTTGATGGTACTTATTCAGAGGTGAACATTAACTGTACATCTAATCCAGTGAACCGTTTTAAAGGAGAGGAGTCGATCAAAGCAGGCATCAGATTCTAGCTATAACTGCAGAACTATGAGGTATCATTAAAAACTGCTTACACAACTGTAGTTTTAATTTATTTTGTGTGTGCATATTGCTTTTTATTTTGTGTGTGCTTTTTATTTTGCATCCCTAGCCAAACTGCAGCCCCATATTTACAAGTTCCTTTTAATGGCCTTTGTGAATGAGCGTTTATGCATGTGTTTAATACCTTAAGTAGCATTTAATTGTCTGACAGCCTTAACATCGATGGGATTATGTTAGTTTTCTTCATCATCTGCTGACTAGTTGATCTAAGCAAGGTGGTGGGTGTAATACCGGACTGTCCTGCGGCAGGCTTTGGAGCAACCATATTGTAATCTTGCTCAGTGAATTGATGGCACGTGAGTCACAAGTTACATAAGGCTGAGGTGGCTCCAAGCACCCGGGACCTTGTAATTACTGAACACACTTAGAGATTACATCATGGATTGAAGGGTTTAGTTAGATGTTTGCTGGGAAGTGTGGCTGAATGTGTGCATGTGTGTGTGTGTGTGTGCGCGTACGTGCATGTATTTGTGGGTGAGTGGTCTCATAAAATGTGGTTTTGCACATACATTTGAATACAAACTTACCTTGAATATGCATACAGAGTATGGTCATGCAGACTGTATGCATATCGTATTATATATCAACTTTTCTGTAGTTACTATAGAGAGTAAAGAGGCTCAGGAGGAGATTTGATTGTTTTGATATTGTCCTTTCAGCAGCCCGGTAAATTTTTTATTCTCAGTGATTTTAAATTGGACTGATAGCAGTACAATTAATAGCTATTACCACTGGACAAATCTGTATCTGATCCTTCTGCGGATATGCAATATGACATTATATACAGAAGCGATTTCCCTGCTAGATTTGTACACTTCAGGCTTTTCACGTGAAAATACTTTGAGGTAGGTCAGCTAATATGAAAATAAATAAATTAAAATGAGTCAGCCATAACTACTATACTCACTATACTATGTATATGGAAATTAATTAGCATACAAGCAGAGTCAAAATGGTGGGAATATATTAACAAGTTGAAAAAGACTAGCTAAAAGTGCAGGATTGTGAGCTTAAATAATGTCTGGTTGAGCAAATCTAAAACTGATGGCTAAATGTTTAATTAGCTAAAAGCAAAGCTTTGTCGTTAAATTAATAATTAATTAATATAGTGGATAAATCATTTATCTTGTTAGCTGAAGCTAGTGACTAAATGGTTAAAACGGCTAAAAGTTAGGCTTAAAGGTTAAAATACTTAGCTAAAAATAACTGACTGAAATAGTGAGGTAAAAAAGTAGACTAAAAGCTGCAACTAAATGGTTAATTTGGGTCAAAGTAAGGCTAAATGGTTAAAATTTTTAGCATTATGAAATCGTGGATAAATGTTTTAAATTGTTAGCTAAAAGTAGCGGCTAAATAGCTAAAATTGGGGCTACATAGCTAAAATATTTAACTTAAAGTAATAGCTAATGCATGGTGAAAGCAGAGATTAATTGATAAATGGCTGGAAATGTAAAAACTAAAGGATAAATATTAAAATAGCTTAACTGAAATAGCTGAAAGTAAGGGATTAACATTTTAAAATCAACTGCATTGGCATTTTTTAAAAATATTTTATCAAAAGTAATGGGTATATACAGTAACTGAAATAGTTACAATTACTATAGAAATGACTGAAATTATTAACAGTAATGGCTAAATAGGGTAGATGGCTAAAAATAATAGTGAAATTGTTCAATAAACATTATATAGATGATAATTATTGCTGTATCAAACCTAATATATAGTATGTTGTGTTAAATAACATCCAGGCAAATAAAATGAACACATCTGAACATGACTCAAATCAATTTGCGTGATTTTTTTTTAAGTTCATAACACTGTTATTTTAAAAATCTTTAAGCTACAGCAGCTGTGGGAAAAGCTAAAAGAAAAAAAAGATTAAAAAAGAGAGAAGATGCGAGTTTGCCCTTCTGTTTAAATTTTTTTTTTTTTTATCTTTCTATATAAAGATAAACCCATGCAGCTGCTGGTCAGCAGTGGACTGCAGGATTGAGGAAGCGCCAGATCGCAGCATCATTGTTGAGGGATTACAGCAACAAGGTGATAGGTCATTGGCTTGGAAACATGTGGCCCAGAAAGCAGACAAATGAAATTTGATTCAGACTTGGCTCTGCTGTGTCAGGCAGACAGGCAGGCATGAACTGATTTTTTTTTTTCCCAAGCTCTCCACCTGCTGTTCCTGGTTTTCCAACCACCGATATTGCAAATATTTGAATGTTGACTCAGCAGCTGCAGAAAGAGTGACACAAGTAAAGTCAGGGGGAATCTGCTGTGCTTTTTTTTTTTTTTTGAGTGTTTGCCTCAGATCTGTGGCTATGTTCCCCAGGCTCAGTTCCAGACCTAAAATCACTTAAGGTGCATGTGAAATAAGTGGGGGCGCGATAGGGCAGACACCTAAAAGTGATCGTCGTCTGCCAAAAACAGATTATCACCTAGTTTATAGCCATATATGGCTGCTTTTATCTAGATTAAAAATGCAAATACACATAACTTTATGTTCATCCACGTGGCAAGCTCCAAAATATAACCGTGCTTTTATTTTTTAAATGATTTTTTGAAGTTTTGAGGTCAAAACCACTTCTGTGGTCTCATCGCATGAGCTGTTTCTCTGCTCATTGCATGACCTGCTCCGTATCTCCTTGCCTTTCCATTTCTCTTTCCCCCTTTTCTACTCATTGTTTTCTTGATTCTGTTTTCATTGCCTTTCTCTTTCTCTGTAACTCCTCACATTTCCTCTGCTGCCAGGGTGCATTGAAAATACATCCAGATGAAAAAAGCTGCACAGCAAGCACAAACTAGAGTTATTACCATAGCCATTATAAAAGATGGACAGCCACCATGATGTCAGCTATTTAAAAGCTTCAACGTTAGTGTTTTGAATGTCGCCATATTGCTTTTCTTGTAGTCAGAGGTGCTAATTTATCAGCTAATGCTACCCAGCTTGGTTAGCAAGCTTCATTCAAACTGTACAGGTGCAATGCTAAGCATCAAGCAGCCTGACAAACTGATTAAATACTAGAATTTCACTCAAAAAATTAAGCAGAAATCTCTGGAATAGTCTGCAGCAAACCATATTATCATTCAAATAATTCACTGAAAATGCTCCGGGAGGCACTAACAGCACATTCACAGTGAAGAGGTTCAAATTAATGTGTGTTAGAATTCCTATCAATCACCAGTGAATCAAGGTGGATGAATTATATATATAAAAAATATTAATTAGGTGGAAACTATCCATAGAGGCCAAAACTGTATGTTGTGCCAGGTGATAAATATGCTTTTTAATGCTGTGAAGCTGGCCACTTAACCATGGGAGTCTACGGTTACCCAGAGTCTCTGACTTTGGGTAAACGGAAATATAAAAGCGTACAGCGGAAGTAGCAGTCTGTCATGGCAGCCTACGTACGCTCTTACAGAAGCCTGTGGATTGATTGACTCCCTTGTGGAGCCTGCCTCAAGTGGCCATTAGAGGAACTGCTGCTTTTTGCCAGTTCTGCATTGGCCTAATTTTTCAGCTCTGGATGTTGCTTATTATTCAGGAATCAGTTTATGATGCACCTCACAAAGGATCATGCAAGTTTGTGTGTCATAATTAATAGCATGTCTTTGCAACATATTTGTAATTCATATTTCAGCTGAGGTTCCAAAAGGTTAAACTGAGGGTATAATCAGTGCTTTTGCGACCTCGTAGGACTGGGCCTGGCACTATGTATTCTGAAGGAAAACCTGAAATAACAGGTAATTAGATAATAGATCGTTTCCCCTTCCTTTGCTACTGTTCGTTCATATGCAAAAGCAAGAGAGTGCATATTTAGTGGGATACAAATTACAAAACAAATTACATTTAAGGCTGCAGCTTTAACCTGTAATTCTATAAAGGTGTATAACCAGGATATAAGCATTGGAAATGAGAGGCTTTGTTCATTTCTTGACTGTGATAATTCATCTGAGGTTGAAAGTGCACCTACATTTCCTGAAAATCCCTTTGGGTGATCTTTTTTTTTTTTTTTTTTTACCCCCATTTGCTCCGCAATTTCAATCTCATTGGACTCATACATAACAAGGAAATTAGATCCTGAGGTATTACAAACTTTCTATAATAAGATTTGAATGTGATGAAATTCAGTGGTTTCCTGTCGACACTATAGTTTTTCCACCTGAGTGAAACAAGGCGCTTCAGCTGTTTTGTTGAAAGCCAAATCTAATTCTGCCGTTCTCAGGCGCAGGCAGAAAAGTTGAGAGCTGCTCTTCCTCTGGTTTTAAAACACGGTCGCTCCTCCTCCGTTTCCACCCGCCGCACTGCGGGACGCTCATGCTCAGATAGGTTGGGTCAGGCAGGGCGGGCCTCGAGGCCAAATCGGTCATAGGCCGATTAGTTTGCTGGCAGGTGCTCGGTGTCTAGTCCTCTTCCAGCTCTTCTTCCGCCTGTCAGATGGGAATTCATGTAAATTTCTGTTGGCCAGAGGAAGAAAACGGAGATGATTTTTGGAGGGCATCGTGAAACACACGATCAGCTCCCTGGCGTCTGAAGCCAAAAACTCACATTCTCTGAAATGAGACATAAAAAACACACCAATCCTGATGAAGAAAAAAAAAGCACGAGTTTTATTTATTGCAGTTTCCTGAAACGTAACTCTACAGGGTTGCAAATCAGATATGCAGCAGAAACTGGTGTCAGTTTCTAGCTGATAGGAAACGTCTTGTAAACAACCTGCTGCCGCTGTTTGCATCCACGTGGCTGAACTTGTAACTTTTAAACTTACAAGCTGTCACTGCTCTGACAAAGGATGTTCTAACGGGGTTGGTAGTGATAAGACAGCATATATTAAGAAGATAATTTAATGTGTAACCCTATTTAATATGAACATTTTAAGGTGGTATTTGTTATGTGGTATTTGTTATTCTCCCTTTTATTCCAGAGAAATATGATACTACAGAGAATACCACATAGACTAATGGATATTGTGTTTTTTATACTATATTAATTACGTACTTTCTTTGTGCACATGTGACTATGTGGACGTGTGAACCCGTCATGTCGGACCAGCCGTGCGCTAAGTGGGGATTTGTGGCATAAATCCGTCGTCTGTTTCCAAACAGGGAGATATTTTTCATACATTTCAAATGAGTTGATGTGTAAAGCCAGAAATCCCTTAATGACTAAATGCAGATATGGCAGCGACTCAGTTAGGAACATTTCTATTCAGTGGGGTTGTCACAGGGTATCTATCTCTACATGTGGAGGAACAGTTAAAACCCAGATGCCACTTAGCAGCAAATGCTTTGAGCTGTGATTCCGTGCCTGTATGAATGAAGTTTTATCAGATGGATGAGATTTGGATCATCAGGTTTTTTAATTCCCCTTAATAGCTGTTTATTAGATTACACTCTCTGATGCTTGATGCTAAATAGTTTTTAAAAACGTGCTTTGCTGAAGGAAAGTTGCACTTTAAATGTATTGCGGGGCTTGTCTGAAGTTTCAGTTCGGTTTTATTGGCACGGCCCCGAACCTGCAGCAACCAGCGGCAGCAGCTTATGAAAGCTGAAGTAAGCAACATGTTTTTGCTGCTGCTGGACAAGAAAAAGAATAATGACCATTTAGGATGTTGGAATTCATCATCATTAATGAGAGGAGGCTCAATTCCCACACAGGTTTACACCCTTTAAAAAACGAATTACATAAACGATTAAGGGAAAACTGGGTTATAATCCTGCATAAAACCAAAACTCATTTTTAGCACACATGAACTACTTGGTTAAGTCTGTTTTCTTTTTTGTCTTTCTTTTTGAGATTTCTGTAATTACACCTTTGAGGTGTCTTAAAACTGCAGGCCTGTGAAAAACTGCACCCCATGATTCAGTAGCCTGTAGAACCATAGAATAGAATAGAATAGAATGCCTTTATTATCATTATACAGAATGTACTGTACAATGAGATTGGAGGGCCACTCCTGTTCAGTGCCATGCTGTAGAAAGTCACGCTTTCTAAAATGTAAAATAGAACTTCTAAAAATATACAGAAAATAAAATAATGTATAAAAAATATATACATTATAAAAAATAAAATAAGTATATACTCTATATATAATAATGAAGATGGGTGCGTATTGCACTTGGTGAATGAATATTGCACTGCTGAATGAATATTGGATATTGCACATTATAAGGGTGATAGATATTGTTCAGTATTAATAATATAATATTGGACAGGAATTTGAGTATTGCACAGTTAGAGTGGGTGAATGTGAGTTCAGGGTGGTGATTGCTCTGGCGAAGAAACTGTTCTGGAGTCTGTTTGTTCTGGCTTTGATGCACCTGTAGCGCCTGCCAGAGGGCAGCAGGTCACACGGTTCAAAGCCAGGGTGTGAGCTGTCCTTGATGATGTTTTTGGCTCTGCTGAGGCAGCGGGAGGTGTAGATGTCCATCAGGGAGGGGAGAGGGCAGCCAACGATTCTTTGTGCTGTATTAACTACCTTCTGAAGCCTCCCCCGTCTGCTTCAGTGCAGCTGCCGTACCATACTGTGATACAGTATGTCAGCAGGCTCTCAATGGAGCAGCTTTAGCAGTTTTAACTTAAAGTGATCATTTTCTGTGTGACTTTACCAGTCTCTCTAATAGTGTTGTGAGAATTTTGGCCCATTCTTCTTTACACTGTTGTTTCAGTTCATTGAGGTTTGTGGGCATTCGTTTATGCGCCACTCTTTTAAGATCTCACCACAGCATTTCAGTCGGGGTGAATGACCGGGGCATTGCAACAGCTTCAGATTTTCTCCTGTGCTTGGGATGATTGTTAATTTTGACCAAGCTTTAGCTGTCGGACTGATGGCCTCACATTTGGCCCTAGAATACTTTGAGATACAGAGAAGTTCAAAGTCGGCTCAACAACTCCAAAGTGCCCAGGTCCCGTGACTACAAACAAACCCAAATCATCACCCCTCCACCACCGTGCTTGACTGTTACTGTGAGGTTTTTGTACTGATATGTTGTGTTTGTCAAGTCTGTTTTTTTTTTCCAAATGCAACTTTGCAAATCTAAGTCATGCTGCCATGTTCTCTTTAGAGAGAAGAGTCATCCTCCTGTCAACCCTTCCAATCTAGCCACACTTATTCAGTCTTTTTCTAATTGTACTGTCATGAACTTTAACATTTAATATGCTAGCTGAGGCCTGATGTGGTTTTTTGGAATTTCTGAATATTACATGGTCTGACCAGGGGTGAATTGGTTGGGACATCCACTTCTGGGAAGTGGTAAAATGGACTAGTTCTTAAATAGCGCTTTTCTACTCTACTTGAGCACTCAATGTACTTTATACAACATGTTTGCATTTACCCATATATTTCATACAAGCACATCTAAGTGCTTTTGATCGCACACTTTGATGAATACATCAGGAGCAACTTAGGGTTAAATATCTTGCCCATACTTTGGCATGCAGACTTTCCAGCGATCGAACCACCAACCTTCCAATTAGTTGGTGACCTACGCTACCTCCTGAGCCACAGCATTGTGTTAACACACACCTGAATGCTCCAAACCAGCAAACTGCCAAAACCTCTGCTTTTATAGAGTTGCTCACACTTGCAGTAAGGGTGTACTTAGGACAGCATAGACTCCTGTAATAATGTTCTTTTTTCACGGTGACTGAACATCCAATTTGCAAAATTGGCATTTGTGAATTGGCAGCATGCTGTAGTTTGGAGGGATTTGGCCTTGTTTTCAGTATGGAGCATATTAGAAACTATTTATCTTTAAACTGCATGCACACACATCAGAGAATATAAATTACTCTCAAAAAGAACATTTTAATTTCTTGATTAAAAGGATGTCGAATTAATATATATATATTTTTCCCAGTTCCATCATTTGTGCTGTCACAATGTAACACTCCAAATTTGTTTGAACATGCAAAATTGCTTTGAAAATTGCTGCAGCCTCTCGGCTTCTGTTCCAGGAAAAATCTCTTATTTATTATGATGTCGTCTTCTGTCCAAAACTTTACTGTGACACTTTTTTCTCTCTTCGCTGGGAGCACTGCCCAGTTATGTTTAGCAACACTGGGACTGTTGCCCATGCCACAAAAAAAGAAAAAAAAAGAAACAACAAAAAAACCCTCTTGAGCCTTTTCTCATCACGTTACTGGTCCTTGGCCTGGAAAGCACAGTCACTGAGCAGCAGTTTTCATTAAAATGACTGAAATCAGTGATCTTGTTTCCTTTAAATCACTCCGTTTTGTGTTGTAATGGAGTTTTCTTTCCTGTCACAATTTTCTGTTATATAGCTGATGAAAAAAATATACTGTTCTAGTGTATTTCCACTAAAACCTGTATGCGCAGTGTGTGTGTGTGTGTGTGTGTGTGTGTGTGTGTGTGTGTGTGAGACTGTGTTTTGCTTTCAGACAATTAGCTTTGCTGGTTGCCTCAAGTGATGTTGCTCAGAAAAAAACAAACAAAAAAAAAAGAAGAAAACCAGCACACACCCCTCGTCAGCATTCATGCTCAGCGAGTGTGTGTGTGTGTGTAATTAAAAAGGTCAGGGTAGGCTGGGAGAATGGCTAATAGCATTTAATCAATTTGTTCAGTCTACTTAACTATGGGTGTCCATTTCTGCATTTTGATGTGCCGGCACGCCAGGCATTATGGGAATATGCACATGGTGTCCATGTACACTCTAGAGGAAGGCATGTGTGTATGTGCTCGCACATTTGCAGCCAGTCCAGGCCTACATGGAAGCGACCCTCTACTTCAAGCTCAAACGCAGTCAGGAGCTTGCTAATATGCTGTGAGGTGACAAATGGCGTTCGCTGTTCCCAGTTTTCCTTATCTCCTAAGTGTCTATGACAAGCTCGATTATTGAAGAGGCACGTTTAGGAAGCTGACGGCAGGAGTTGGGAAAGAGGGGGAAGATGGAGAGGGAGAAAGTAAGCATACCTGAGCCAAAATGTTTTATTTGTTTAAGCCCACACGGAGCAGTCAGTGCTCCATATGTGATGCGTCGGAAACAGTCTGCTGGCTTCCAGGTACATGAGGTGTGCCAGGTTGATGGAAAAACTCGGCTGCTTTGAGAAAATGTTCAACTAAAACTTTAAAATACAGCACAGAGTACTCATGTGACTGAGAAAAAAAGTGCTGCAGTAGGTGTTCTTTCTCCGTAGGAGGTCTTACTAGGGATATTTTTTTAATGCCATTCATCCTTTCTCAGCGTGCAGCTTTAGTAGTTTAACTTCCCGATGTTGTCACAAGATTGTCCATCTTTGTTGGCAAGCACTGACGCCGAAGGCTGACAAGCTCATTAATTATGACGTCCGGTTTGAAAGCGAACACTTCGTGCAGTCTAGGAAACCCATCGGCTAATCTGCTGATTGAGCCTTTTGGGTCAACAGTCAGTATTTTGGAGATAATTAAAAACATCATGTGATAGTGGGGTGGTTTTGAGATTTCATCCAATGCAATTCTCGTTTTGTTCTCCACATGCCCTGTGGAAAAAGCTCTGTCCTTTGCTTATTTTCCATATTTATATTGATATATATCTTTTGATAGAGATTAATTGACAAGTTACAGAAAACAAGGAGAGAGAATTTACATTGCAGGTCCCTGACAAGTGAAGATGCAATAACAGCACCAGAGCCTGACCGATATATTGGACGATATTTTATGTTGGTGCATAAGTAAAGAGGAGACGGGAGAAAAACCCTTCAACTATGTTATGAGTGCATAGTTTGACCACCATAGGGCAGTGTGCAAGATGTCAAACATTTGATGGTTCCTAGTTTTAAAATGTGAAAACCTGTTGTTTATATTCATTTTACATGATAATAAATGAACTAAATGGGTTTTTATAATTGTACCTTGGATAAACTCAGATTCTCAATGCTGTTAATTTCCAATTTTAATGATTTATAAACCAAATTGTTTATTGATTGATCGAGAGAATAGTGAAAACAGTTTGTTCATTTGAATGTGGGATAAAACTGCTGACTCACCCCTGCTGGAAACTAAAGCCGGCCTATCTAATAAGATCTAATGAAACCTCCCATTCCACTGAGGACCGATGCTGATTCAACGTACTGTAGCTGAAGCAAATTTATTTATGTTCTTTGCATAAAATACCAGCTTTGCTTGCTGACCTTCTTTCATGCCTTGTCATTAATCTCTGAGTAAAGATCCCCATTGGATCTTGACCTGCATTAAATTATGTACATTAAAAGTATAAGCCCCCCCCAATCTTTTCTCTCTCATCGCCTTCCCCTATAATCCCTTCTCCTCTTTGCCCCCGCTTGACCTTTTCTCATCTCTTCTGTTCATCTCCTTCTCATTCAATCCATTTTCAGCTCCAGCATCACACCTTCATCTTACTGCCGTTCTTCCAATATCCATCATTTATCCTCCCTGACCTTTTCTCTCTCACCACCTGTCACACCTTTTCTTCCTATACACTCGTCCCTTGATCCCCTTTGTTTTATAACGTTAGTCCATTTCTCCGCCATTCCCTCTCTTTAGGGTTGTCTGCGCTGCATCAGATTAGGCCTGTGTCATAAGAAAAAGAGAGAAACAGTGAGATTGCCGGTTGGATTAAAGGGGTGCGGGAATGAAATTCTATGATCTCATTGTTTCGACGTGTCCCATAAAGTTGGTGTATGTGTGTGCACGCAAAGCGTGGCGTCGCCTTTATCCCTTGTAATGACAGGGAGCTGGCAACGAACGCCTGGCTCTGCAGTGTTGCATGCTGGGAAATCTTGCCTGTATTTTGTAGGTCAAAAGAAAGACTGTTTAAATGAATGATGATTTGACTATTTTGTAGTAGTATTGTGTTCATCTATCACTAGGATGTTGTGTAATGTTCACAGCATGTTAAATTACTGTGTGGTCCTGGGTTTGGCTGCAGAAAGGCAGCGTGGCAGAGCATTGCTATATGCGTTTAAACAAAAGAGTTAAACTGAAGAACATTATAATATTAAGATTGCTGTGACCTCGTACACCCTTGTGCGACATGACAATCTATTTGAAAGAAGACGATGCTCATAAAAGTGAAGTACACACGTGGATTAAAGTTCTCTGCTGCTGCAACGGATTTCTGTCTATTGGATTGCAGAGGCCGCCTAAGAGATCAGTTTAGATTCGAAAGAGGGGGGGGAAAGTGATGATAAAGGGCGTTTTTAGGTTGTTCAGGTTAGTTAGCACTGATGTACTTTTAATGAAAAAAGAATACAATGTGTCAGATACAGAGAGGTAGCATTGAAATATCCTCTGGTCAAAAGATTATTAAAGACAGTCTTTTCTCCATTCCAGATGTCCACGAGTGTCAGTGACGTTAAGCTCATGCATTAGCTTGCACTCGTAAACTGTATCTAAATGATGGCGGTAGCCTCTGTGACCCATTGGTTTGATAACAGCTGTTTTGAACCTTTGAAAGTTGAGTATTTTGGCCATTGGGGTCTGTATGGCCATACATTACACACTTGTCAATCCACAAGGTAGCCATGCCCTCAAGCATACCCTGCTTTCTCTGCTATCTTAGTCTAGTTGGATCGTAATTTACCAAATGCACACCAGGATGCATTAAATAAGACTTGAAACTGGATATTGAGTCCTTCAGCTCTTGAGGAGGCTTACTGAGGTGCTAATTATAATAACAAATAACAAATAGGATCCTTGTCTCAATTTCTAGTCTGGCTTCATGTTCATGCAAAGAGAAGACTTGCCCCCTGGTGGCCATTAGAATAAATTCAACTTTTATTAATGCACTGGTGTCACAGTTCAGACCTGGACTTAAGATTCTCTTTACAATGTACAGGGGTTGGACAATGAAACGGAAACACCTGGTTTTAGACCACAATAATTTATTAGGATGGTGTAGGGCCTCCTTTTGTCTCCTTGCTAATACAGCGTCAATTCATCTTGGGAATGACATATACAAGTCCTGCACAGTGGTCAGAGGGATTTTAAGCCATTCTTCTTGCAGGATAGTGGCCAGGTCACGACGTGATGCTGGTGGAGGGAAAACGTTTCCCGACTCAGCTCCTCCAAAACACCCCGAAGTGGCTCAATAATATTTAGATCTGGTGACTGTGCAGGCCATGGGAGATGTTGAACTTCACTTTCATGTTAGCAATACGTAATCCTAACGAGTAAGGGAAAACAT
>JAMQGT020012078.1:0-12830 GCA_024447675.2 Pterophyllum scalare | reverse complement strand
TTTATGTTTGAAGCCTGAAATGTGGCAAAAGGTTGAAAAGTTCAAGGGGGCCGAATACTTTCGCAAGGCACTGTATAAAAGCTTGCCTGCTATGAGTTCCCCAAGCTACTGTGACCAACATTAATTAAAAATGTATATCTCTAAACAAAATCATCTATAGGTGTATTTCTCTCATGATCTATAGATGTGTCAGCTCACAACTGAGCACCAAAAGGGGCGGGGCAACGGGTAAATTTTAGCTCACCTGCAGGTAATCACTTGCAGTGTTTCCAGCAGAGAATTTTCACAACTTTATTTTATTCCACAAAGTTGATAAAAATCTCAAAAACTCTAGAAAAGGCATTTTTATGATACGCGACCTTTAAGTGGACTCGGTGCATTTCATACAGCCTGACTTTAAGCACTGCAGAGCACCTCTGTTAGCATCACACCAGGCGCAGCAGCTCCTTCACTGTCTGGAGTGACTCAAGAAAATCTGTGATGATCTTAAGACATGCGGCCACAACAGTGACAAATGAGTGGCACACTCAAAGACTTGAACTGGATCAAATGCACAAACTGTTGTGCTTTAAAAATATTTCATACGTTTTACTGAGACTGTTAAAAAAAAAAAACACTTGTTGCTGTTTTATGTGACACCGTGATGTGGGACAACTAAAAACTCATCACAACACACAGGAAGACATTACAAACACGAGAGTGCTCCAGAGAACACGTGTCGCCTGCTCAAAGGCTCCTCAGAAAGTATATTCATGTATGTGAAAGTGTTGAGGTTAGAGCACAGACAGACGGAAAAGCGATCCCTGAGTGTCTCCATGCCTCTCAGCAGGCGACACAAAATAACCCGTAAATGAGAACTCTGTGCTGAGATCAGGACTGAGTGACGCAAACTTATTTTCAATGTTTGCTTCAGTTTTTTGGCTTTTCTGAAAAACCTGAAGAAAAAAAAGAAAGAGACTTGTGTGCTAAAGTGTACTGTGTGACCAAACTGCTGACATGTATGACATGTGTTACTGACCTCACATAGTGAACCGGGTCATTCTGAACCATGCTGAGCAGCCACTGCAGCTCTGCCGAACTCCGCTCAACTGTGGGACAAAAACAATTACACATGAACCACATCATCAACAACAACAACAACAACAACAAAAAGCTGCAGCAAAGCACAGTTTCTTTCATGTGATGAGCTGTTTTCATGTGATCACCCTTACAAGGAGAAGCTTGCAAAGCTTTGGAAGCCAGTTGTCCCAGTATGTGTTTGTTGGAGTCATTACATTTTCAAAGAGTTATGTAGTACATTACCTAATTACTCCCTGGACAAAGTCTTAGTTACACTACTCATTATGTTAGTTTGCATTACTCGACAGCAATCAGCCCACCCCCTCTGAACAAATACTTCTAAAAGAACCAGGCTCAGGGTGGGGCGGCCATCTGCTGCTATCAGCATTTAGTAATTAAAGCAGAAATCCTACAGCTGAAGGTAAAAATCTGGGAATTTAATAGTGACACTCAAAGAGCAGCGATCAATGAATAAGTAACAGCTAGCAAACTTGTCTTGTTCCTTCTACCTCTAGTGTAGTCCACCAGAGCTTCCAGTGCGGCACTGCGAACATCCACAAAGTGTCCGTACTCAGCGTAGGACCTGAAGAGTGACGGGTCACTCGGAATGTGGCCGTTCTTCTGAAGCTGACGAATCGCTTTCAGACAGCTGGAGAGAAGAGAGAAGGGTGGAGGAAAGGAGTGTGACTGCTATAATATCAAAGGTGTGTGAAACGCTTGTTAGGAGAAAAGCTATGAACACGCACAGGACGACACCACTCAGCGCGGTACCTGACAGTGATGGTGTTCCGGAAGCTCGGCAGCAACTTCTCCATATTTAGGAATCGGGTGATCTCCTCCAAGATGAGGCGGACATCTGCGTTTAAATTTTCCACTGTGCGCACCTCGTTGTTGATGCTGATGGCGGGGGTCAGGGAGTTGGTCAGTGCTTCGATCAGATCTGCTCGGTAGTAGTTATCTGAAAACTGAGAAGGATTGGAAGGATGGGAATGATGGGAAAAGGGAGAAGGATCAGGCAACAGGCATGTGTCATTAAATCCTTTTCTTAAGCAGGGACGCACCAAAAGTGAAATGCTGAGTCATTACTGTTTAAAATCAAATGTAGCTGCTAGCGAGCTAGCTCATCTGTTTCTTTATTTTTGTTCTTCATTACCTTCTTTTTTCCAGATAAACCTTTATTTTAAAAAATCTGACCTGCTACAAAATCTTGTTCTAAAGAACACTTAGCCAATGCAATATCGCCACAACACAAAAGATAAATATGAGCCATCTTTATCTGCACGTGTCAAGAAAGAATCATCTTCCACCAGATAACATTCATCTAATGCTTCATTTACATCTGCGGCCAATAAACACAACAGTGAACAATCACACCGACGGCCTTTACCTTGTTCTTCCTGTTGTCGTTGTACTTGATCAGGTCGAGTATAAAGTTGAGGACATCTTTAGGGCAGAGGTTCTGCACATCTCGGAGTAACGCCATGGCAACCGGCATCGTCTGACATGAGAAACAAACAAACAAAAAAAAAAAAGCTGTCACAGCAGATTACATCTACTATAAAATATAATAAATCTGTTTAGTGACAGGATTGAGGATTCATGTGAACTTTGTTGTGTTTGCTGTACCTTTTGCAGGAAGTAGCTCTGGAAGTTGATGAAGTTGTTGGTCTTGACGATGTTGGGGCAGCTCTTGCAGCAGAACATTCTGGTGAACAGGGACTTCATAGCCGGCGGGCCCTGCCATGTGCTCACCATGGCATTGGCTATCTGCAAGAATCACACCGTAAGGAGCACAATGACACAAACAGCAAGTTACTGCAGGCAGGTATTCCTTTGTAACAGCAGTACAGATGTGCGATTAATACAAATCAAGATAGAGAAAATAAAAATCGGGGTAAACAGAGACTGAGCTGAACTAAATAGGCAACAGTGTGAGGAGTAATGTGCAGATCGAAGAGAGAAAGTATGCAAACTCTGCAAACTCTCGGTTGGTCAAAGACTCGTTAAAAAACCTGTTGGCAGGAGTGACTTTGTTTCTGTCCTCGTGGCAGCAGAGCTGTCTAAGTCTGTCTGAAAACGTGCTCCTCTGGCCTGCAGGAGATGGTGTGCAGAAGGTGATCAGTGAGAAGAAAAAAGAAACACTCAAGATTACAGGAGAGCCCAAGGAAAGAAAACTGTATGGTGAAGTATAATAGCTGCAGGAGGCATTTAAGAAATCCTCCATGGCACACAAATGACACGTGAAGAATTTTCTAATGTGTGTAACAATGCCCTTTCTGTCTGTTGTACGTCTTGTGGTGAGCTCTGAGCTACAAAGCAAACAGCAAATGTACACACGAGCAGCGCGTGAGGTTTCCACAGTTGTATGAAGACCAGTGGCTCCAGCGGTCTTTGAGTTCCAACAGGATATTGGGGAATTTATGTTAATGTGGTAAAGTGGGGCTAAGGGTCACTCGTGCAGGATGTTGTCGTTTGGTTAGCTGAAGGTGGGCTGCTGGATGTGTGGATGCATTCACGAACACGCCTGCATTTTCTGTGTCGGTGTTTTTGACGTGTGCGTGCGTTCGTCAAGTTTTATGTGTGGCTAGTCCCTCTTCCTTTCCACATTTTCTACCAACAACACGCAACTAGAATTCATCCTGACCAATCGCAATGCAGCCAAGTCCATCGGAGGATTCGAGCCTGCCATACTTCACTTTGCGGTCAGTGTGAGTGTGGACGCCTGTGTGTGTGTTCGAGCTTCTATGTGTAAACTAAAGGCCATTATTACGGCGTCTGTTGGGGTTCTGTGGCCAAACACAGCAAGCTAATGAAAGAAGCGAAGCGCTGCCATTCATCCTCCACTCATGTTGTGAAAATATTGGTTCAAGGTGGAACCTGAGGGTGGCAAATTCAGTGGGGTGAAAGTATAATAGACCAAATCCAGAGAATAGAGAATTCCTGCAGCCACAGAACAGAATTATTCAGTCAACTGAGCTGAAATGCAGCAGGAATCTCAGCGGTGGGTGGCCTTCTAGCTTGGAAGATCTGCAGCCCTTTTGCAATGTAGTTTGAACTCCAGATCAGGTAAAAAATGTTCATATTGACTAAAATATTAAGTGAATAGTGATGTGAACGCACAAGAAATGGAGGCAAAGCATCTGTTTTTAGCATGTTTGTTTCAATAAAAGTAAACACAATAAAATAAAATAAGCTGAGTCATACTGTGAAGCCATAAACTTAAACTACTTCGTTCTTTTGTGGATCCCTCATTGAGAGCCCTCCAGAACTCCATTCGTAAACCTTTGTTTTCTTTCATAACAACAATCCATTCTGCACCAACATGCCACCATCCAGTCTGCTCCCAGACAATCAGCTTTATTTGAACTGAACGGTCTCCAGAGCCATTTACAACAATAACAGGTACAGCCAAACTCAGCATGACCACACTGTTTTCCCATGTTAACGGAATTACAGGCAATTTATGCTCACTGTTGTTATCCTGGCTGATGCCAGAGAGCAGCAAAAGTGACATCATGATTGCTGGTGCTCAGTGTGCTTTAGTGTTCTTTCAGTTTGCAGTTGTGTAACCCGGCTTATGCATGGTGCCTGGGCTCGAGGCAGGCGTCTCTACAGCACATCAGAAGACCTCGCAACTGCTTTGGTTCCCGTTTATTCCCATTGCATTCCCAAACGTATCCCAAAGCATTTATATATTATTCTGGGGTTATGCTGATGTCGCTGTTCGCTGAGCATTACTGTGGCTTTACTGTGACCTCTGACAGATTCAAGCATCCTTCCATCTATCAGCCTGATATCAGCTATTTGATGATATATCAGTAGTGGCATTAATAATGGCTGATAAATAAAATTTTTAAAGAGGGGACAGGAGAAACACCATTCAACCATGCTATGTGCTGATGCTGCATAGTTTCTTCACCGGACAGTACTCTGTAACTTCCCTGTGGCAACACGTTTGGAACACCACAAACCACCAGCTGATCCCAGCAGACTCGGGTACAGCAGAAATGAGTAATCGATGACTTGTTGTGACAATAAAAAACACATTATCTTAGTAAGGGCTCATAAATAACCACACAGAAACATTAAGGAAATCTGTTTAGGTTTTGTGCATTTGAAAAGGGGAAAGAAAAGGCCTGGATTTTTAAACACGCCAAATATCACTATCAGTCCTAAACCATCAGTCTCCTGAGTGATACAGGGTCATCAGAACGGGCGTTGGAAGGAACCCTCGGGGCCAAAGAAAGAGAGGTCCACCCAAAAACATCTGGAGGCAGAACCACGAAGCCCAGCTGAGCTCTACCGGGCCGTCCTGGGGGGAGACGAAAGCCAAATCGAAGAACAGAGTCCGATGGAGAGCCGCTGTAGAAGCCCTGTGCCCCCCCCGTGGGACAAAGTGGAGTAGATATAGAGAGAGATGGAGAGATGAAGCTTCATGAAGCACTGAAACGTTCCACCCAGTTAATGAACTTCTGGGCTGAAGCTTCATGATGCTTTATTAGCTCTACTATTAGTTTGCTCAAGTGGAAAATTGTACACTCTTGTGGCCATTGACTAAGGGGGAAATATACAATACTGCACATCAGCAACTCTGTGACTGGACTTATGACAAACTGGGAAGGTGTAAAGCTTCATCCTAACAAGACCTTCTGTTTGAGAGCTATCAGGTACTTTCTTACATGTTTTAAACTCCAGGTAAAGTCACAAAAGCACTAAAATCAAGAACTGCTTTTCACCAAAATATACATCATCTGATTTTAGATGGTGCTGAAGGGGGTACTGTTTCCTCAATGAGAGGATGAAGCAGAGGTCAGTTAGTTTCAGGTAAGTAAGCTCGATGGACATCCTCTGGTTTGAGGCACATCACAGCTCTTTTGGTGTAAACTTGAAATCCCATCTTTCCCCCTAACATGGGAACCTGCTACCTGCTTGTAAATTACATTTATGAACTGTTCCCTCTTCATTTCCATGCACCAATTACCAACAGATTCTCCCAGATGGATGGTGTAGAGCAGTTCCAGGGAAAGCTGCTTGGGATGATTCACACACCAGCTGGATATTGACAGAAGAGGGAAAACCAACCGGGATGCACCTGTAACCCTGTCACCAGTCGGGTGGATGTTTTAGAGTGACCCGCCATCATCGCAGTGGTTGTGGTTTACAATTCATATTGTAATCAACAGATTGTGGTTTACTGTGCAGGAAAAGCTGTAACACGGATGCTCTGATTTGCCCTTTGGTGTCAATGAATCGCACACAAACACACAGTGACACATACCTTGGCCAAACAGAAGCACGCTTGCATGCGAACTTTGTAGAAACACTGTTCCTGCTCGAGGATGTCGGTCAGAGCCAGCCTGGAGGCAGGAGTTGGGAATTTTTCAAGTGCTGAGATGGCTTCCTCCTATCAGAGAGATCATTGCTTAAAGACGAATGTGTACTTAAACAAGAGCACAGTTCAGCCGTGTTGTATGAACAGTGACTCAGCCAGCTCTAATGCTGCGGTTATTCCAGTTGTGGTGCTGAGCAGAAAACATGACAAAGATAAAATGGCTGAAATCTTATTTCATTAAACCATGAAAACAAAATTTAAATGACAGATTTTCAAAACCCTACAAATTCTTAAAGACACCTTTCCTGGCTGTGGCCTAAAAGAAGAGCTAAATTTCTCCAAGAGGAATCGGCTCGTTGTAAACAATAACTGAGGAAACCCTATGCAGGGGACCTGATGCAGGCAGGCACAAAAATATCAGTACAGACTACGAACGTGTGGCAGCAAGCAAGGATCAGAGGCCTGAAACCTCTGGAAACCATCGTCTTGACCAAAAGGCAACATGCAAATTAGTTTTGTGCACAAATACAAGAACAAAAATGGCGACAGGTCTGTGGAACGGATGGAGTCCGCCTGCTGTGGACGGTGTCTCGATGCCGCAGGAACCGTGACTATCACCACGGATTATTTTAAAATGCCAATTTGACTGCTCATCAGAGGACGTCTTGAAAAACAACCATCCTGAGCACACCTGTGAGTCGACCAAAGCACAGCCATGAAATCAGCACAAGTTTTGTGTAGTGTCAATCTCAGCCTCCAGATGTGAATGCTATTGGTGAGACTGGGTGCACGAATTGTCAAAAGCACTGATTACTAGCGGGAGAGAGGAAACTAACAGCAAACGGTTAGCTGCCTTTCTTTAAGTGACCCTCTCTCTCATTAGTGCAACACTTTTAGTGCCTGTAGCCTAACATAACATGTTGTTGTCATCTGTCTGCTGTTAGCTCCACTGCAAAGGCAGCGCACGTGTGTGAGGTGCACTGACAGCGAGAGCAGGGAAAGGAGAAACTGGGGTAATTAATAGCGGTGTGCAGTAAAGACTCTCACACTGGCAATGACATGAGAGCAAACAAATTTAGTGATTAATAAACAGATTTTTATATTTTTTTATTCTATGCATCCTGGTCCCATTTACTAATAAATACCTGGAGGTATTTACTTGTTACATTTTACGTTATTATAAAAGCGATCATGATGTTACGTATAAAGAATGATTCCCAGACTCTTCCTCAGACGGAGAAAGACTGAGTCAGTGAAAAAGCCTGAAACAAGCTGCACAGGTGCATCCTGTCTCCATCCATGCAGCAGCATGGAAACAAAGAACATTAGTGAGCTGGGGTTTTGACCAATAAGGGAGGAACTCAAACTATTTATTACTTTGTTACCATCTAACAAACATCATGCTGGAATGCTCTCTAATGCCTGTGTGGAGGCCTGCGCTCTTATTCTTAGCCCACCTGTGCGACGACATCCCTCTCATAGCGCAGCTGATACTGCCACATGAAGTCAGCCTGCTCAAACTCCACCTTCCTCAGAATGGACATGTCAGGGTCGATTCGGATCCACAGGAGAGGAGAGTCAGCACTGCGGAGGAATGGACAGACATACTGTATGTTACATAATATATATGGATTGACATGGCAGGAGACCGGACTCAGTCAAATAGCAGGTGAGAGAAACAAATGACAGCAGTATCATCTTACTCCATCGCAGATAAATCCATGTCCACCTCCTCTCCGTTCATCAGAGGGATCTTTTTTTTCTTGTTTCTGCAAAAAGGAATAACAGAACAATTAATGCCCGAACATCCAAACACTAAAGCACTCTTTCACCAACGAGAGAAACAACCACCACCTCCTTCTGAATGACATCACACATGTAGCCCGTCATGTCTCTTCATCTTGGTAATGAATGATTTTCTCGCTACATAAAAGCCTAACGTGGCACAGTGACTACTGTAACCCAGCAGGAGAGAGTGAAGCAGTGTGTGATACCTTCTGCTCTTTGAGTGGCAGGGAATGTCATGTTTGAGGCTGTTCTCCTCTATCTGCAGCATGTGATTGAAGGATCCATCCAGCTCTTGTACGGTCACCTTGATAGGACCCTGCAGGGAAATATTCAAAAGGAACAAAGTTCCGATCCTTGTGAGGCGAGAGCCGAGAAACTGAGTCTGGATTTAGTCTAATGTGACACATTGGCTGTCTTCATCCTTCACAGAGATCCGTGACTGGATTTTTCCGTCGCATTGGAAGACTCACCACATATTTCTGAGTTCCAGAGGACGTGTAGTCCTGACGGATCTCCAGTTCCAGCACGTTCCTCTTTCTGTTGAAGGCGAAACTGCCGAAGAATTTCACCACACTACTCTGGTCTCTGGATATGAAAGGTTAAGGCTAAAGCCCCCCCAAACAGTTGGAGGAATCACAGCCAGTGGACAGACAGACTCTGTTACCTTTAAAGCTAATGTTTCAGCATTTGTAACAGGTCTGCTGATGCTGCAGACGTAGCCATTTGCATGACATATATGTCCACTTTTAATGTTTCCATCACTTAAAGCAAAAGTTGAAGCAGTTATTAGAAATTTACTTTGAAAGATACCTGACCTTTATGCTCTGTTGCTGCCATCTGTGTAAAGGTTTGGAGCATCAGGTCCTCAATGATCCCTGCAAAGATCCGATTCCGATAAAGGATACACCCACTGTTTGATGAGGGGGCCGATGTCTTTGCCAGAGACATTGGAGATGGATTTGAGGAAGGCGTGAGTGGACAGAAGCATCTGGCTCCACATGTGACTCTGATACTTCTGGGATGAGGCTGTACTGGCCAGACTCAGGAGCTTGTTGAAAACCTAAAAGAAAGGTGCAGCAGAAAAATGGGCTGAAACAGAGCACAGACAGAAGCAGTCTGAAGTCCCAATAATGACACACACACACACAAAAATGATCCCAGCTGTGTCTGACCTGCAGCATGAACTCCATACTGATCCTGTTTTCTATCAGCCTCATCACCAGGTGGGCCTTACACTGGAACATCTTGTAATACTCCCAGGACATTGTGTGGGGGTGTTTGATGGAGAAGTGAAGGTGGGGAGTTGGACTAAAGAGAAAACAAAGTTAAAACCCAACAAATGACCTATAATGTGAAATCAGAGCATTACAATTAAATACAACAGCTGCTTAGATTCATACTTGTCTTTCTCTTTCCCGCCGCTGAAGGTGGGGTGCAACAGGACCCCTCCCATTTTCAGCTCATACTCCACAATCTTGTCCAGCTCCTGTGAAAAACATCTAGCATTACCATTCAGACCCCTGAACCCACAGAGCTGTCAGTGGGATGCAAAAGCACATTTTCTTTATTAAAAGGAAAATAAAATGAAACTGAGCTGTAACAGGTGTGATCATTTGATTCTCAACACACTGACTTGAATTGAGCCTGTTTGACGTTCCATCAAGTGAAATGATCAAATCTGAGCTTCAAATGTGACGTCTGACCAAAATGTTGATTAAAAAATTTGCATTAACTGTTTAGGAATGGTATGGACAAATACTCCGGGCTGCTATTACCGCCTCAATTAACAAGTTTACTGAAGGACGATGAAGAGCTCAGATTAAAGCAGCTACCTCTTTGATCCAGTGCCGATACTCATTGACTCCAAAGGTCTTCTTCAGGTAGAGACCGTAGATGTAGCCTGAGATTCCCTTCAGCACCCACTCATCAGCCCTGCAGAAGACAGAACAGTAAGTACAGTTCACTGTGAGCTGACAAGTGACAAAACATTACAAAGTATCATTCGGACAACCTTTCAAACATCTTCGTGAATGAATCCCAGCACAAATTCAGCATTTAGATACACAGTTTGTAGCAGCAGGGCAGCACAGTGGCATGGTGGTTAGCACTGCTGCCTCACAGCAAGAAGGCCTGGATTCAAATCCACCCGGGCCTCTCTGTGTGGAGTTTCCACGTTCTTCCTCTCACAGTCCAAAGACATGCAGTTAGTGGGGTTAGGCTAATTGGTCTCTCTAATGGGTGTGAGTGTGGATGGTTATCTGTCTCTCCGTGCTGGCGACCTGTACAGGGTGTACCCCGCCTCTCGCCCTGTGACAGCTGGGAAAGGCTCCAGCCGCCCCCGTGACCCTGAACAGAATAAGCGGAAAAGGATGGATGGATGGATGATATAAGTGATAATGAAGATTGTCCTTCCTCCCACACGATATGTGTTCTTTCATTATGTGTAAGCATGATAAATCATTTAAGACCACACTAGTTGCCTCTTCATATTGTAATAGTAGGTTTTTAAATCGGGGGGTACTTGGACGGAAGCCGGCACAACAAACTGCTCTCATTAACCTACCAGCTTGGATTTATTAGCTTATTAAATCAGGACATTAAGCTTACTCAACCTTGGTGGTTTCACTGCCTGACACTGAGCTGAACCCAGTACAGCAAAGATGATTTCATCTGTGTATCTACTGGAATCAACATTATACAGAGAAGTATTTCCCTGTGAAGCTGAGTTGGGTTTGAATTTCCTTCCTCTGATCCTCATCGCTGTAGGACACGTCTCTTTAAAAGCAGTGCCTGTTGGAGGCCCAGAAAACGACAAAAATCCCTAAAACAGCACAACAGACGACACATTTCTCAGAAACTGTGAGCAGGATCTCTCGTGAACTCATCCTCCACACACACGGAGCAGATTTCAAAGAGGAAAAAGCTCTTGTTTCTCCAAAAGTTAACTTAACCATTTGAACCATAAGTTTCATGTGCACTGTTCTTTGTGTGTCTGACAGGCTACTTAGCTTAGCCTGTTTTCAATTACAGCCCCCCAGTTAACCCCCTGCTCTGATTAATTGCTAGCAGGCAGCACCATGCTTTGTTGAAATCAAAGAGCTCTGACTTTTCGTGAGGTTTTTTCTTACACAACACCAGCCAGCTCAACAACATAAGCAGATCAAAGACCCACATCTGAAGTGTGTTTAGAGGTCAGTGAGGAGAAGAGAAAGTATGGGAGGTGAATGGAAGACTTGGAGGGTAATTGAAGGACACAGAGGGATTTTATATGCAGCATAAGGTGCACCTGAGACTGTTAAAACCCTTCTGATGGGCCTCTTAACATAAGCAAGCCCCTCAGAATCCCTCAGCCTCGCATGGACACTAACCACACTGGCAGAGCTGCTGAGCGACACAGCGATCCATCATGTCGGAGAATACAGTCGTCCAGGCCATGGCTGGCCCAACTTCTACTGACAAAACAGCCTTGTTCTGCTGTAAATCTCTCATCAGCAGGCAGCCTTACATGAAGGGGTCTAAGAGCTAAATCTCGCCACACTTTTCAAAAAGCCCAAGCTGCAGAGGGAAGCACTGCTGGGATCTACTCACAGCGGTTTGTATGTTGTGTGAGAACACTGACGGGTCTTTTCCATTACAGAACTCTTTGGCCTTTGAACCTCTAAGCAGCTGAATTTGAGAGTGTCTGTATGAAGTCGTACAACTAGAGGGATCGCATCTAAACGCCAGTGTGTTTCTGACACTCAAAGGTGGCCAGGGCCCCGCACTACAAAGCAAGTTCCACATAACCAGGATATCGTTTCCTTATCTGGATTTACTTATTGACCAATCACAAACATATGGTATGGAAAAAGGTCAACAACTACATGGTCTTTGTTTTGGGGTTATACTTGAAAACTACTGATAGATGGTCTTAAAAACTCTAGATCCTTTTACTGGCTGCCTACTGAGGTTCGAGGAACGGTGACTCTTTTATGGAGAATTGACAGGTCAGCAGACAGTTGTGTTGATCTTGAACATGAAGCCTTCTAAATACAAAACCACAGTTATGGTTCCACAGAAGAGGGGCCTGACAGCTGAAGGCTCTGCCTCCCATTCTACTCTTAAGTATCCTAGGAACCACAAGTAAGCCTGCAGTGAGAACGAAGTGCTCTATTGGGGTGATATGGTACTATGAGGTCTTTGAGATAAGATGGGGCCTGATTATTCAAGACCTTGTATGTGAGGAGAAGGATTTTAAATTCTATTCTAGATTTAACAGGGAGCCAATGAAGAGAAGCCAATATGGGAGAAATATGCTCTCTCTTTCTAGTCCCTGTCAGTACTCTAGCTGCAGCATTTTGGATCAGCTGAAGGCTTTTCAGGGAGCTTTTAGGACAGCTTGATAATAATGAATTACAATAGTCCAGCCTAGAAGTAATAAATGCATGGATTAACTTTTCAGCATCAGTCTGAGAAAGGATGTTTGGGGTTAGGGTAAACAGCATTGGTCCTAGCACAGAACCCTGTGGAACTCCATAATTAACCTTAGTGTGTGAAGACGACTCCCCATTTACATGAACAAATTGGAATCTATTAGATAAATATGGTTCAAACCACTGCAGTGCAGTACCTTTAATACCTATGGCATGCTCTAATCTCTGTAATAAAATGT
>JAMQGT020012077.1:0-244242 GCA_024447675.2 Pterophyllum scalare | reverse complement strand
TGTAATTATTTTATCTGAACTGAGCACTAAATCAGATAAAAAGTCTGAGAAATCAGACAGAAACTCTGAGTAAGGACCAGGTGGACGATAGATAATAACAAATAAAACAGGTTTTTGAATTTCCCAATTAGGGTGGGTAAGACCAAGAGTCAGGCTTTCAAAAGAATTAAAACTCTGTCTGGGTCTTTGATTAATCACTAAGCTGGAATTGAAGATTGCAGCTACGCCACCTCCTCGACCTGTGCTTCGAGCATTCTGACAGTTAGTGTGACTCGGGGTGTTGATTCATTTAAACTAACTAACTGTTAGTCTGCTGTGTTTTCATGCTGCCTTTCGTGATGTTGTGCAACCATATACAGTAGTTGGCCTTTCACTGCTAGTGCACATGAAAACTGACATGGTCACAATGCAGCCAATTTCAGAAATGGTTACATTGCACAGAAACACTGTTCACTGCGTAGCATAGTGACATCTGCAGGGGGATCTCCTTGTTGTGAGTCCAATTGTTGCTGAACCTGTACAGTTGAACTTCAGGGTTTTGTTCCAAGCTGACAGCTCTTAGATTGCTATGCCTACAAAGACTGTTACAGCAGCCAACCAAATGTTCTTTAGCTTCATATTCACAGGAACAACTAGACAGTCACAGCAAAGGAGCTTTCCACGGAGTGAAAAGAGGTGGCACAACAATGTATGCTGCAGTATTAAAGAAAAATATTTCTTGAACACTATGTAGCTGTAAATGAGCACAATGAGGCTATTTGAAGGTTAAGCAAAACTACCAAATGTTGATCTGAATAAACGATCTAAAATAATACTTATTAAATGACAGAATACAGTGTGTGTATGTCTCACACAGAGAATCAGCATTACATTCAAACATTTATTAAATTACATTTGAAAATTTAAAAATATTCTGCCAGCATAATCGACAGCCTCCACGCTCGTTTACATCCAATATTCATTCACCAATCGCTAATATCTTCCCTGTAGATCTCTACTCTCATTTGAGTGTGGTGGGTTTTTTTTTTTCATACAATCAATTAGCATGACCCTCAGAAGAATATGCCCTCCACTGTGACTGTGCTTAGTTCCATCCTTCCTGAATGCCATTTCCACCCATGGAAGAGGTGACACAATGAACAGCCCCAGGTATTTTTTCACCCATCCTGAATGAGGGGTGATGGTGGAGGAGGGTGTGAGTGTATCTTTGTATGTGTGTGTGTGTGTGTGTGTGTGTTGGGGGGGGGGGTGCAACATCCCCAGGGGAGGGCAGCACAAATCCAAGGGAACAAAAACGCATCCATATTTGGCAGGGGGCTTTTGTCTCCCCTGACAGCTGAGTGTACCGAGGGGGGCCCACAATAATGAATTGGATTAAATGCGAGAATAAGAAAGCATTGCTCCTCAAAGGCCAGGATAGGGGGAGAGGTGTGCATTTGTGAGGGGTTTTGAAGGTGGATCAAAGATGCGTTTTTAAAAAGTTGGCTCACTAGAGGAGATTAGTGATATAAAAAAAAAAAACAATTTCCTATTTTTATGCTTGTTAAATGAGCTCTCTGGAAAATGATTGCTTTCTGAGAGCAGTCAGCACTTCCCTTGTTGTTTCAGAGAAGGAAGGAAGGAAATAAATTCTCTCTCTAATGAGTAAAGATGAGCATGATACTGCAGTACATCATACATATATGAACTGTGTAAATCACAGTTGCACATGGCCCTGATGAGAACACCTGATACTACAAAATATAGTGCACCGCTAATTTAATCAGCCATCTTGCTCATTCTATATTTCATTACTCTACACTCTTTCAACATGACCTTAAACCTCAGCAGATTCCTTTTATTGCCACACTTCAATGTATAAATCTCCCAAAGAGAGAACTGCAGCGATTTTGATTTGCATTTTATTGAGCCTTAGATTGTGCTGGGTTAATGATGAGATGTGGGGGCAGCGTTAATGCTGTAAATGTTGACCACCACCACACATCCTCTTTGTCTTCACTGCATAGTGTACTAGATCTGCTTCTTGTAATTGCCTTTAGATCTCCATACCTGGGGTAAAATACGAGGCATGGTTGACCTCACCGACAGAGGAAGAACACTCAGATATGAATAAGATGAATTTCTAGGCACACTCACACTCCTGCAAGTGATGAATACTGCCTGCGCTACAGGGCCACTTCCAGTTCATTTGTTAAAATAATATAACAGGCGGCACACAGGTAGGCCATTTCTCTTTAAAAGGCATGTACACGAGTAAAGAAATTCTCATAAGACATAACTGACATCTGTTATCTAAAGCAGCTCACCTCTTCCAAATAGTTTCCCATGCTTACCCAGTTTGCATTTAATTTTTGTTTATATGTGCCTCAAAATTTCAAAATGCAGCTGTGCCTGTGTTTGATTCTGGATTGCTAGCTCGTAACCTTTGCTGTGGAGGGTTGTATACTATAAAGTCAATACAATGACCCTATCTTTCCTTTCTCCTAGGTAAACAAAGACAGTGCACATGTGCGTAGATCATACGCGTGGATAGGACAGGTGAAACTTACTCCATTTACTGGGGTAGCTTTATTACCTCTGTCAGCATAGGTCGTTCTTAAATTATTGATTTATTGCCATTCTTGTGTCTCCTTCTCTGAGGTACTGCTAGCTGCCCAGTTAAGCTGTATTACTCCACCCTACGCCTTGGCTCACAGATGTGTCTACAGTGTGTGATTGCCAACTTAGAGCTGTGTTTTAGCTGTGCAAAATGAATACTGCATATAGTGCTATGCAAAAGCCTTAAGCTCCACCGCTTTCTTTGTTTTCTTTTGTTTTAAAGTGGTCCTGAGCTCTTCAGGCTTTCCGAAGGTCTTTCAAAGTTAGAAAACTGGAAGATTTTTCACTCATTTTTAGTCCAGTCTTAGTACCTGACCATTTTCAGGAACTTAACACTGACCTATGAATCACTGAAGCATTAAAAAAGGCACCGCAACTCAAAGACTGTTGCGTCGACAAATACCAGACAGCTGAGAAAATAACCCGTTTTTTTAATTGTATCATTTGGCTTTTTGTTAATAGCAGCCAAAGCAAAATGTGGAAATGTGTTAACAGTGGCCTTACATCGCGTCTTGCTCCATAAAACACAGCAAAAAAATGCATTGCTTTACTTAATTACATCGGATCAGTGTTGGACGATCCAATTGCTGTTCAGTTGTCGTGAATTTGCGACCTGACTTTTAAACATAACTGTCGTAAAAAAACACGGGTGGCACGGCGGTGCACTCGTTAGAACCGTTGCTCCATGGCAGTAAGGTTCTGCTAGTCTGCTGGGGCCTCTCTGTGTGAGGTTTGCATGTACTCCTTGTACTAATTGGTGCTTCGACGCTGACGATGTGAGTGTGAATGATTGTCTGTCTGTCAGCCTTGTGATGGCTGTCCATGGTGAACCGTGCCTGCTGCCCAGTGTTGGACTGGATTCATGGTAAGCAGTTCTTATTGTTTAGATCTCTGAGCCCCTATTTTTTCCTTAATTGCAGTTAAAACATGTATCATATTTTGGTCAAAAAAAAGCACAAGGATTATCAAAGTTGAGATAAGAACGACAGATTACTCCAGTGACAAGCTTTCAACTGAAAAAGCATCGAAACAGCTAACCTGAAAACAAAAAACAGAAAAAAAACCCTCAATGTATCGTCACAACTCTACAAGTTAGCATTTTAAAGACTTCATAAGAATCGAGTTTTTGAGTACTTATGTTCTTGATGAAAATTACATTTCTTGCTGTGTGTCACATAAAACACTCCCCAACCCAGCCATAATCAAATAAGAATACAACTGAAACTTTATCTAAATAAAATTACTGCTGAATGTTTCCTGCAATGAATCATCTCACTTTGTGGAAGTTGTTTCTCATATTGTAATAGAATGAATGACAGCAACATGTTGTGCAGGGAGGAAACAAGCAACAACTGCTGAGTTACAATATAATTGATTGGCACATAAAAAAAAAATATATATATATATATATATATATATATAAAAAACCCCAAACCACTCGCAGGTGGTTTTTATTGCTTTCCATCACTTTGTCAGCCAAATGCCACACATATTAAACGCTGGTAGAAACAATAAGACATCAACAATGAGACGCCACTAATGTTTTCTGAAATTGGGCAAAAGACACAGAGTACTTCAATGGAAACCCTGAAGAAGCAACCCCAATTATATTACCAAATTACAGGCTCATTCTCCATCGCTCACGGTAAAAGGTGCTCTGCAGATTTATTCAAGTTATATAATGAAAAAACAAACAAGTTGCAGGCATTTTGGTGCTATTGATGTGTGGAGTACAACCTGCAGGTGTGCTTGTACTGTTCTAAAGGACACTGGGAGTGCATACACTGATGGATGGTGCTAAAACCAGCCTGTTGTTGGCCTTCTAGGTTTTGTTAGTCTGCTCATGTATAGTCATCTCAGTCTCCGAGGATTGAAATGTATCATAACTGCATATTAAACAGAGTTTACTTTATGCAATCTCTCATTTAGCATTTCTTTTATTGGTATTTATGCAAACAGGAAGCATTTCAGCTGCACTTCACTGCCTGCTGCAAAGACCTAATCTAGATGAAAAGTAATTTGTCCATATGGTGTTGTTTTTTTTTTTTTAAGAAGCTACACGACATATATGAAAGATTATATGCAGTTAATAACATGGCTTAGCATCACTGCCTTTGAACCGCAGTACATAAATGACTCAAAAACATGGATTCAAATTGCTGGATTTCACATGTAGTCAAACCAAAGGCTCATCATATCTGTCATGTTTGAAAAGAGTGATAAATGCTCATGCACATCTTTGAACTTGGAGCATGATGTTAACATGCACAAAAACAGGATACTTCAAAAGCCCAGCATGGTTCATATCATATAAACATGCTGAAATCTTACCAGGTGCAGTTCTAACATTGCTAGGACTATCAGCCACATGACTAGAGCAAAATGTGTGTTCAATGTATCTGTTTGTAACAGAAAAGACTTCTTTGTTCAAGTTCATTAAAAGTAATACTAGAAATGACACACTCAAGGCCTCCCTTGACACAGTTAAACTACACTGGAATTGCATGATATTACCCTCAGGCTGCAGCGCACTTGAGAGCCCCGAGGGGAGAACCTGTCCTCTGTGAATTTTAAAGGTCATGGCAGTTATACTCTCTCCCCTTGTTTCTCTCTTACGGCTGAGAAAAGAACATGAGCTGATGGCCTATTGAGAATATTTTGTTCTATCTCTGGGCCCCTATAGTGCATTTCCAAAGCTGCCCTTGGAAATGTGTTGAAAGGCAGCTCACAGCGTGGCAAAACACACAACACGTTCTTGTTGATGCCCTTGGTGCCTCTCAATATGCACACCACAGATAATGGTATTCACTGCTCAGTTGGTACGGACCTCCTTGCCCATCGTTTGAATGGGTATGCGGGCTCATGCTGTTCTTTGTCTTATACCATAGTCTTGATAAACAATAAGAGCTGCATACCGTGGAAAACGTGGATCATATCTAGACACCAGAATCCCCAGGGAGTATTAGCCCGAGTCTATATATATATATATATATATATATATATATATATATATATATACACTTTTTTTAACAGGCAGCAGTACATGGACACATAGTACACAGTCTGAATAGAGTGAATAAAGTTATATTGCCACAGATAACAAGCTCTTCTCAAGTCTTGCTGCATCTCAGCAGAGGAAACAAGATATCCTCCCAGTGTGTTGACAGTCAGGTGAAGTGATCATTTGCAGCGAGCTAGCAAACAGATGGTGTCACACCAGGGAAACAGTGTTGCACTGTGGAGAAATCTGCTTCCTAGTTTTGTTTATTTTCATTTATCTGGATCAAATAAGCAGTAAACAGAACACGCATGGAGTGAAAATGGGAGAACGGATGGTTTAATCCGCTGGGATATGTATTGTTATTTCTGGTTTCAGCTTGTGGATGATTGTTAACGTGCTCCTGCAGCTATGACTTTATGGGTTTTTGAAGACTTGTATGAGTAAAAGTAACTTGTTTGACTTGTTGTAGCTGTATAAATATATTTTACAAAAGATAAAACCAATTGTAAGGTCAGTGGATTGAGCCTTGGCTCCCCTAGTCTGCATGTCTGAATATCCTTGGGCCCCTGATGCATCCATCATTGTGTGGATGTTAGTTAAAGCACTTAGGCATAGAAAAAAAATGCTTGTGTGAATGGCTTGATGAGACTTGTAGTAAGAAAGTGCTTGGAGTGCTCAAGTAGTAGAGTAGAAGATCACTCTATAAGTACAGCCCAATGTGGATAACACTTTTCATAAATCAGATTACATTTCTTAATTTGTCATTTGTGCAATTTATCCTCAAATACTTTGTTGAATATTTTTCTACTTCTATTTTTAGTTTATTATTTGTCAGAGTTGTCAACTAATGTCTGCTTTTTTTTATCTGGAAAAAAGGAATCGGAGTGATTTCAGTCTCAGAGGTAGTATTGGTGCTGATAAACTGATATTATTTCTTAATAAATCATAAATGCATTATGAACTATCGCATCCTTCATGTCGATAGCACCAGTCAAGATATCTTTTTCACTCCATAATGAAGTTTTCAGGACTTACTGGCTGCAGCTGAAACATGAAACTATTGTTTAAGCATTCATACTGGTAGCACTGTGGCCTTACAGCATGGAAGTCCTGGGTTTGAATCCACTGTCCATCTGGGGCCTTTCTGTGTTGAGTTTTCATGTTCTCCCTGTGCCTGCATGGGTTCCCTTCAGGTACTCTGGCTTCCTCCAGTCTAAAGGCATACATGTTGGACTAACTGGTGATTCTAAAATGTCGGTAGGTGTGAATGTGAATGATTGTCTGGCTCCCTGTAGTAGCCCTGCAGCAGAGTCCAGGGTGCACCTATGACAACTGGGATAGCCTCCAGCCTCACCGTGACCCTAAATTAAATAAATGGAAGAAAATGGATGCATGGCTGGTTTCACTGTTTGGGGGGAGGCATTAAAAAGTCAACCATGATGGATGCTTTTTGAGCATAATCTTTTTTTTGGCTCTATGATGGGCCTCGTAGACAGGTTCACATCGTCATACTTTTCCTTATCTGGAAATATGAACTTCCAAATTGGATGACCATACCTAGACAAGATTTTTGACTGTTGTCCTTGATATCAAGCAACATGGATCTATATTATCTATTTTTCAAATGTGGCTACTAAACAGTTTTTTCAGCATGAAATTATTTTGCAATCCCAGTCTCATCATAATTCCCAAAACAGTGTTTCTCAAACTGTGGGGCACGAATGACCCGGAAGAAAAGTCATGCGGAACAAATGCTGAACATCGAATTACGTTAGTAGACGTTAGCAGGTACGTTAGCAGAGCGACTAGCAAAACTCTCCACCGTCCGCTGTGTACATTAGGGCAGTTGTGGCTTTATAAATGTAACATTAGATTGCCTGCACTTTTTTATGTATTTTTATTTTCTCCTAATATGCATTTTAGTATTTTTTTGCTGTTCCTGGGAGTTACTTTGTTTAGCATCAAGCCTCAAAAATAATATACCCCCTAAACAGTTATAAGGTCAATTTTCAATTTTATTTCAAACTTTAGAGTAGAGAATAAATATAACCATCCCCCCTGAATACCAGAGGTTTTTGAAACATTTTAAAAACCATGAGGGAATAAATGCTCTAATTTGTTATAACAGTCACTGGCTCTGAGGATATGAATTATTTATATGGGTTCATGATAAATAACAATGGCATGGATTTATAAAAATTTCTTTTCCAACAGCACACTCAGGAAATCCAGTACATAGCTGCACAACATGGAAAATTTGGATGGATATTAAATATTGATTAAATGCTTATATACACTTAATCATTAAAAAGATCATTATAGCTAATCATACATCAACTATTCTGCCTTATCGATCATTTATAGTTGTTTCCAAGCTTACCTACATGCAATATATGTGGAACACATTTTCTTTTGTTACAGATATTGTATACATTTCTTAGAAAATTCTAAACTAATTATTAGATATTAATTTATTATGAGTTTGTATTGGATGCCAGACAACAATATAAACATTTTAAAAAAGCTCAGAGGGACTGTATTTGTAAAAATAAAATGCCTTTTTAATTCTGGCAGCGTGTGCAGGCATGACATCAGAGGAAGGCCTCCTTTTGATCCACAATAGTGGTCAAATCTAAATTAAAGGGCAAACACAATATTAGTTATAACGAAGAAGAGTGCCTCTCAAACAGTTTAAGCTGCATTTACAATTCTGTTTTTCATCCAGACAGGTTGGCTATGAGCACAGCCACATTTGCAGCAACAGCCTGGAGAAACAGATCCACTGGGAGGGGGCATAAACACACAAGCAGACACGTGATGGCTTGAGCATGGCTTGTGATAGAACTTTTTTCTGTTAAGAAATAGGTTATGAATAGGTAAAGGTAAATAAGTAGGTATAAGATATAAATATGTATGGTACAAGTAGGTATAATTATAGGTCTAAATAAGTAAGTAAACTACAGACATTTAGTCACAAAACACTGTCCAACAAAATAGAATAAACTAAATAATAACAAACAATAATCACAATAAAACCCAGACCCTAATCCCTCCCTTAGTGATGCTGTGATAGGCTGCTGGGGGCTTCCCATAATGCCCTTATGTGTTTCTTCTTCACTCACCTCTTTTCGCTCTGTGTTTATACCCCACTCTGCATTTAATCATTAGTTATTATTAATCTCTGGCTCTCTTCCACAGTGCATCATTTGTCCTGTCTCCATCCCTTCGCCTCCAACCAGTTGTGGCAGATGGTTCGACCCTCCCTGAGCCTATAGGTGACTGTTGTTATGATTTTCCACTGTATAAACAAATTGAATCGAAGTAAAAAAATTTATAGAAAATTAATATACTGTTAATAGTAATACAAAAATCAAGTTGAGACTAGAAAAAAAGAAAAGAAAGTTCTGTTCCCCGAGTCTTTAATGTTGTGTGAGGAACAACTAAGAGGTTCTGAGCCTGTGATTGAAGAGTGTGAGGAGCAATGTGTTTAAGGAGAAACTGAGATTAATAGTCTGGAGTTTGTCCATTTAAGTAAGTGAAGCAATTTTAAAACTAATTCTAAAATTTACTGTAAGCCAGTGTAAATCGGATACAGGTAATGTGAGCTTGATTACTAGAATGCATTAGTAGTCCACATTTGGTATAGGTCATATGTGAGAATAAGGTGATTTATCTAAGCTGGTAAACAGGGCACTACAATAATTTAGGTGCGATGACACAAATACGTGACTGTTTTTGTCCAGTTCAGCCACAGAAACCATAGTTTGCAATTTAGAAATTTTTCCTTAAATGAGAGAAGCGTGAAATAGATTTCATATGTGAGTAGAAGCTCAAAGAAGAATCGAATATATAAAAATTTTGAATGCCGCACTTAGCAGAAGAAGAAAGAGAAGCAATGGCTTGCCCAAAGGCACCATAAACATGGCTGAAGTCTTGTTGGAATTTAACAAGCTGTTCAGAGCCATTCAGTTATATGGGACAGACACTGAACTAGGGTGGACAGTCTATTGAGCTGGTAAGATTTAAAATATACTGAATCTCACTGGCATAAAAATTATAAGAAATGTCATTAAAAATATTGAATGATGCCAGTTAAAGGAAAGAAAATTATAATGGGCCCAGGACTGAGCCTTGCAGAACCCCACAGGTAAGAGAAGCAGTGGTACAGGAGAACTGGTTTGCTTTAAACAAAGAAAGTTCTATCAGATAAATAGGACAACAACTAGTCTATCGCTGATCCAAAGATAATGGACAAAATCTTAGGCCTATCAAGTAAAATGCTGTGGTCAGCAGTATCAAAGGCTCCACTGAGATCAAGTAATATGAGTACAGAACAATTCTGTGCATCAGAGGCCACCAAAAAATTGTCATAGACTTTTAAAAGAGCAGTCTCTGCAGAGAGCTACTTTTGAAAACCAGACTGAAAAGGGTCAGAAATCTGTAATTTGCATAATAAGGATTTGAAGTGACATTCCTCAAATTTTAAAAAATAATTTGCTAATAAATGTCAATTTTGAAATAGGATGATAATTGCTTTCAGAATGGGCACCAAGATTAGTTTTTAAAGTAAAGGAATCACTTTAATATGTTATGAGTTGTTAATAATAGACAGCAGGACCAAATTGGATGAGAGTCCCAAATAGGACAGAAAGAAATAATATCTCTAAGAAGGATGATGAGGGTTGCGTCCGGAGGTAAATGACTCAGAGCCATCTTCTCAAGGGGAGGAACTTAAGGAGAGTTTGTATCGCAGGTCCATCACATTACAGTCAGCATCAGAGAGTACCAGAGCATGCTAAGGTGGGGGAGAAACAATGCTGTTAATAGTAACAAATAAATTCCTGGGAATGTTATTATTGTGGTTTATGAGGTTGTTGAAACAAATGTATATAATAACATCTAGTCCCTTTCACTGGTTCATCATATGAATACAGAAGTTCTTTAAAATATTCTCTATGAACAACCAAACCTGCGGTCTTCTATAGTCATTCTGCTTTTCAACATGAATACTGAATGCCACAAATTAGATTAGTTAACGAGGGCGAGCTAGAAATTATAACACAATGTTTAATTTAGTTAGGAGCAACCTTATCCAGAATGGCACACCAGCGTTCATTAAAGGAATTAACAAGAAGCTCAACATTATCATTAGAAGAAGATGAAAAATTAAAGAGAGAAGAAAAATGAGAAATAACAGCCACCAAAAAAGTGCCTACACCTCATACTGCACAGTATTAACACAACTGAAACACAAGGAATTTCATAAAGAGTCTGTTATCAGTGTTCTCTTCATCTACCAAAGCTTTACTGGTTGTAAAATTTGTAGAAGACAGGGAATTATCTTCACCATAGCCCGTAAGATTGGAAAATGCTTACTTTTGCTGCTGTAGTTTGTAAAATTTTGAAGGCACAGACAATATATCTAATCATGTATTAAAGGAGAGCACAAAAAACATTTAAACATAACAGTCATACGGTGTTCTCCAGCAAACGAAACTTTTGTTCAAGAGTCCCCCATGACGTAGTTATGTTTTTAGGTAAAGTGTCCCGTAGTGGCTATGTAAAAGACTGCATCATCTATAAATGTGGTGAAACTTTGCACCCTGTTAACATAGAAAACAGTGTTTTCTAACATGCACATAACATTCTTAAAAAGTATGTTTTTTGCCCAAAGCATAATCACCTGCTAACTCCAACCACACCAGTGAAAATTACACTCAAACATGGTTCAGGAAAAAAATCAATTGTTTATGTCAAAATTTTGGTTTGTGCCTCCACCAACCGTCTTTTATGTAGTATTTCATTCATATAGTATTTCATTTCAGCAACTTATCTGTTGTTTTAGGCAGCAAGAATTAAAGGAAGACTTGCTGGAAAATTAAGCAGTCTGTGCGGCAAGTAGTGATCACAGCAGCAAAGTGGGTAAATAACACTATTAAAAAAAAACAAACCCTGAAAGCAGAATAAACAGTTATGAGTAATATAAAAATTTTGTGGGTGTAAAACACATTTTACCATTGTACATTTACTGAAGCAATCATGGTGGGCAGATAATTATGCTAACGAGTGTTCTGTAATCACAAAGCATGAAAAGTACACTGGATGAAATGTGATTATAACAACACGGTTGTTTATTAAAATCCTTAAATTTCTGTAAGACATGCTTTGCTCAAAGCGTCACTGAATGATACACGTCTCCTTTCTGCCTCACTCAACCTGCCCATGGCATGGCAAGCTGATCCTGCTTAAAATGCTCTCTCCTAGAAATAAAACAAATGCAGTAACACTTTCAAATTTATCCAAGTCACAATTAATTTACAGCTAATCTACATATTGTCTACTAGAATATTCTTATGAGAGTACATCTACACATATATAAATGTTGCTTAGCTACAGGGTAAGCAGGTTCATATTTAAAGATTCATGGTGAGTGACACTGGCTAAATAGCTGCTGCCTAAATCTGGCTCTCCCAGGCTGATTGTTGACTGCAGTTTCATTTAAATATTTATCATATGCATATTGGACCCCTAAGGGTAGCATTTGAAATTACAAAAGTCAGTCCGTTAATTGCCAAAAATGCCACACAAGCTTCGGGATCTAGATGTACCATTTTATTATTAATGAGCCAGAGAGTGCAGTTTGACATTTATGTTGGGCCTGCAGATGCAAATGAGTCTCTGTATAAGAGTCAAAAAAAAAAAAAAGAAAAGAAGAAAAATTGGAAGAGCATGCAGGGCTAATCTGATTTAGAATATAAATAAAAGACTGGCGGTTTATAGAAGTACAAATTCTCTGTTCAGTCCATTTCCTTTTTAAAGGGACAGCTCATCCCCACATCAAAATATCCATCTGCTTTGGTTAGAGTTTAGATAGAGAGGGTGTCTGTCTCCTGAATCCAAGCTGGGAGCTGGCTCCACAGAAGAGGGGCCTGAAAGTATCCTAGGAACCACAAATAAGCCAGCAGTCTGAGAACGAAGTGCTCTATTGGGGTGATATGGAGCTATAAGGTCTTTGAGATAAGATGGGACCTGATTATTCAAGACCTTGTATGTGAGGAGAAGGATTTTAAATTCTAGGAGAAGGATTTTTTTCTAGAGGTTAACATTCTCAAAATTCAGTAAATGTGATTTGAATATAAACACAAACACTTCCTTAATTTTGTTGCAAATTCAAGACAAATTACTCACAAAACGAACAGTGTGTAACATAGCTGCAGGCCCACGTTCTTTCTTTTCGTCTTTTTTAGGACCAAACAGAACACTTATCTGAGTTTCACCCCAAATTTAGACATCAATAGGCATTCTAATCCTTGCGGACTCAAACCGAGTCTAATGCCTGTGTGCAGGTTACGTCCAAAATGATGAAATATAGCACAGGCACAGAGCTTAAAAGGTCATTTCTAATGCAGTCTCTAATGGGCTTTCCATATGTTGTTAGCGCCTGCCACCTGAATTCCATCAAGCCAGCTAAATGGGGAGAAGTCAGCCCCCTTCTAAACATCTGCTATTAGAGTTTAGGCTGCAGAGGGCGGGATTAAAGTCTGCCAGGGTTCCTGACAAGATAACTTGTTAAAGCTTGGCTGAGGGTCAGAGGTAGGTAGTATCAGATGTGGCGCATTCTGCCAGTCCAGTAAAGATATATAAATCACCTCCTGGAAAGCTTCTGCTGCCCATTTATATCTGTCCGTGTCTCAGCATTTACTATTTTTTGTAACTTTCCTTTTGCAAGCCTGAGAGATTCACACAGATAAATCCTCCACTTTAAGTCCTTGGACTTTGCAACTTGCCGAATGGAGGAAATGAGGACGGGGAAGCTGCTGACACAGTGAGATTGATAAAGCACCAAGGCCAAATACATTATAATGGGGATTGATAATCCAATTAACATCTGACATGGTGGGGAACTTCTCATATGGCACTAACAAGACGCAACCGTTAGGTCACACTTTCTGTGCACATTATGTAACTCGATTTTTACGGCATGTGAAGAACATTACATATTTTTTCATGATTTTATTTTTATTTTCTTCTCTTTTCTTCTCTTTTTACTTTAAGACATCCACTAACAATGTAGAAGTTTCAGGGGCTGCTGCTTAATAACAGATTATGTGAAAATGTGCTAACGGAAAGCTAGTGAAATTCCCTGGTTAATATGAGGCAGCAACAAAAAAATCTGCACTAAGATGAGGGTTTTGGTGGTGGTAGTGACGCAACTAATCCCAAGACCTCATGTGCTTCATGCAAGCATTTAAAAACAAAACAAAACATATTAAGTATTTTTATTATTAACTTACATTTGTTTTCAGTCATTGCTTTTGGAGAGTAGGCCACTGCTTGTTGTCATGTGAATAAGTGCCTCTATAATTTCCAGCCATGGTGGTAGCTTAACGCTGGGTTAGGATTCTACAAGCCAATGAAGGAGAATTTAGTTGCTTTATGCGCAACCACAACATAACACAAATATTACATATTTCTGCGAGGGCATGCTGGCTGCTTCTGGATGTGATTTGGTCAAAACTGGTAATTTTGAAAAGTATCACGTTCTGAGACAAAAGCACAACATGTCATTTTTTCTAAGGGCTACAACCAAACGCTTGTCTCTAGTTTGGGAGGGAAATCATATGCACAGTAGGATAAAGGCCATCAATTAACATATTTTTCTTCTTTTGTAATGTAAACTTTACTCCATAAAAAGCATGATGGGTGTTCTGGAACTGCATTTTTCGTTGTGTACTTGTGTACAATGACAATAAAGTTCAATCTAATCTAATCTAATTAAAAAAGAAGAGTTGATACAGTAAAATGGCAGGTGGCATCATCAGAGTACCTCAGCACCAGCTGCAGCCCATTGGTGTCTGTGCCTCTGTCCAACTAAAAAATGAGATTAAGAGTACTCCTCGTCTTCACTATTCATGGTTGTAATGTCCCGTCACACAGGTCATTAAGCCACTCGGATAATGAATGATTAGGAGAGGACCTCTCTTGTTGAAGTGAATTTGTGTCAACACGATGGCAATAAGCCACGCTATGTCAAGTCGGCCACTGAACAACAGGATTTAAAGTCTATTGTGTTTCACCACGCTTGACGTATGCGAGGGAATTTGCTTTAGATGTTCGTAATGACTCCCTGTGGCGAGTGCCTGTGTGCACTTATTGATTTTATGCCGACCATTCTGCATATTTCTATAAAAGCTTTAAACACTGCTGATGTTTTGATTATCATATTGATTTGTTATGACTGTTTGATGAGTAGACAAATGGCAGTTTCAGTGCACACTGAAGAGCAATATTCATACCATATTGTCACTGACATATGAAGGCTTTAATTGTGATTTATTCCGGAGGTAGTTTTATCTTTACATTCATGCACAGTTAGATGTAAGAAGATGGCGGTGTCTCAGTGTGATTTCTTCGGCTCCTGTGGGCCTTCACACTGATTACAAACACATAAAGTCTCCCGTATGTCTAAAATTAGGGGTCTGATGAGGTGACGAGAACAAACTATGCAACTTAATCTGATTATTTTCATTAAATTTTTGGCCTGCAGATCCCAAAGGATACGGACGTCAAACAGCTGATGGGATGGGGCAGATTTTCTTACAGTCTACAACAGATTACACCTGCTCAAATTTTGTATTCAGATTACAGTAATCCTCCTTACATAGAATCTGTTACTCCTCAACCATTCACCTCTTTCTCTGGGAGCAATTAAAACAAGCTCTTGAAGCTCCGGTCCAACAGGAAGCATTAGCAGACTTATGACTTCAAAGGCTGAGCTCAAAAATACTACAGAGAAATGTGTTTCATTCAAGGCTCATTCATAAAAGAGTGGTTCCCTTTTCTTCTCTATAATACGCTACAATGATTTGGTCTCCACTGTTATCAAAGAAAACAGAAAAATACACATTTTCTTTGTAAAAAGATTCAACAGCTGGGAGCAAATAAAAGGAGAATATAGGAAACTTGTCAGTCTTAACATCCTAAACAGTTAAATATTCATTTGATTTAGTCACATAACTCTTGGCAGTATATTCTTTAGCTTACAAAAATGTTAGTTAGCGCACAGATCATGGATTGTGAATTTTCCGATCCTGAAGTCAATACCTACCTACCAGTACCTTTCTTTCCCTGACTGCTCATAAATGATACTTTTGCATTTATGACATGATGCAAAATTTATTTTGCATTGATGTCCTTTTCATCCCTTACCTGTATCAGGTTATCAGCGCTTCAATTAAAATGGCTTTAACTCATTTTTATGCATGTGGTGGAGACCGCCGGGCACATGCTTAAAGTTGAAAAGTCAAAATATTTCCAATTTACCCGCCCGTCTGAAGAGCTTCCACTTTCCCTGTAAAGATCTGATTTGTAGGTTAGTGCTGTTTGAATGGTTATTTTAATGCCATGGGGGGATTGCATAGTGAAAGGATGTTCTGGGGCTGAAAGTCTGCAGACAACAATAATAAAAGAAAGGTTTAATTGTTGCTCATATTTGCCCTGCTTATCTGTCTGGTAGTTTTTGAAACTATTATCATTTTTCTGAAACCTCTTTATCAACTGGGTGACACGGTGGCTTCTCTTATACTCTTAATGTACAGATGAAGAGCCTTTGATGTTCACCAAGTAATGCTTTATTTCTATTATTGCTGCTAAACTAGCTCCTCTTGCATGAAGCCAGCTATCCTATGGTTTTTTTTTTATGCGTTCTAATAAAATTGCCTGCGGTTGTGAAAAGAGACACATTACTGTACACTTTCTAGAGAACAAATGTGCATTCTCTTTGTTGTGCATCAACTCTCACTAAGTCACCTCACTGCAAGCTTTCATGCCACTTGAGACATGCTGCTACTGATTAGGCTAATTGCTTGTCCCTTCCTCCCACCCCCATCCCAAATTGCCCTCCACCTTTCCAAAATTCAGCTGTGCCTGGATCATCCATTTGTCTTTGTGTAATGAAATCCCAAGGGCTCCACAAACAGTGGCACCCCATTGCAGAAGCTATTAAATACAGACACACAGGTTTCTCATGCACTCTTATCACTGGCCTTGTTTATCCCAGACTGCTCCCACTCTGCAGCCGACGGTAATAACTCTAAATCAATGAGATGAGCAGGGGAATTCACTGTGAAAGGATGGAGTGGGGCTGAAAAATCTGTCAACAAAAAAAAGGTGCAATTGTGTGGAAGCCTGGTGCAATGCAGTTGCCTATTTTTTTCCTGCATATCTGTTTGGTGATTTTTTTTATTACACCCTTGCACTTTCGAGTGTAGTAAAGGATGTTTTGATTTAGAGCACCAGATGAGCCTGTACGAGGATAGTTTAGGAATATACTTTTTTTTTTTTAAACTAAACTTTCTGGCACTTGGGGGTGAAATTGTGTGCTGTTTCACCAGACCAACATCTTTCAGTTATTGCAGTAGTGACCAAGCAACAACTGATGTTTTTGGCCTCTTGAGGGAAGTGAAAACAAGCTGTGAACATAACAGAGACGTCACCTTTTGCTTTCTGTCAAACTTGCAAGCAAGCAGTTGTTTAATTACATGTCCAGAAGTCAGAGGAAATGTTATCTCATGTGAAGTAATATCTTTGGTCAGGCTATTCTAATTTCCAGGAGTAAAATAGTTTGGTTTTGTCAAAGCTGCCGGTGTGTTTCAGTTACGCACAAAGGGTCCTTTGGTGGTGATGTGTGATGCACTGGTTAAAGTGGGCTTGGTCAGGCTGGTACAGTAAACCCACACTGCTGCAGCAGTGTGCAGGGTGAAATGAGTCACTTAGAAATAAGCCACAATATTTCATTTCTGTTGTGAGCCAGTGCAAGTTCATAACCGTAAACCATACCACATACTGCTGAAGACCCAGTTTAGCCTGCACTTACTGCCCTGTATAACCTCTGAATGACACAAAATGATCAGTTTGTAGGCAAAGACATTTCTCAGTATGAAATAACCATTTTCACCAATACACCATATCTGAGTACATTACATGTAAGATTTAAATCTCCATTAAATATTAATCTCTGGCTCTCTTCCACAGCATGTCTTTTGTCCCGTCTCTCTCCCCTCAGCCCCAACCGGTCGCAGCAGATGACTGCCCCTCCCTGAGCCTGGTTCTGCTGGAGGTTGCTTCCTGTTAAAAAGGAGTTTTTCCTTCCCATTGTCGCCAAGTGCTTGCTCATAGGGGGTCGTTTTGACTGTTGGGTTTTCTCTGTGTTATTGTACGGTCTTTACCCACAATACAAAGCGCCTTGAGGCGACTGTTTGTTGTGATTTGGCGCTATATAAATAAAATTGAATTGAATTGCATTGCATTAAAAAGAGAGTAATGGAATCAAATGTCTAATTTTCCTCTCCTGCCTTCTAGTTCTTACATCTTTGTTCTGATTAACTTTTATTTAATGGAAAATACAGCAACTGTACATTTAGCTAGCAAAACACAGTGCGTGCCAAACTGCACATAAACAGCTTGTGTGGGTGTACTCGTATTTGTTGAACTGTTGGAAAACTGCATTTGAAATTCCATGCTACATAAAAAAATACTCTGTTTATGTTTGCTCCTCCTCAGTAGAGCTAGTTATAAGTACCGTGACCACAATTTTATTGACCTCAGCATACATGACATGACAGGGGTGAGAAAGAAAAAAAGGATATGTGGGGCCATGTATTGACTTTACTCTCTGAGGCATCATCTGGTAGGACTGCCAGGCAGCAGCACATGAAAAATTATCTTGTTTGACAGTATTTTCAATTAAACTGCCTTTCAGATTTAATTACTCACTTACTGAAAGTGCTGGAACACTGCTCTGGATCCTTTTGGCCAACTTTAACCTCTGGCTGTCGCTCCCAACTTGTCATTTTTCAACACAGTGCGTCACTGGTGTAAAGAGCTGCCCTATTTTAACCCAGACCACAATCTTTTCCCAAACCCAAGAAAGTAGTTGTAAGTTTCTAAACCTAATCAGGAAGTTTTTACTGGGAGTGTGAGATAAAGAAAAACTTGGGAGTGGGAGAAAGAGCAAAACAAAATTCCAAACTGGACACAAACCATTTTCTCCACGGCAGATAAAGCAGCAATGTTAGCAACTACCAGCTCTATTGCACAAAGATTGTAAGTCTCAATGTTGTTATCTCTTGGCAGTCAATATTGCGACAATGCACTGACACCAGAAAACACAGTAAGCATAATGGTGAAAACTAGCAGCCAGAGGTGAGAATGCTTTGGTCTGTCCCCCCTTTTTAGCTTTGATTTTTGGCTCTACCAACTACTCACTGTATTACCTCACCCTAATTCTTCACAGTGATTGTCTGCTGTTTTGGGCTGAGCAGCTAGTTTTTCCTCGGCTGCCTTCTTTGTCATTGGAAGTTATCAATAGGAAGTTATCTAATTTACATGATGTGACAGACATTTCTGCTTGTTGTGATTGATAACCACTGCGAAGTTCTTACTATAGGTGATACAGGATGGCATGCTCCAGGCAGTTGCGCAGTACTGAAGTTAGTGCTGTATCTTATGGCAAAACAACCCCCTAAAAGGCAGTGAACCCATACAAAAGCTTATTTCCAGAAATGTGTCAGCATAGTAATTATGTAGCTGCAGTATGATTATAATTGCATTTCCTTAGAGAAAGACTGAGGAGAATTGAAAGTTTATGTTAAATATACCTTCTTGAAACTTGATGAAAAGGACAATCTGATCTCTCCCTGATTTTATTAATGATGTATATGTGTCCTTGAGGAGCAGTTAGCCTTTTCCCTCTATAAGTAATATATATCCCTGATTAGATTATAACAGTGGTGACTGTAATGGACTGTCTTCACTTTGCTAATTACTTGTGCCATTAATATACAAAATTAAGCTCACGCAATAAGCAGCAGGAGCTAGGCAGAAACTACTAACTGGATTTATAAAATCCATCATGGCTGTTTTTTATTCTGCAGAAGCACAAAAGATTGGATTCACTTCATCAAGTCAGACGCATTACTCTCCACACAAACAAGATAATGCAAGGCAGAGGATTAATACAGTCATAACGTGCAGCTTAATCCACACCAGCACATCAGGCAACAGATGGAAGTGTGAACATGTAGTGGGTGTGGTAATATAGTTTCTAGCTCACTGAACTGTAGTGGCTCTTGGTATTACCTGAATGCACATCACAAACCACAATACACCCTCTGCTTTTTCCCACCAGGAGGACTCCTCTCCTAAATGCCAGTGTGTAAAACACCGGTGTGCAAAACATGATGAATGGTCTCCTCGTCTTTGAATGGCATCATTTCACCACTTGCACAAGCAGGAAAGAAGCTTAGCCCAGCATTCTGAAAATTAGCTTTAGTGTTTCGAGGATGCAAGCCCAGCTTATGGTATGGTGTAATTTCATTAATTGATACTGTATTCCCATATTACAGAGAAGACTAGCAGAGTCATGATGAATTCAAATGCTGGCAGTATTCAAGAGGTGTTTTTTTCATGGGCCCCTGGCCCACAGACAGCCTTTTCATATTTGGACATGATATAAAGCCTTGACCTGGGGACATTACACTCATGAGGAGCAAAGATAGCTCTTCCTTTTGAAATCCAGCAGACCAGCAAATGCAGGGGCCGTGAAGTGGCTAACCCCTCTGTCTTGTGTTTCAGTTCAGAAAGGAGGCCATAGGTAAAGTGTCATCAGAAGAGACACAAAGGAGTCAGAGATTACCAAGGTCCAAATAGGTCAAGCTTGCCTGACAAAAGTGGGAGTGTTAGGAATCCACATCTCAGCCCCCAGGGTGATTTATTTGACATTACACTGGGCCTGCAGTACAACGAAGGAGTCCACCGAAGGGAAAACAACTCAGTGGCAATTGGATGGCTAGTTTTAGAACAGGTATAGTACAGACATGGTTCCCACAGGATGAAGCCACATAATTTTAGCAGCAACCCTGATTTTTCCTCTAGTACCAAGGATAGGTTGACATTTGTGGTTTGAGTGAAATGTAATAAAACCCTATTGTATGAAAAGCCAGGGAATGGTAAAGTCATTCATGACAAAGGATAAATTGTAATCTTGAACTAGCCCATGTTATGTTATGGTTACTGTATAAAGTGCTTTGAGACAATGATTGTTGGACATTGGTAAAATTAGCGTGATGCTGCTATTTTACTAGCATCACTGTACACTCAGTGTGTCTCAGTTTGGATTCCTCCATTATTACGCTTCCATTAAGTACGGCACATAAATACTTACCTTGCCTGTGAATTTATATCGGGTAGTGTTGTCCTCTTGTCAGAAATTAAGTCATCAGTCATACAGGTCTGCAGTCAGTAAACATCTGGCAATGACTGGTTGCTAGGGGAAAATGGTTGCTGGAGGGTGCTAGCTATTGCCGGGTGAAACTGGTTGCAAAACAGGGTGTTGCACCAAAAACCTCCTTGCCCTTTCTTTGGTTGCCACCAGATTGCTGCAGTTGGATAGATGACACCAACATGTCTGCAAACACTCACCATTTAGCCTCTTGGAAGAAGTGCGAAACAAACCGGAGACAGAGAATATTCGTCTTTAGAGTGAAAGTCGTAGCACTGCAATGAAACTTTTCACAGTTTCATTACATTTGCAGACATGCCGCCAGCTTCCATGCTAACCACTGGCAACTGTGGCTAATTTCTAGGGACCAAAGCAACCATAATGAGGTTGTCAGTGCAGCACTGTATGCTTCTTTGTGACTAATTTCATGCTATTGCTTGCTGCAACCTCCAGCAACCACTCACCAAATGGTCAGTGAATACACAATTTTCCGTCTCCACCAATAGTTACCAGATGGCCACGGAGTCGTCTTTAGACCCGTACGACTAACAGCTGAGATGTAACCAGCTGACTGTGATTGTTGTACTAGCAGTCACGTTTACAGCTTATTGAGATTTTACATAATACATATATACAAACAGGGTGTACCCTGCCTATTGCCCTATAACAGCTGGGATAGCCCCCCAGGATAAGCAGAAGAGGATGGATGGATGGACATACATAATGCTAAATTCTTCCACAGGGAAGACGACCATGCTTCAACACAATAAAGCTACAGCAAACTCTGCCACTGTTTGCTAGTTAGCTATCAATGGCACCACTATCTTATCCTCCTTTCAATACATAGCCAAGGTGGCACTCGCTGAGCACTTGTAATGCTCTTAATTTAGCTGTACTTGTTAGTGCATATGCATTTATCCACTCAAATGTATGCATATATGCAAGAAGCATGCAATGCCAGGCACCAATCATGTTAAGACTATTTAAAAAACAAACAATAAAAAAATATATAGATATATAGCTTAAATTGCATTGTACTACTGGGGTTATGTCTCAGTGTAATTATGGTCTATTTACAGTATAAGCCTCATTTAGCAACTAAATTTGATTCTTCCCTGAGCAGAAAATCAGCAGTAGATGCCAGTCCATAATACATCATGCCTTGCACTTCAGTAAAATGTCAAATCTTTTTTTTTTTTTGTGACCCTTGCGCTCTCCACTCCCAACACACTTGTAATCCAATATCCATTCCAGCATGGAAATGAGAAATAACAAGATTAGGAAACAATTTATATGAATCGTCTCATGTTCACTCACTGTTTACATTTTCTTAGGAGGGAAGGGAGACTGCGGTCTCCATGGAAACTGCAGCTGGCCAATGGTGGATGTTTTCTGTCTGACAGTATGACGTGCTGCCGTTTGAGATGGGTATTGATGTTGGCAAATGGAGTGTCTACCCATAATTTAGATAGCATAGAAAGTAGGAAGCAGGGAAATTGCATGAGTGGAAATTTTTGTTCATCATGCTCAGGCTTAAGATGCTTACTTTTTGGTTGTGTGGTCCTGTTTTAGTTCACACACACACACACACACATACACACACAGCTATAGTTAAATTAATAATAACAGTAACTTTGAGCTGAAACTGCAGCTGAAATGTTTGAATTTATGATTTTGAAAATGCTGTGGTGGGGATACCAAACTGGATCTCTATTAAAATATTCCCACCAAAAATGCATACATCTGGGTTTTTATTGAATGCCTTCCTGGATTTATTGTTTGGAAAGCACTGACGAGTGCTACACAAATAAAGTTTGTTATATAATTTAACAGGCAGATACAGCTGAGCCCTCGGGAAAATGTGCTGTTCCCTGTTCTGGGCAATATGAGCAGCGGCCTTGAAACTACATGTCGACATTGATCAGTCACGCGGCGGGTTTCTCTGAGATGGGACTTGCAGTTATTAGAGCGAGAGGCCGTTAGATGGAGGAGCCTGTCGTCTCCCCCTGACGATTCAGGTAAGCCCTGAGGAAAACTGCCCCCAGAGCATATCAGCTCTCGCCATCGCTCGAATTTCAAGTGCTTGTGTGATGTATTGGCTCTCACCTGTGTGCTCTCCAGAAGAGATTGTATGGCAATTCAGAGTCATATCTGTGTAAATTAGGATATCAAACGATGCTGTGGAAAATGGGGTTATTTTTAGGGTGCAGCAGGAAGATTTTTAATGCACTGTGGCAGTTTATGACCATATATCTGTGGAGGGTTTAAAAGGATTTTTATCATTACAGTTGTCTCTGTATAAATAATATTTCAACTACTTTTTATAATTTATTTCTGGCTTTCAGAAAGCTATCAGTTCCATGTTAAAAAAAAAAGAAACTAATGTTGTTTTTGTGTGATAGAGGGTATAGATTACACTAAATACACCTAAAGTTAAGTTTAATGATTTTTTACACTTTGCAGTTGCTCCTTAGTTAATCTGTATTACTGCTTATTGATTTAGCCGCTGGTGGTTAAAGTTGGTTTCAGAATTTGATATTAATCTTTGGATATCACCACTGACGCCTCTCATTACCTGTACTATGCATGTAAATCACTTCCATCCCATCAAGTTTCTTGCAGAATTAAATGTTAAAATCCCTTAGATTACCAGACTAAGAAGAAGCAACACTGTCTCTTAGAAAAGCACCTTCTATACCCCTAATGTCTTATGCAGTTTTATATGGATATGATTTTGTGGTCAGGATTATTCTTGGTGGGGACATTTTCTTTTACAGCATGTTTGTGTTGAGGGATTTTCCTTTAGAAACTCAAGGTTTTTACAACAGAGGCTGTTTTGCATCCTAAGACCCCCTTGTGGTGAGGTTTAAGCTAAAAGAAACAAAACTGACAAATGTTTCAGTTATTTTGACATTTATGGTATGGTCCCAGCAGTACATCCCCCCCCCTTTGCTGACTACTAAGCTACAGGATGCCAGTAGTACTCACTTGTCCCAACTTAAGAGAGACAAACATGTTTCCAGCCTTGTATAAAAAATAAAACACATCCAAACTGGTCCAATTTTGTGGATGGAGTATGCATGTTAATAGTGTTGTTACTACTGTTACTACTGCTGTTTCTTAGCAGGTATTCCTTGCATCAGCGGATAACTTGGCACCCGGCCTCTCATCTAAATATGGCCACTTTTGGCTACAAAAACGAAGCTGATGAGATCCACAGTGCTTCATTTGAGGCAGCAACACAGCGGTTTGCAAACCAAAGGTTAAGGTTCTCTTGGCTGCGTCCATCTTTTACACACAGTGTATACTGCACAAAGCGGTGATAAAATTCAAAGCAGGCGTTTCCTCTTAATGTTGATAATGTAATGTGGGAGCCATTGTGGTTCTTTTTTATTGGCTTGAGTCAAAGTTGAAATCACTGCCAGTGATTTAATAAACACATTTGACAGATTGAAAGACGTGAATCCTACCAGGAAACCTCCTACCAGCATAGTAGATATTGAGTCACTGACTAGTTTGACCCCCACACCCTCCTTTGTTGTGCAGTGTTTTAGACAAAGATGTGTGTCATTTTGTGTTTGCATTGATGTGCAATTAAGGCCTGTGCACTTTCCTCCATTTTCTTGTCTCATCTGTCAATACCCTCACGTTATTCAGACGTATTCAAAGTATTCCCTAATGGATCTGCAGAGAGCTGCACCCAGCAGTCCCTCTCTGCTCATTCTACGCTCCCTGAATATCTTTAAACCTCTTTCATACTACTCATCTTGCCGCTGTCTTCCCCTCTGTCCTATAGACCCACACAGCAGGTAATATCTCTCTGGGGCTGCCAGCTACAATGTCTTTCATACCAACACCCCATCAAACTAAAAGAAAGCTGCCCAGGGTGTGTTCGTTCATTTGCCAGGTCCCTTCACTGTGGTCCTGCTCTGTGAGAAGGCGGGTACCCGCTAAGGCTTGGGAACCCATTTAATCAACTGCAGAGATTACAGTAGTCACGAAGCCAGCTGGCGCCTCCTTAAAACAAACGTCTTTGGCGTCCACACAGGGGCCAGTTGCCCCCACTGCCTACCCTGCAGCCCCCTGACTATGAAGGGGCAAAGACCACCAGTGGACTGCAGTCAAATGCTGTGGCTTGAGATTGACGGCGCTGTTGTGTCACATCTCATTCAGCAAAGGTCACATATTTTACACGCACAAAGCCGTCTTATGGTGCATTGTAACAGAAAAACCCGAAAAGTTGCGTTTACTTTCACATGGTGATTTGTGCACGATGCCAAATGTTGCACTGTTTGTATAGAGTTTGTTTATACTAGTCGTACACCAACACGATCAACACACACAAAGTTTTGTGCGCATATTTGTGATTAGATGCTACCTTCACTTCTGTCACTCTGAGATTTTCTCTCTCTGGCACCCCGTGGACCAGCTTTACATATTTCCCAGCGTGCAGCAAAATAACATTCTGAAAGAGACATCTTTATGTCCCCATGTTATTTTTCGGCAGCAGTGATTCTTAAAATATTCACAGTCATATTGGGTAAACCTTCAAGTGCTCCACGGTTGCCAAGGAAATGTTTATAGAATTTGTTTCTCCCAGCAGCTGCTTTTCTGAACCCAGAGCACTATACAAAAATCACTGCTGAGCTGTGTCACATGAGTCACTGCGAGTTTGTGAGGTTTCTCCAAACAACTTGTTGTGTTCATTTAGAAAGATGTAACTAATTCGTTTTTAATGATATGCCATTGATTTCGCATGGGGTTGATCGGGGGAGAAAAGTAAACAGCACCACATTTACTTTTTGTCTCCTAAGATGAACGCAGATCACAGCGGCACGGTTAAAAGACGCTTTATTAAACGGTCTTTCTTTGAGTCAGTCTTTGGGAATGACAAGCATGCAGTTTCACAGGCTTTCCAAAACACTCCCAGAAGAGTTCTCTCTCCACAGCTTCCTCAGTGAGCGTCTGAACAAAGGAGATAAAGTTAAGTAAAGTGAAGACAGCAGATTGCATATGAGCATTAGTTTACCACATGCAGTGTAACGATCTGGCATCGACCAGGAGGAAACACCAGCTTCTTACAGTGGAGATCCTAATCAGCTCAACAGCGCGCAGGTGCGTGATAAGGAATGTCTGCCGGAACGTATTCCAGCTGTCATAGGGCAAGAAGTGGGATACACCATGGACAAATCGCAAGTCTACTGCAGGGTAGCTAAATATCCAGATACTATATTTCACCAGTGGTTTAATGGAAATCAAAATCCAGACTAAAATGAGACCATAATCAGATGGGAAGAACAATAATCAGACACTAAGTGTTAATGTGGCTCTTAGGTGTATGGCTAAATGTGCAAATGTTACCATTTTCTAACAAGTATCTTTGAAAGGAGATCAAATCCAGTTGGTGAATTGGTCGTTCTGGGCAGGTAATTCCTCTGTTTATTTATATGTATTCCAGTACACAAGCAAATGAAAAGTTCTGCATCTCTGCCCATAAAACAAAATAAATAAAGCAAATCATCATCATCAACAACAACAACGACAACAACAACAACAAAAAACCACCACTTGCCACTTTGATGCAAGGATGTCCTCCACTGTGACAATACTTGAGTGTGAATTTCCTTTTAGGGGAGCGTTACAAAGAGCCAATTATGAGTGGGGAAGATGTCGAGCACTCATAGATTCCCATCTATGAGTGGGCACACTCTGTGGTGGCATATGCCACAGTTTGTGGCAGATATTCTCAGACACTGCGGGGCATTCCAGTAGAACTCTGTCTTGAAGATCTGGCCCCGGGGGGATAAATTCACAAGCATGTCAATATTCTTTCCTTTCACCACCCAGCCGTTCATGGCACATAGCTGCCACTGCGTGAACCTGTTTCTGGCAGAAGTCTCTTCATTTTAAAAAGGACCCCCCCCACACACATTTTCACCAAGTGCTTGCTGCTATGGGACCATCTTCTTGTTGGTGTTCTTTTTCTAATATTGAAGGATCTTTAACTTCTAATATAAAGCACCTTGAATATTTCTCAGGAATTTGCCCTTGTGTGCTTTTGGTCACACTTCTCACCTGTTGCCGTGCCTTTGAGCTGAGATACTGCGAGCTTTTCCACTGAAGACTCCTGTGTGGTATCTGGGTTATGGCCTGGAGACCTCGTCATCAGTGATGATGCATGTCAAGCTTATCTTGGCTCTTTGAATCTGTCCCTGGGAATCCTACCCTGACTGCTTGCACAAACCCATCTGCAACTTCACAATTTCCAAACTTGTACAAATGTAACAGAACCGCTGGAATCACCACAAAAATTTACAAGCAGATAACTTGAAAGGGGATGGGTGCCAAAATGAAAACGGATTTGACTTTTTTAAGCAGTCGAGTCACTGTTCATTCATTTATTTTTATGTATTTCGCTTGCAATACAAGATCATTTATTTAGGAAGCAGTTTACGAGTTTTGTGCTTGTGGATGTCCACACACAGAGAAGCAAAGGGTGGGAATCCGGCCCACAACAGACTCGGTGTGTGACATTATGAAGAGGATGAAATCTGGCATTTACAATAAACTAAAGAAAATCAAAGTGGGCAGAGATGAGATGCAAGAAAAGCATAACATTCTGAATGAAAACTCTTAAAAATGACCCCGAATGACATCAAATACACCCGCCAGAGGGAGTCTCCTAGTCGAGGAAACAAGCAGCGGTCTGAAGGAGCACGTTGTCCTGGCAGTCTGATATGACCATTTCAGTTTTATGAATGTACATGTTATATCCTCAGCCAGGTGAACGCACAATCCTGCGGCTGTTACCGGGGAGTTTTCGTTGGCCCCTGAGGTTACAGAAGAGTGACATGCTCAAAGGCATCATACAGCTCTTGTTGGCTGCCACCGCCTCTTCACCCTGCCGCTTTACCCCCAAATGATGATAGAGAGCCGCTCCTCTGGTGACGCTTTGAATTTTTACTGGGCATTTATTATTTTTGGCAAAGAAAAAGAGAGCTCAACAGAGGGTTGTTCGTTGAGCCTTTTCAGTTTGTTCTACGATTCTTGGCATGAAGTCTGAAAACAGTGTCAGTCATTTTTAATTTGTTTCTTGTTGATTAGACTCACTGCCTTTGGTGTGTGTGCTGTAGGCGACCTGTCATGCCATTGTAGGGTAGATGAAGACTGACAGCAAATAATTGTTATGAGCATATTAAACAAATCGTAGCCTCTACCGACAGGACTGTACCATTCTCCAAATTTGATTTTATTCTCATATACTGGATCTATTTTGTTCAGTTTAAGAACAAATAAAATTAAGATTACCTTTCATACTTTGTAGCCACATACTTTATTCTTCTCTCATTAGCGTGCACATTTATCAACTGCATGAGATTTTCTTGTTAAACATATTAATTTAGAGCCTAAATCTAAAGGTGTAAGGCTTTTTGGGGGGCCCTGTTTTTGGGACAGCCTCCAAATTTGCCTGGTTAGGGAGCTGTTTGAGAGAATAGTCTGTCAGCAGTATTTACTACAGAAACACAAAAACTTGTAATTGTAATAAGCTGTTTGGAGTTGTTTTTTTTTAAGGGGAACATAGTATTTATTAATGACATTTTTCAAATCCTAAAGTAAATCCTAAAGTAAAACTGCATTTTAGCTTCACGTCAAAACTTCCCGTGGGGGGAAAAAAGTTCTAGTTTATTACAATGCATGTTTTATTTCTGTAGTTTGGGCCAACGTTTGTTTATATTTACAATAACCGATCTTTGCCAAGTTTTTTGTTTTGTTTTTTGCTACAATATTTCCCTGTTTCGTCTTATTGCCGTGACTATAAGTTAAATTTATGCTCATTTCAACTGAGAAATTGTGATTAATGATTGCTAACATGCCATGCTGCCCCAAGTCCTGTAACATAAAACATAACAGCCACGGGATCTGGACAGCACAGACCCCTGTGTACACGAACTTAGGAAGCAAAGTTACATTCATAAATATTTCACCGTGAAAATAGCTTTGAGTCATAAATGCATCATGTGAACAGAGACGACTGGAGCTCAGCCAGATGTAACAGGGCAGCACGATATGCATCACCTCATAACACGCACCAATTAATCGGGCCTTCGTATATCAGGCCCTCGTCACTTACACAATCATTGCCTTCCTTCCTGCTCTTATTATCGTTGCGTACAGTAGGCTATGTACCCACAGGAGTGCACTTCACAGTAGCTGCAGTGAGGGGAGGTATTGCCCCACCCACTTTCTTTGTATCAGTGCAGGTTTCCTTCTGCGGTTTTCAGGGGCTCCGGGGTTAAAGAATGGGGCTTTCCTCACATCCCTGTGTGACATCTCTATTGTGCTGGGAGAAAACACTCATGCAGAGCAGTGCAGACAGCTTTCTGAAGCATATGAACTTTGACAGTGGGACATATATCAATGCGCCCACTCTGCATATCACAACGTCCAAATCACCAGGTTCATTGGTTAGAAACAATGTGACACTTAATAGCTGGCCTCTGAGAACGTGTGCTATTCTCTATATTTGAAAAGGTCAGAGAGTACAGAACACAGAGGCCCTAATGCCGCAGGTACATGAGTGCTCATTATTGTTGTTGGTAAAATGATGAAAATGTGTCAAAAAAAAAATCACTAATTTTACCTCCCACTGTAAATCACAGACTTTCCAATTCACTACCTTTATAACAGTGAATGCTTACATTATTATTTGACCAAATGAAGCAGAATTTAAGTCTGAATCCTGCTGATGCTGGTTATTCAGACTTTTGATGTAATGCCAGCGGCAGGAAAAAAAACCAAACTTCTCCAGTGAACTCTCCGTATGGAAAAGACGTCCCGGCATTAATTTCAGCACAGAAATCTGTGGTTTTGTTTTTTACACCAGTGCCAGTCCAAGGTTGGCAGTTTAACCACACACATTCATTTCCTCCATAAACTGCAGAACTTGTATTTGGCAGTTCTGTCTACCACACAACTGCCAAATACTGCAGTTTTTGGTTGTTTTTTTTTTACACTGATCCCAAAATAATCAGTCCCCAAAGATTTTCATTTGTGAATGACAGAAATAATCATGTGTGCAGCTGTTTAAAAGCCTATTTCTCCCTAAGCCAGTTTCAGCTGTAGGGAAGGTGATTCTTTTTAAATAGCTCACCAGTTTGAATGATATAAAGGCTTGGGATGCTTTCACACCTATAATTTTTTTACTCTGGTCTGAATTATTTATAATTAATTATAGCTTTTTCACATGGTTTGGTTTCTTTTCGCACGGAGAAACATCACCACTGCAAACCACATTCAGTCCACTCATTGGCCAGATGTGTCAGGGCAGGAGCACCAGAGTTTCTTCTGGCTGCTCCCTTATTCACAAGTGGTCACCACAGTGGATGGATCTGGCCCAGATTGTTATGCCAGATGCCCGTCCTAGTCTCGAACCAGGTATCTTTCACATATTAGGTGAATGTGTTAGCCACTGGGCCAGGAGCAACGGAAGTAAATACAGCAAGGATCTGACAAATGTATTTATTTGAGCAAACATCAGTGAGGCAATACACCTGGCTGTTCATCCAAGTGAACCCTTGATTCGTTTTACAGCCAGTTGCAAAAGGTTTGTGTAGTTTGCATGTCTATGGTATGCTGCCACATCCCAGCATGCAAAGCATACTTAGCTTAGGGAAAGTGATTAGCTCAAATAGGCAGCGTACACCTGGTAGTTGGGTTGGATTCTCACCATAAACAAACTGCTCTGGAATTAATTTGGACCCAGACAGAGATCACTTACTCTCAAAGGTCTTGATGTTGTCATTTTGATCCACATCGAAGTGTTATTACTGTGAGTGTGATTCACATCTGCTCAACTGACCTGCACCAAGCGGGAAAACCAGAGAACCAGAGTTTAATTATATAGACTAAAAAGTTCAGATATGAATTATTACAAGCATATTAGCATTAAATGACACTGACAGTAGTCACTGAAAGGGACTGATCAGCTATATTTAAGGAGCATTTTCGTGCAGCTGTTTGAGCAATAATGTGGCTTGCTGGCTGATGAAGAACCATAGACCCTCTAAAGGTTGGATTTAGCTACTGTGATGTCATCCACTGGTTTCTGAGGTCCTGTTTTGTTTAGCATTTCACTGTCGCCATTTTGGTTTAAAAAAAACAAAACAAAAACAGAAACAAAAAAAAAACAGATACGATGAGGAGTGGCGACTGTGAAACTGCTCGTCAGCTAACAACTTTTCACACATCGCTAGGCAACCAGCACGGTGGTGTGGTGGTTAGCATTGTTGACTCATCGCACCCCGGGTTCAAATCCCAGCTGTGGTCTCACTGTGTGGAGTTTGCATGTTCTCCCCGTGTCTGTGGGCTCTCTCCCAATACCAAGATTTACAAAACAGACTTAATTTTTTATTCAATATAATGAAATGAGTAACTGAGACCATGACCTCCCACAGACAGGACTGGAAGTCTTTTTTTTTTTCTTTTTGCAGCCACAGCTATCATCATCTGGTGGCCTTCAGCTAGAATGCTGCACCTTGCAATCAAGCTCGCTAGTGAAAGCGTATCGCTCCATACTCACTCTTGTGAGTGCTGGTGTGACCACGCACGTCTTTTTTGTATGGTCGGTTGTGTCCATCCACTACCTCGGTTTATGATTACAGTTATCGCAGCTATACCCAAATATGGTAATGTTGGCCCAGAACGCATCAGATAATTGACTGCTTTGCCAGAATCAATATCTTGTTTAAACACATTGGCAAATCAGGCTCACAGAGTGGCACGTCGCTGAGACAGTAGAGTGGAGGTAAACAGGGAAACTGACACAGCTCAGATTGAGACAAACAGTGCTGCTGTGTTTTTATAGCCTATATCTCCACTCAGGAAATGGTGCTACTCACCATATCTGCCCCCCCCCCGGACATCATTTACACCTCATTTTTATTAGGGCAGTCTTGACATGTGTGCCCAGTGATCGATGGGAGTTTTTTTTTCTTTTCTTTGTAATACTATGCTGCAGGGTAGCCAAAGTGGGGCATGATCTTAGGTCTTTTTTTTTTTTCTTAAATGGGACGAGTATAATAATGGGCTGGAGGTTTTCATTGCCTTTGTTTAGATTTATTTATTTATTTTCAAACAGCAAAGACCTAAATATATCAGCAATTTAAGCTGATTGTTTTGGGGTGGCGTAACACCCCGAGGGTCTGTGAGTGTTTGATTTCCAAGAGTCAAAGCCCAAACGTAAATACCCCCCCCCTTAATGTAGTAAATGGCTTGACCTAAGAGTCAACATGCATCCAATTATTTCTTAATTTTAATCACATAGAAACCAAATCCCCAACCTGTTATTCATCCATGACTGCAGTATCGTATTTGCAGTGGGGGTAAGAGGTTATTTCAAAAATACACAGTCAGAATCAATTTATTTATATAAAGTAATGTTCAGTGACACTCATATAGAAGCACATCCACTGATGCATAATGAAATATGAGTCAAGGCCCATGCACCACTCATTATGCTTTCAGTGTGTATTGAACACTGTCTACGGCCATCATGACTGACATATACTTACAGTAAAGGCTAAAAATTCTGAAATGCTCACCTTAATAATACATATTTATATTAGTTGCTGTTGAAATGCTGTCCAAACTGATCTGACCTTGCCTCAGCTGGGGAACAAAGATAAATTATATATAACCCACACAGACTTCACATGGAAAATAAGGGAGAATAATACATACCATGAAGCGCTGAAGATGCACTTTTCAAGCTGCTAAGCCAGGAGGACATCCACATTGGTGAAATGTAAAAGCCTGAAATCCACAGGAGATGCATTCCTGGATTTGTAAAGGGATTTTCTTTGAGGCAGATACTAGTGAATATTAATGTCCAGAGGAACTGCGGTTGTCAGGCTTTGTGTAGCTCGAAATGGTCACGACAGCATGGAGAGAGGCTGCACAGGTTGTATTTTTAAAATCAGGACCAAAATAAGCTTAAAATTAATGTTGAAATGACTCCTTTCCTTACCGGAGGTCAGATTTGCTCCACTGCATTGAATCTATTGAGAAAGTAACTGAAAATGTTCTAGGCAGAATCAGCTTTATAGGCTTTAGCAGCATCAGGCAGGCAGAGGTAGTCAAAAACTAAATTTCCATGTCCCTGCATGACATCTAAATTCATTATATGCAGTTTAACCAGTTTTAAAGGGTTTGCATAACAAAACAACATGCGGTGTATAATACAGTGCATCATAGCAACTTTTCCTTGCTACCGGTGGTGGAAGATTTACAAAAACTACTGTTCTTATGTATACTTCATATTTCCACTCCACTACATTGCAGAGGGAAATACTATACTATACTATATATTGCATGGGACATAGCTACAGAGCAGTTAAAAATAGCTCTATTACAGCTAGAATATGAATTGCTGCTTACATATTATGAAATATATTTAAAAAAAATATATTTTTACACATAATCAAAACTCACGAGGGCTGTTTTCCTGCATTATCAGTATCCTAGATCTGGTTGGTCTCTTATCATTTGGACATGCCTGAAACACCTGACCTAGGAAGTCACTAGAAGGTACCCTCGTCAAATGCTTGATCCACCTCAACGGAGTCCTTCTGATGACATGGTGTGGCACTGATGAAAAAACAGGTGAACAAAGTAAGAGAGGCAAGGCTGAGATGGTTTGGACACGTACAGAGGAGGGATAGTGGAAATATATGACCAAGGATGTTAAAGGTGGAGCTACCAGGCAGGAGGAAAAGCAGAAGACCACAGAGAAGATGCATGGATGTAGTGGAGGAGGACGTGCAGAGGGTTGGTGTGACAGAGGGATCCTAGGGATAGGGTGAGATGGAGGCACGTGGGGCTTGCCGTGGGAAGTCCTACAAGGGGGAAGAAGATGACAAAATGATAAGGTGATCCATCATTGTGAGCAGAGACAGCATACAGAAGAAGCCTACTTCCAGCATTTATAGCCACGATTTTACTCTGTGGTTACTACCTTACAGTTTGTAACCACAGATGATGGTTGGAGTGTAGATTGACCACCTATGACTCCATGCTCAGCTCTCTGTTGACCACAGCAGACCGGTATGACCTCTGCGTCACAGAAGACACTTTGCCAACCCATCTGTCAGTTGCACAATCCAGTCTCTCCCACTTGTAAACAAAACCTCGAGAACACCTCCACATGACACTTGTCTCCACTCACCCCCAACCCAGAGAAAGCAATACACCATTTTCCACGGCCTCCGACTTGGAAAAGGGTGTAGCACTTCCATCCCAGCCCGTTCACAAATACCAGCACAAGTTGGAGCTCAGTGCTTGATGACAGTTTCAAGGATATTTTGCTGATAAAGCTTTTATATTTTACCCCCGTGTTGTTGCTACATTGACCAAACTTTGATGCAAGTGGTTTGTCATTAATGCTTGCTATGGCAGGGTGGCGAGTGCGGCTGGAGAGTGTTAGCTTGCTTGGGAGAAAAGAGAATTGATATTGAGCAATGCAACACTGGGAGGGGGAGGAATGCTGCTGAAGTCGTGCATGCCTACCACAGTGCTGCAAGGATGATCCGGCAAGAAGTGACTGCAGAGCCTGGATAGATATACTGGAAGTTGATGCAGTGATGAACCACAGGTGTGCTGACTGATTGCAGAAAAGCTGGGAGGGCAGGAGGTAAAGAGCCACATCTGCCACACACACAAACACAAACAGAGAGAAGACTAACATGGAGAACACCGGGGGCAGGAGCAGATACTCTTCTTCCCTTCATCTATAGCTTCAGGAAAAAAAAAAACATTGGCCCTGCAGTTAATTTGTTTTTCTGCACTTCCTTCTCCAACTGACATTAACTTTATGAAAGTTTGTTACTAAGGCTGAGCCCTTTTAACATTAAATATGCTTAATTATTTAATGAAAATAATAATGGAAGGGCACAAGAATAAAAAGTACAATGAGAAATAATGAATTGTCAAACTGCAGTCTAAATTGACAACTTGATTGCCTTTCATTAATACCCAGTGAATTCCATTATGTTTAATACTTTTAAAGCATACATTTTAAAATGTTGTCATAAACCCTTTGTGGTTCATCTGCAGTGAAAGTTGTGGTGGATTTCTCTCTGCTACGCTGCTGTGAAACACTGTTAAATGATTTGCTGACCTACGTGTGACCAAGATGGTTTCGTCTTTATGTACGGTGTGAGCAGTTTGACGAAAGTAACGGCTTACCGCTGAATCACTGACGCCGACTCTTGCACCGCTATCATTTCAATCACTTGTATTATGCTCGTTCTCAATCACTTTTCAAGCAAGTCACAAGATCACCCCGTAGCAAGGATGAAGTCATGAATCCATTTGATTTTCAATCCCATCAGAATTTTCTTCTGAAGATGATAATTGTGGGTTGGTTCTGAAGTGCAGCTTTCAAATTAAAGCACAGCCTCCTTGAGAGGAGTGGCAGTTTTACTTTCACTCACTAAGATTAGAAACATGACATTATTGCATATACAAATACATAGGTGAGAATAAGGGAACAGAAACTTTTATTATGCTTGAAAACACCTTTACGTATGAAGACTTGGATATGGAACATGCACAAGTTGATTACAAGAAGTATTACAGACAATACATAAGAAGGAATAATAATAGATGTCTATGAGTTACTTGTATTTGATTAGAGCTTCTTTATCAGAAAGTTCATTAAACATTCAATTGAAAAAATTATTTCATGGTTCAGGCTTTACAGGGTTAAAAGTTGCTTCTGATTGCATCATCTCTTTCTAAAGTTTCTAAAGTTTTTCATGTTTGTCTTCAAATACTCATAAATTACCAGCCAAGTGGTAGTAAAACATGAAAAAGTGGGACGCAAATTGGAGATGCAGAAGGCTCGCCTTCAAAATAAAAGCTGTGCCTCCACTCTCTAGCCAGCATGTTTCAAAAGTGGCCGGTCTGCAGCCCTACATGACCAGGACGGGTAAACTTTATACCATCAACTGCTGTCACCCTTTGGCAAGCACTTGCAAACGGTTGGGGACTACTCCTTTTCCCCTCATGATCGGTGGTTACCAGTCTCTACCGGGGCCTTATTCACATGATTTTACATTGTTACCATGATTGTCACATATTCAAAACGGTGGAAAAGTTAATGTCACGTGTCTGTAAAACCTCTTTAGTTTGAAACTAAAACTGCTGTTAGGGTTGTAACGGGCTCCTCACAGTGATGCTGCATGCATGCTACGAGGATACTGTGGTGTTACAGCTACCTGCCTCTTTGTATTTGTCATGGGATCTCTGTTTGCTATTCATTCTGATTAATTCTGATACATTTCAAAAGCGTTATTGTCAGCACTATGCCTTTATATCATTCCTAAATTAATTCTTTCCATTTGGCTTGTTGTGTTCCTGTTCACTAGCGTCTTGACTTTTAGAACCGCTCCATTCCCAGCTGCTCAATTTTTTATTGCCAGTTAGCAACACAACCTTCCTCTCTTCTCCACTCACCCGCAACCACTTCCATAATCAGTTCCTGTACTAATTATAGCCCAAGCTCACCTTACTGCATATGTCAGTCTTTGAGCCTCCTTTTGTAGTGCTCCAGCATTTGTTTACCTGTTTGCATTTTCATCTTTCTTCTTCTCCCATTCAAAAAATAGTATGTCTGTGCAAAACAGGAAGACGCTACTATGGTTTATATTACAGGATAAGCATATTTGGTATTAATCTAGCCATTGGATATTGTAAATACTTGATGCCCTGCATCTCTTTGTAGCCAAAAACTGGAGGAAGTGATTTTCTTTTAATGCATTAATATCAGACTTTATCAATTATGCATTTCACACACACACACATATGTATATATATATATATATATATATATATATATATATATATATATATATATATATATATATATATATATATATTGTCCTGCTGCTTGACTGACATGTGATCTCTTGATTAAAAATCAAACCACAGAAATAAACATTCAGCACCATGGATACCACAGTGAACAATGAACAACTGATGAAACACCAAGTCAGATGAATTTAATGGAAATTAAATTAAACCAACGAAAAATGAGCAGATTACTTGCCAAGGCTAGATATGAATGATAAACTTTTAAACAGACAGGGTGTGGTAATTAACTCTGCAGCGGCAGAGAAAGGTATGTGAAAGTCAGAGCCTGGCAGATATACTGCACCACATGGGCATTTTTGTCTTGAAATCTGATATAAGACCTTGGCAGTATCTAATCATGACCTGGGCACTGCTGCAGAGAAAGAAATAATGATCGAGACGAGACTCCACAGATATGACGACGGCGCACTGCTGCATGCCTCAGCTAATAGCGGGAGAACAGATGAAAGAAAGAGACGTGGAGAAGGATTTCAGGGATTCCTTTTTGACTGGGGGAATTGCTGGAGAACACCATTTGATGTAATTGCCTCCATATGTGGAGGGGCTCTTGAGATAACTGTGGTGCTGGGTTCCTTTCCCCTCCATCAGATACCAGTGTCTAAAAAATCATTTCTGTTGAGCACAGAGACCCAGAACCTAATGTCTCTCCCTGCACTAAGTGTGTCATGCTGCCGTGGATAATAACGCTACCATGTGGACCTGGTTCAGGAAAAACACTTCCATATGCTGTGTGTGCACGGTTTCCTTTCAAGATTTATGAATGAATAAGCTTCAGTTTCTCCAGAGTCAGTGACATGCTCATGTTTGGAATTTCCCAATGAAATCCATTTGCTCTGTCGCTGCATGTCTGCTTGTGGTTTTTGCCGAAGCACTTTATGTTATCAGTTCATAAACGATAGTGTGACTGATTTGCTTCCTTTTTTACAATTACGCTAAATTTGGTCATACTGTGACCTGATGTTGATTGTTTATGTGCACATGGAAATGCATGTCCTACTGAAGTCCTACTTCAAACATAGTGCTATGCAGTCCTCCGTCACTTCTTCTGTGCTGTTTGTTCACAGAGTTTGCATTGCTTTGCTTTATTTCTGCTTTTATCAACAACAGTTTATGGACATGACATTGTCAGGCCTGACCAAATACTGGCTGTGTGCAAATTAATGTTAAAGGTTTAAAATAGAACAAAGGATAAAACATGACATGGATATCATTAAACTGCATTTACAAAGCCCTCAAAACTCATTTACATAATATGCAATTTCTTATGCACCCATTTCAGATGTTTTTAGAATGCCCATTATAAGGTATCAGTCTCCTGCATACAACTGGCGTCTCCCCTGCCTCTTAATAAGTACCCAGCTAACGCTTGAATAACAATCAGCTGACCAGCTTTTCTTGGCATCAGTTCTTTGCAAAATGGTTCTAAAATAAAAGTTGTGCTGATGTTGGAAGATTCTTTTGTTTTCAGTGTCATTTGGGCATTCTCAGACTCACTAGCATGGAAAAACTTGTGCAAAAGAAGTGTTTTATGTTATCATTTTATTGATTTGAAAAAATAAAAACATTCTCGTGAAAATGGAAATAAACTGCTGCAAGGCCTCAAACCCTGGAGTACATTTCTTAGCCTACTGAGCTAACTGTCAGTTTCCTGGACTTTGGACCTGGGGGTTTTATTGGTTTTTGAAATGTAGGAGTTGTGCTTAATGTCTGGGTTTCGATTTCTATTCTTCAGGGTTTTTGGTTTCTTAGCGTGGTTTATTGTGTAAATCTGGTTTTATGCTTTTTCATTAGTATTCTGTCCCTCTTATGTTCTGGGTGTATTCTGTGCTAGTAGTTTGAGTTTATTTGTTCCCTCAGTGTTCCCTCTGTGCAGTCCTTCAGGGTTATTCGTTCTGTAAAGTTTGTTTTTCTGTTTTCACCTGTTTCAATTATTGTTTTTTGATTTCCTGTTTTATTTTGGCAGTCATCTGTCACCTGTGTTTTGTGTTTAATTTTACTTCCCCTTTGCATTATCCTGCTTAGTTTCACCTGTGCCTCCTTTCCCCAGCTGTGTCTCATTCTCCTGATTAGCCCTCAGTGTGTGTGTGTGTGTGTGTGTGTTTATTAGTGTGTAAATGTAGTTGTTTTTCCTTTGCCTCCGTTATCCAGCCTCGTGTGTTTCTCTCGCTGCATTGCTTTACTTTTTTTCAACCTCACATTTTTCTTTGTGGCCTTTTACAACCGGCCTCATTAAATGCCTCATTTTTTGATGAATCATGCTTGTTTCCTGAGTCTGCGTTTGTGTCCTTATCCTGCAAATCCTGACACTAACTGACTAAAATGCAGCATTCTGCACAACAGGATCATAATACCGACTCATGTGGCCAGAGAAAGTGTGACAGCCACAATATGTTCGCATTGCAACAAGTGAAACAGAATTTACGTGCAGATATACATAATTTGAAAAAAAGCTGCTATTTATTTTTAAGAGATGTTCTGTGTACTGAGGCAGCATGGTGGCACGCAGCACCTCACAGCAAGAATCCACCTTGGCCTTTCTGGGTGGAGTTTGTATTTGCTCCCTGTGTCTGCGTGGGTTTTCTCAGGTACACAAATTGTTTTCTACACTGGAATAATGAGATATTTCTTGTTTTGTAAGAGATGGTCTGATTAGACCACTATTGTAAATGTAAGCAACATTCACTGTGAGTTTTAAAATAAATCATTTTACACTGGAATGCACATGTTACAAAGCTCCGTTTTGCTTACTTAAATTTTTTTACCACTACCATGCATTTCAATGCGTGACCGCTAGATGTCTCCTGTGTAAACTTTTATTACTGTTCATCACTGATAAAGGGTAACAGCTCACTGCACCAGCTATAAGGTAGAAGACTGATAATGGTGACATTCAGCTGACGTTTACTCGGTTTCATGTGCCGCTATGGTTAATGTGTCGTTAATTTTAAGCATGAAATGAGTCGAGTTTGGGAAATATCGTTAAAGGAATCAGCACTGTCAGCTGGCCAGTAGTAAAGGTCTTTGTATGCCTAATGCTGTCTTTTGTTTTTGACATAAACAGATGAGTTCAAATTTATCAGCGTATTAATAAGTTGCAAAACCATCCTGCATTTATTTATGAATCATGCAGAATCCAAATCAGCTTTATTGTGTGCTTGACATGGATGGCTGCATTTAAAGAGGAGTTTTTTTAATCCACATTGCTTCGCCCCAGGATGAGTGATAAAACTGCCAAACCTGCAACAGTGGATGACCAGCTCAAACCCCCGAGTCACACTTGCCCACTTCAGCCAACTGCTTTACCTGGGTTTATGAGTAAATACAAATGAGTTATAATACAAACATAACTCTTACAACAAACAAATAAGCAAACAAAGACAATCACATATCACAGATTTCAGATTTGGTTTGCTTTTTCTTTTCTTTTCTATTTTTTTTTAATTCTCCTCCTTTTTGAATCATCCAGTCCAAAGTTTAATTCATTTAAAGAATAACATACCTCAAAATTACATTTTTTTCAACCACACAATTCCTAACCTTTGTTACTGTGGCTGCACATTGCTTTGCAGAGTCACCCTGAACCTCTTGAGGGCAGTGCACATAGTGCGCTCTGCAGAAGGCTGCCCTCAGCAGCCACAAGGAGACTCTCCAGTTTTCTGCAATTGACATTTCCCATCATGCCCACACAGCCTCAATCAGTATTCACAACTTGAGTGGAGGAGGCCACTGGGGAGAGGAGGAAAGTGAGAGTGAAAGAGAATACAACACAGCACAGAAATACAGTGGGGCATTGAGCCTAGCTGGGTCATTTAACTCCCTGTCTGTACTTTCCTCATTCTGTCACCGCTGTTATCTTCTGGCTGTTTCCAGGTGTCTTTGGAAACAAAACATTAAATATAAAAGAGAGCTTGTTGTATTAAACACACAAAAGGGAGTCAAGGCCTCACACTTTAAAAAGAGAGCGGGAGAGAGACAATGACAGAGCCAAAAACAAATACACGTACAAATGGACACTGAAGAAACTGAGATGCTGTTTGAATTCTTGAACGCTGTCCCGGCCCTGACAGGCCCCACAGCCCAAGGTCTCAGGAAGTGATTAACACTCCTCAGATACCACAGGATGTTGTGCACACACATACATGTGTTAGTGAGTGTACTTGTGCATGTGCATCTGGAGGAGAGCTGGTGGGAGTCGGGTGTGGGCAGCCAATCTCTAACCCCTTCTCCTGAGGCTCTGCCTAAAAGTGGGGTCATCACCTCCTGATCTTGAAATTGAATTCCGATGATTCTGTTTCCCTCGTGTAAATCCTCTTCCCCTCCGGGCCTCCCACCCACACACTGCGCAATAAGACTTGCTCTGTAGCTTCTGTCCGCCCCTCAGTCCAGCTAAATTGGATGCTTTTTCAGTTTGCTGAAACGTGATAGCTACTGTACTAACAATCTGAGTTTAATCCAAGTTCTTTGATTAATCCTTAATGTAAATGGTTGCTCACAGCCAACAATCCTCACTGGATGCAGAATGTAACCTTGCAGCAAAACTAACAACTTATTTGCAAGACAATGTTTCTAGTGAAACTGTTGTGTTTTGCACAATATCTCAGCAGCAATTTAATATTTTCCAAAATGGCAGCTGCTAATTTTTGCTTTTGAAGCGCTAACAGTGAATCTTAGGGTACAAACAAAGCAGCACATTTGGAGGCTGTCATTCTTTTTTTTGGGGGGGGGGGGGTGAGGCAGATGTTTGTTGGGTAAAGCTGCCAGACGAGGGCAACCAGCCAGTGAAGCGAGTAAAGAAATGCGTACATCAGTTTGCTGTTCGCCACAGACCCAAACACCGGATGCCAAGCATGAAGTACCACATGCCGCAATGAACACAGCAAAGCAGATGCAGCAGAGGTGCTCGCTCCGAGCAGCAGCCGCAGGCATAGTTTGACCTACACTGAGAATCTTCAGTGGACAGAGAAAGATGGACTTTCACAGTTTCTGACAGGTAGAGAAAAATAAAGAAAGAGCACGTGTCGGCTATAACTAGCAGAAGCCTCCTCATTAAAATTATATTCATTGTGTTTGCAGTTAGTTTGCATCTGCAGCCACTTTTGTTTTGAAAGAGCACTGCTGATTGTATTCAGTTTTTTTTAAAAGAAAGATAACAAGAAACTGTTAATAATTAATGTTTTTGCAAGCTTGTTAACTCTTTTCAACCGAGAAGCCTGCACCAAATTTCACACTGTATAACTCCTGACTGGTTTAAGCCAGAACCACCGAACGTGGTGACTTTCCCTAAAATGTATTTGCCATCTGCCAACAATTCGATCACAATGAGTCACGTTCACCACCTTTGATGCTTCCATGGTAACAGCGTTTTGACAGTTTGACAGGCATGCTTATAAAATTTGCTGCTTTCGGTCGAATCCACGTTTTATTGTTTAATTGGGCTTCATTTTTTTTATTACAGTAACAAAATTTTAAATAATTTTATCCAACTTTTATTAATTGTAGTAATTAATTAAAGTAACTGATTGAAATAGTTTATGCTAATTTGGTGACTACATGAAACTGTAAAGGTCAAAATCCAAGATGTTTAACTCAGGCACATTGTCCCTCAAACTAAAATAAACCTTTAGTCCATTTTAATGGTGTTTTAAGGTTATGAGAAGTTTTTCAATGCATATGATGCAATATCCCGGGAAGTCCAAATAGGCCCGGTCTGAATAGGGCTGTGTTTATTGTAAAATGCACATTTTACATACAGCGCAACCACTATTAACAATGCAAGCCCTTTCTTATTTGCATCTCCATGGCATTACAATACTATATCTGTCAAGGATCAGGCGGGAAAGGAGGACCCCAATGCAGAACTCCGGGAGGAAGCAAAGTGCGTTTATTCACAAAAAACAAAAAGACACCAAAAGTACTCTCCCAGGGACGAACACAGGTTTGGGAGAGGCTCGGCTAGACCAGGGGAAAAACACGCAGGAGGGACAGCGGGGAACGACCACTAGTAATGACACCACGAAGAACAGAAGAAAACAGAGGGCTTAAATACACACAAGGGCTGATGAGGGAATAGGACACAGGAGGGTACAGCAGGTGCAGCAAATAAGGCAAATCACAGGGGGAAGCAAAGCCAAACACAAGACATAGGGAACACAGGACTATCAAAATAAAACAGGAAGAGACAGGACCAGGAACATCACAGGGGGGAGACACAGGGACCAGAGAAAACAAGGAGCCAAAACCGGGAAACATAACTGAAAACACTGGGCCACAGGCCCAGGACCATGACAATATCCACTTATAAGCTCTTGACTTGCTATAAACTGGCTCTTTAACTGCTGAATGCTAGTTGTTAATATTGTGCTGTTTTATGCAGGACAGGTAACATAGAACGGACTTTTCAGTCAGTTTCACTGGAAATGATTGTCTACTTTTGTTGGGATAATTCTCAGTGGGGTTCTCACTATGATAAACATATTTAATAAAACACATTGTTAAATATGTGAATGAAAAATGCATTTTATGACTGTACTTCAATCTTTATGGTGCTCTGGGAAACAGTTTGATGGTTATACATCAGCACAGACTCAGAGGAAAACATGCCGAAAATGTCTGTGTGGTAAAAGCAATAAGGAGGACCTCCTGACACTGTTCCTTGTATTTCTTGATCATTGCCAAAGAATCGATTTAGCAAGCGTGATACGAAGGCCCGCCGAACACCTTGGTTTGGTTTAATCTCGTAAATATCTGCTGCTGTTGCTGTCTCGGAGCTCTTTCAGCTTGAACTTTGAAGCTGAAGGGACTTGCTGTTTGTTTTCAAAGAGATCAGACTCTCTTCTTGGCAGTCAATATTCCCTCTTGGATTTATATGAGGCCTGGGAGTGCACAAGCAGTAGCGGTGAGGTTTGATGCAAGAGTTCACATCATTACACCGCTGCGCTTAAAAAGGCGAGCCACAAGCTTAACAAGAGATTTTTACTTCACCTTTGACATTTAGCATGTCATTGAACTGCTCAGCAACAGCTCCTCTTCTCATTACCCTCTTTGGCAGGAGAGCACAGTGCTCTTCAGCTCGTTCTCCTTCTACCTCATAATCTTTCTTCCTTTAACCCCCCCCCCCCCACACACACACACACACACATTCCCTCTTGCTCGCTCTCTCCTCAGTAGCACAACCATTTTATTCTGCACCTGAAGTCAAGTGGGAAGGAGAAGGTCTGCTCACATAGTTGGACTCAGTCTGCAGAGTCAGTATTGCCTAACTTTTCCCCCACAGGGTCAGTATCCGAGGGGCTATAAGGCTCATCCCCACTCTGTTCCAACCTGGATAAAGTATGCTCACTGTCAGCACTTTCTCCAGCAGCCTGGCACTCTGTTTATTTTTGCAAGACACAGAGCTGAATAGACTTTAATAAATACCGTGGCCTGAGAGTCAGGGAGCCATCTGAGCTTGTCACAACTTGTAACTTAACTGGTGCACCAGTTCAGACCTGCGATTGGGTGTTCACTTAACGGATGAGTGAGTGCACAGCTCTCTCGTCCAAGCCCTTTGGAAACTGCACTGGTCAGGACACTGCAGGGGAATCTCTGCTGCTTTTAGAGAGCTTCGTGTCTACAAACAAACACACTTACACCTCTGCGGAATAAAGATCCAGCGTTTTACACACCACAGTGTCGTCTGAAAGGATGCTTAGAAGAAATCAATCAGCAATGCACAGAGTGCTACATTAGAGCTATAATTTGTTGAAAGTAAAGTCCTGCAATCCGGAAATCCATTTATGGAGGATTTGTGTTTCCAAATAAAGCTAGGTCACATCCTGCTGTTGTTTGAATGGACCGAGATTCAGATTCACCTGTAAAAAGGAGGGCAGAAGAAGGAGAACCCCAAATTAGCTGTGACAGTTACAAAGCATGGATGTGATTAAAAGAAGAAGAAGAAGAAGAAGAAGAAGAAGAAAGAATGTTTTTCCTTCTTTCACCTGAAAGAGAAATATTGCAAAGCGGGTTTTGGGGAATTCTCTTATTTGCTTTCTTGCTGACAGATGACAAGATTTATACAGCCCGTTCATGTGCAGTATATGTTAATAAATGCAAAACACAGCTTGTGCCACGCTTGGCAGCAAGAACTGCAATTAAGCATTTGCGATAAATGGCAATGAGTCTTTCACATTTTGGCCTATTTTTCTTTTCAGAATTGTATTAATTCAGCCACACTGAAAGGTTTTCAGGCATGAAAGGCCTGTTTAAGGTCATGTCAAAGCATCTCCATCAGACTTAGGTCTGGAGTTTGACTAGGCCACTCCCAAACCTTCATTTTGTTTTCTTGGTGGACTTGCTGGTGTGTTTTGGATCATTGTCCTGCTGCATGACCTGACAGCTGGACCTGTTCCTTCAGGATTTTCTGGTAGAGAGCAGAATTCATGGTTCCATCAATTACAGCAAGTCATCCAGGTCCTGAAGCAGCCAAGCAGCCCCAGACCATCACGCTGTCGGTGTGACGTTCTTTCTATGAAATGCTCTGTTAGTTTTATGCTCGATGTAACAGGATCAAACCCTCCAAAATTTCAACTTTTGTCTCATCAGTGCTCAGAATATTTTGCCAAAAGTCTTCTGAATCATCAAGATGGGTTTTTTTTTTTTGGCAAATGTGAGATGAGCCTTTGGGTGGATGCCACTGTTGCCCAGTCTCTTTCCTATTGATGAATCATAAACTCTGACCTTAACTGAAGCAAGTGAGGCGTGCAGCTCTTTAGATGTTGTTACTGGTTCTTTTGTGATGTTCTGGATGAGTCATCAATGAGTTCGTGAAGCAATTTTGGTAGGCTGGCCACTCCTGGGAAGGTTCACCACTGTTCCAAGTCTTCGTTTGTAGGTGATGGCTCTCACCGTGTTTCGCTGGAGTCCCAAAGCCTTAGAAATGGCTGTGTCAAATCCCAACAAATGACTTTGTTTCTCAGCTGTTTTTTAACATCGTGACACAATGTTTTGGCTTTTGCGATGGTTTAGCCTGCCTTACTTTGTCAGACAGCTTCTTTATAAGTGATTTCTTGATTCAGCAGGTCTGGCAGTAATCAGGCCTGGATGTGACCAGTGAAACTGGACGCAGGGGCAGGTAGGTTTGGATAGATTTTTTTCCCTAAATAAATGAAATCATCATTTAAAAACGGCATTGTATATTTACATGGGTTAACCTCGACTACTATTAAATATTGTTATATGATCTGAACATTCAACTGTGAGAAATATGTGCAAAAAAAAACCATCAGGAAGGGGGCAAATACTTTCTCACAACACTGTATGAGCAGCACAGAGTGACATAGTGGGAAACAGCTAGCTTGGCATCCACCTGCTCGAAAATCTCAGTCTTAATCAGCTGCATTTTATGTTTCCTCTCTTTAATCTGTACAAAAACCTAAGCGTAAAAAACATTTTTAGTTTCTTTGTTGTGGTGGACTGTTTCATGCCTGTAAGCTGTAAGTGCTGCGCTCGTCTCTGGGGAAACCTCTCCGGCACACAACAAACATAAAATATACAATTGTTTTTTTTTTCTTGCACTTTAATATGTCTCTGAGAGAAAACCATGCCAACTGTCCATAACAACTTAGGTCTGATTAAACTCTTGATAACAAAGAGGGTAAGAGTACTTACCAAACTGAAACTATTATATTATGTTTGTAAAATATTATCGCTGCAATATTAGAGCAATGGAAATGTGTTTTTTTTAGTCACGTCTCGTTATCTGGAAATCGATGTTGACGGGGCGCGCCTTGTTATGTTCAGTGGTTCTGCTCTTAATTATTCATCGCAGAGCATTGGATTGACACCAGCGGCACTGAAGCGACTGCAGCGAAGAAAAATAAAACTACAGTAAGCCAAGTTATACTTGTAAAGTACTCTATAAAGGCGAGTATCACTGGAATACAAATGTTGAGAAAGTGTTTTAGGATGTTTAAAGATGAAATGAGTGGAATGGAGAGTGAAAGCGCAGCTGAATGCCTTTGATACATGAAACAACATTAACTAAAGGGGATATGACTGTTTAGTGCTGGATAGGCTGATCATTTCAAGTCAGGGTCTGTTGCTGCTATTGACTTCTCTTTTTCTTGTCAGTGGTTTTTTAGGGTTTAAATCGGAGTTGCTGAAAATTCCACAGTGGTTTCATCCGGTGTTAATCTTTAGAGATTTGCATTAGTGTCCAGAGACACCTTTGATCTTTCTAAAGACTTTGATTGGATGTGTGAACGAGGGGGCCACTTTCCCATCATAGATCCGCTGGATTAAAGGAGGGTGGAGGGGTTATTTATAATTTTGGAAGTTGTTTTCAGGTCAGTGCAGACTTTCAGAAGCAATCAGACAAACACATTTCAGTGGCAGTGGCGCAGAGACAGAGAAAGGGGGTGGGCGCCCCGGGTACGATTTCAAACTCGGTGAACTTATGACGACAGCGCTCGCTGTTTCAGTGGTTTGCTTCTGTAAACTGAGGTGGGATAAATGAACGTCTGCGAGCACTGGGACAGCACGGGCAGATCTAGGGGGAAACCCTGACAGAACAAAGGTGGTTTTATCAGAGATAAAGTCTAAAAAGCCTGAAAGCCTGAACATGTGCCACTCAGATCTTCACCCCCAAAAGCACGAAGACTGCCATTCTAAAACGAGCTCTCACCGGAGATATTTTTTGGCTGCATACTACATGCTGTAACCATGGATTTTCACATTCTCTGGTGTGAACCCCATTATTTAGAGCAGTCATTAACGACAGCTCCTCTTTGCTGAGTCAAATCCACCGGGCTTCACTGACAGCTGGTCTGTGCTCCCCCCTCCATCCACACTTCACCTTTCAGGAGAAATCAAAGCTCGTAAACATTGTCTCAGTGATGCCTGAAACAAGTTTCCATGCCACATTAATGTCCGCAGCAGCGAGAGCGAGTCTCTCGTCGAACAGCTGCCACCCCTGTCTGCCTGGCAGCAGTGCCGGGTTAGATTTGCCATTAATTTGTCGCACCTGACAGCCGACTCTGCTGGGTACCCTCCGTCTACACCACTTTGCTGCTTTGTGCCTAGGAGGGACATATCTTGCCCTTGTGAGAATAAGCCTGAAATATGGTTAGGGAGAGAATAGTATAAACCCGGAGCCCCAGGCCGTTGCATTTCATGTGTATCTAGGCCAGGCCACATGATTTGGTAGTTAGAAGTTAAAACTGCCTGTGCAATAAACAGGCTGTGCCTGCTTCCTCAGAAGTGGGACTGGAATCATGGCTTTCTCTAAAAGGACCAAATTCAAGTAACTTTAAGTCCAGATATGATTCAAAGAGTCACACAGATGTGGCCAGTAGGCAGTCGATGTTGTTGGAGTTCTCTAGCTGTTGAGTGAAGAAGTGCATGTCAAATCACTGGTGGTGAAAAAGTGTATTTTTACCCAACCTATGATCATTTCCCTAAATCTAACCTGGTAGATTTGGTGTCAGAACTCAATTAAACTGCCAGTGAAAGCAAAAAAAAAAAAAGCCACTCGTGTCTCACCAGTGATGGTCATGTGACGTATCCCGCTTCCGCCCCTGCGGCCTCCTTGTACAGACTTTTGATGGCGTTTTAAAGGAAACTCTCCACCCATTATTTCCATTCAGGAAAGCTGAGTGACCACCACAGAATGAGGTGATAAAAGCCCCGTAAGCCTGGTAATAGATGGAGGAGGAGGCCTACTGGCTATATGTACGGGGCTGATAACAGCTATTCATTGTGCTGCTAACATTCAATGGGTGGACTTAGAGTATCTTCTCTTATTACAGTGCGATAAAATACTGAAAAATTACCAGTATGATAAATTAAAAGAAGACGAAGAGGTCTCATATTTGGGAAAACTGGAACCAGAATATGGCTGGTGGTTAAGAATTCACATAAATTGTTCATTTTTAATATTGACGGAGCAAACAGTAACCAAAAAAGCGGCGTTAAAGAACAATATGTAACAAAATGAGCAGAAACAGAATATTACAGTAACAAGTCCAGTGCCATAAACAGTAATTTGCCTTGTGTTGCTTCACAAATCTTTATGTAAAATGATTTTTTTTAAGCAAACGTTGTCTTGCTCCATAAAAGTTCAATGGAATCTACATTTACTCCGATGTGTCGAGGAACTTCAACCCTATCTGTGACCTTAAAATGGGCAGTAATATACCATGGCATATCTCATTACCTGCAATGACATGAATGATCTTTCAGCTTTGAAATTTCTTTGCCCGCTGACATTAAGATCAGTTTCAGGCCACTGCGAACAGACGGAGACAAACATAAAGCGGCGAAGGAAAAGATACAAATTTAATGATGACGTTATTGGGAAAAATCACGCCGTGGTCCATTTTCTTTATTAATGGTTGGATGTATGTAGGGATGTATATTTTATTATTGATGAGGCTGACATTCAACTCTGTAATGGAAGCTGTGGTGAGTTTGCAAAAGTTAAAAGCAGAGTGTGAGCTGGTGCCTAATAGTGTTGAACTCTTAAAATCAATGCCGCTGTCCCATCAAGTGAAGCACTTAACTCCACCCTCTGATGTATGATACTGTAACACTATTACCATAATCATAATGCACGAAATCTACAAACAGCCATTACCGTGCACATCAGCAGCCGAGGCAAGAGCATGCAGTGGCCTTGGCTTGCAAATGGACAATAACATTTGACAAAGAGCTGCAATAAATGAGCTGTGAAGGCTGAGCCTTACCTGTCAACATGTGACACTTAAAACAGTAATTTGTTCCCCTCAGGGGTTGTACATTCAAGGTATTGAATTTCCCTTCACATCCAAGATTATTCGGCTATCACCTAGAAAGAAAGCAATACCTTCTTACAGGCAGCTTAATGCCAACCAGAAACCACAGTTCTGAACTTGAGCTGGTAAAATCAAATTTATTAAGTCACAGTTTCTGTATGAGACACATTAGACTTTTTGTGCTTCCTGCATGCTTACATAAGACCCTCATATGTCAGGATTTGTTAGATTGTAATAAAGATCTAGCCCAAGATACCAGTGAATAACATTTCATAGCTGTCATCATCACATGGCTCATAATGCCTTAATCTTTTATGCATTTTTTCCCCTTAAAACAACATAACGTCCATGAACAGGCCCCCTTTTGTCGTCTGTGAATGTCAACATCCCTGTTATCCCATCAGTTCACTCTGCCTGAAACCTTAAACCGCCAAACACCTGTTCTTTTGTGTGAGCTGGCATTTTACAGCAGGGTTTCTCAGACATGCAGTGAAGCCTCTCCCCTCGCTCTCTCGCTCAACCCTCTTATTTAGTTTGTATCAACCTCTCTCTCTCTCTCTCTCTCTCTCTACTTTCCTTTACGTGTCATCAACCCCCCCCTTCATACTCTGTCCCATTTCCTTTTACTTGCTATTGTCATTTCTCTCTACACGTCTGTGTCTCCTGCACCATTTACCACATCACCTTTTCCCCACCCCATCACTCCATCTCTTTTAGATCCCCTTCTTCCCTCTCAGTACACTCCACTCACTTTCGCTGTCTGTTTCCCTCCTCTCATCTCCCATGTCAGTAGGCTTTCTGTCTCTTTGAATCTTCCCCATCGTTTTCTTTCTGATAATACCCTTTCCCATCTTTTGGACTTGCTTTGGCACTCTCATCATCTCACTTCTTTGTGACTGCCTGTCTTTCTCTTCCTTTCCCTTCATGTCTTTGCTATTCTTGCTGTCTCTTTAAAACTAATCTGTCTTCAACTGCTTTTCATTTACGAAATGAGACTAAAAGTACTTACTTTCCATCAGAAATCAGGGTCATTACAGTAATATTCAGCATTAAGAGCCTCTCGGCTTGGAGAGGCCTTTTGTCAGATTTTGCAGGGATTTTCTCCCATTTCTCCCATTCCATTCAAGAGCATTAGTGAAGCTGGCCTCTGATGACTGGAGATAAGGTCTTGCATGCAGTTGGCATTCCAGTTCATCCCAAGCTCTTAGATGTGGTTGAGGTCAGGGTTTTGGGCAGACCAGTCAAATTCTTCCCTGACAGGCCCGAAAACCTAAACCTGACTTTGTTGAAATATTAGACTTTACCTAAATTGGAAAAATCTTGGCTAAGAGAACTGTTGTAGCAGTAAGATTGAGCCAAGTGCTTCCACAAATAATAAATATAGTCTGATCAAAGTGGACACACTGATGTCTGCTGTTTGGATCAGACCCCTGTCTGTGGCTAGGTTTAGGCAAAAAGAAATTGAGTATAGACTTGGGAAAGATCTTCTGCATGGTGATCTTTCTGTGACCTTAGCCAAGTGTTGTCATCACTTCTTCATAGTCATAGTTGTACTGCAAGACTGCCAGAATCCAAATGAAACTGTGCCGTTATTTTACTCATATACGCACTAACAATATATTAACAACATGAATCAGCAGTATTTCTTATTATGATTATTGCAACATTTCCTTCAGAGCGTGAGTACCATTGGAAGTTAGTTTTAAATAAAGCTTAAAATCAGCTTAAATATTATTGCCACACACGTCCCTAATCACATTGCCATGGATATCAACAGATTCTATATACATATTCATAGAGAGAAACTAAAATTGCTTAAAACTTTTGAATCTGTTTTTGTTTTTCTTTGTTATTACCCATTTTCCCATTTCTCTCTTGTGGTCTTATGTTTGTATTATTCAATTTTTAAAAAAGCATGGCTTCAGTGCCTGTGATCACTCACAGCTCAGTGTCACTATTCATACTCATATGGAAAATGGCACAAGTGTACCTCCATATACTATATTGCAAAAAGTAGTTGCGTGTCTACCTTCACACACATATGAACTTGAGTAACATCTCATTCTTAATCCATGGGGTTTAATATGATGTGGGCCCACCCTTTGCAGCTATAACAGCTTCAACTCTTCTGGGAAGGCTTTCCACAGGTTTAGGAGTGTTTATGGGGATTTCTGACCGTCCTTCCAGAAGCACATCTGTGAGGTCAGACACTGATGTCGGAGAGAAGGCCTGGCTCACAGGCTCCGCTCTAATTCATCCCAAAGGTGTTCTATCAGGCTGAGGTCAGGACTCTGTGCAGGCCAGTCAAGTTCTTCCACACCAAACTGGCTCATCCATGTCTTTATGGAGCTGCTTTGTGCACTGGTGTGCAGTCATGTTGGAACAGGAAGGGGCCATCCCCAAACTGTTCCCACAGAGTTGGGAGCATGAACTTGTCACAAATGTCTTGGTATGCTGAAGCATTCAGAGTTCCTTTCACTGGAACTAAGGGGCAGAGCCCAACTCCTAAAAAACACCCCCACACCATAACCCCCCCTCCATCAAACTTTACACTTGGCACAATGAAGTCAGACAGGTACCGTTCTCCCGGCAACCACCAAACCCAGACTCCTCCATCAGATTTAAGATGGAGAAGTGTGATTCATCCCTCCAGATAACATGTCTCCACTGCTCTAGAGTCCAGTGGTGACGTGCTTTACACCACTGCATCCAAAACTTTGCATTGAGCTTGGTGACGTAAGGCTTGGATGCAGCTGCCATGGAAACCCATTCCACTGAAGCTCTCTGTGCACTGTTCTTGAGCTGATCTGAAGGCCACGTGAAGTTTGGAGGTCTGTAGTGATTGACTCTGCAGAAAGTTGGTGACCTCAGTGCACTATGACCCTCAGCATCTGCTGACCCCACTCTGTGATTTTTATGTGGCCTACCACTTCGTGACTTAGCTGTTTTCGTTCCCAATCGCTTTCACTTTGTTATAATCCCACTAACAGCTGACTGTGGAATATTTAGTAGTGAGGAAATTTGAGGACTGGACTTGTTGCACAGGTACCATCCTATCACGGTACCACGCTGGAATTCACTGAGCTCCTGAGAGCGACCCATTCTTTCCTAAATGTTTGTAGAAGCAGTCTGCATGCCTAGGTGCTTGGTTTATACACCTGTGGTCATGGAAGTGACTGGAACTCCTGAATTCAATGATTTCGATGAGTGAGTGAATACTTCTGGCAATACACTGTATATCTTTAAACCTTCAGGGTTTTTTCCCTAGTTATTACTGACACTACTCTCTCCTTCCTCTGATTACCTGTCTTCACTTCTTTTCTTTCCTCTTCTAGCAATATACCCATCTTCTCTTCCTCTTTGTGCCTCTTTCTGGCACTTACACTTCATGTCTGCCCACTACTCTTTCTCTTACTCTCCAGCAAGCTTTCATTTTGGTTGTATGGAAGATGAGGTTAAAAAAAAAAGGGAAAAAAAAGCGCCCTCCAACCCTTCCCTCATCTCATTTTCTTTTTTGAAAGCTAGTCTTTGTGGAGCTGCCGGGAGCAGCTCCAGTGTCTCCAACCGCAGCCAGGGCTCTTTTCATTGGGAGAGGTTTGAAATCTAACTGACCCTATTCATGCACTGCCAGGCCTTCGCTTGTGCTCATGCTACATAATACGAGGCAAAGCAGTGGCTGGGGAATGTGAGTTATTCAGTGAAGAGGGAGACAACAGCAGAAGAGCACAGAGTCCAGATCAAATCAACACAGGGCAATTTAAAATACTGAAATTTACATGCACCCCGTAAGACTTTATTCCCCCTCTGGGATTAACTGGAAGTCGATATTCGGCACTCTATTGTAGTCTGAAGGTTTGACCTCAATTACATTTAAAAATTCACAAATATATATTTTTTCCTTTTGTCTCATCATCCTTTGGTCATGCTGTTGTATTTTTCTTCTACAGAGATTCCCTGTCAGTCAGACAGTGAGTCCAGTGCTGGAGGATTTTTTTTCTCTCTAGATATAAATTAATTTTTCTGTAGAGGATACTTCTCTTTATCTGCTGAAACATGATAGCGATCACTGCTCATGCTAACTCCCTAGGTGTTCAAGTGTTTATGTGGTATTTCAAACAAATTACAGCTCTCTAAAACAGAAAAAGAAGTGCACCACAATCCTTACCCCTTCCCTTGTGACTGTATTATGAGGCAAACTTGCTCAACTCCACTAAACCAAAAAACTTTGAAGTACCTCTCACATTTAGAGCACTCGCCTCCTCTCCTCTTCACTTTCCTCTTTATTTGCTTGATTTTCTTTCTTTTTTTTATGTGCTGCAGCTTTGATAATGCAATCACAGCGCAGAACAAACTGAGAAGTTTAGGCCCATTCAACTGTTGTTTTCGAGATGTTAATTTTTTTTGTAGGTTTTTATTTTTATGTTTTATTTTTAGAAGAGCGCGGTCGTAGGAACAGCTAAGATACTGTACTGCAGGACCCTCAAGCTCCCAGACCTCTGGTTGAGGACCCAAACTTGGAGGACAAAGACTGCCCGCAGGGATTCCTCAGAGACTTTGGTTCATATTCTCCCGTTCCATCACACTCCAAAGGTGCTCAGTTGGACTGAGATCTGATGACTGTGGAGGCCATTTGAGTGCAATTAAATCACCGTCATGTTCAATAACTCAGTCTGAGGTGATGAAGTTTGTTATCCTGCTGGAAGCAGCCATCAGAAGATGGCTCGGCAGCTTGGGTAGGCTGGCATTTAAACAGTGCTCAGTTGGTAAAAAGCAGATTGTATCCAGGATGGATGCTTTCATGTTGCTTATGCCAAATTCTGACCCTACCATCCGGATGTCACAGCATAACTAGGTAATGTTTTTCCAGTGTTCTATTGTTGGTGAGCCTGTGCAAATTGGAGCCTCAGTTTCATTTCCTGTTTTTGGCTGACAGGAGTGGCACCTGGTGTGATCTTCTGCTGGCGTAGACCATCTGCTGGAATGTTTGACATTTTGTGGAGATGCTCTTCTGAATACTTTGGTTGTTACGAGTGGTTGATTGAGTTACTGTTGCCTTTCTATCAGCTTCAAGCAGTCTGACCATCCTCCTCTGAACTTCGGCATTAACAAGGTATTTTCACCCAGAAAACTCCCACTGTTCTCTGTCAGCCCCATAGATGGCTGTGTGGGAAAATCCCAGTAGTTTCTGAAATACTCAGACCAGTCTGCCTGCCGTGAACAACCATGGCACATTCTTAAACCGCATTTCTTCATCATTCTGATGTTTGGTTTGAACTTTAGCAGGTTGCCTCGATCATTTCTACATGCCTAAATGCATTGACTTGCTGCCAACTGATTGGCTGATTCAATATTTGCGTTAACAAGCGGTTACTGACTGCTGTACCATTTGGCATCTGATTGCTTGCCAGAGTGCAATATAATTTTTAGCATGCAACATTTGTCTTTCCTCTACAGCGGCGTTGGGATCGAACTAGCTCTGTGTCCCTTTTGGAATGTAAGTATGGATTTTTTTTTTCACCCTTCATTTCAAATCTCAGAATTACTTCTAGTGTTTACTAAGCCCGATGTTTGGATGTTCACTATCAGGGATAGGATGTTCACTTCACTATTTTAGGCCATTTAGTTAAGCAAATAATTAATTGATTATAGAAATGGGTAAATATTATTAGTCATTGCACTCAGCCCTACAGCCCATCCAATATCCACATTATCCGTATTTTTGCAAAATATGTCTAAATGGTTAGAAAATATTAAGACCTTCTACCAGTGGCGTTGTAGTGAAAACAAGGAATGAAGCAATAAATACAGAAGAGCTCCAACCTGGACTGCTCTCTCACACAAGGCCATAAGATTTGTGAGTAGATGTGCAAAATGTGCTTGTGTCAATACAGACAAGCCTAATGGTCTGTGTGTTTAAACTCCTCAATGGGACGACAGTGGGGCTTTGGCAGATCATAATGGGAACACCAATGTGTGAAATATGTTATGCAAAGACAGCAGGCAAGTGATGTAGCAAAGGGCCACCGTTTGGCACTAAGTCGAGAGAGTCAGCAATAAACGGGGACCAAAGTAAACAAGCTGCTGACATTCAGTCTTGGCCGCCACAAGAGGCGCCTTCCAAAGTTGACCAAGTGAGGCAAATTGCCCGGTCACCAAGCAGAAAAAGGCCACTGAGGGGCTCCCTATTCAAAATGTGGAGCTTTAACTGTCATGTGCATATATCATCATTTTTATTACATTTGCTATCTCACCAGTAATGGTTATCTCACCAGAAACTCACTTCGAATCAGGATCTTCTAATTTTAGAGATATTAAAGCGCAGACTTGACAGCCTGCAAAGTATCTTTCAGGAGAAGTGGTTATTAATGTATACATAAAGCTTAGTTTAGCACGGTTTGTGAAAGTAAATCAGCTCCTCTCTGCTTCTTCATTTTGATTGTACTGCGAAAAAGTCAAATATATGAATCAATTCCATAGAAATTGAGGAACACGTGTCTTTTAAAGTCCACTGTGCAGATAGACGGCTTATACCATGAGTAATGCCCCATCCTGTTACTGCAGTAGAAGTTTTAATCTTGTTGGGGTGTTTTGTGTTCACAGTTTGGAACGTAGCGTGCAAGCAGGCGCACATAAATACTCACGAATAAAGGAAGCTGAAATAGTGTTTACATATTTTGTGAGAAGGTGAATAATCACCTCGAGAGCTTGGTCATTTGCTGTTCTTGATCCCCTTTAATCTCAAACAAATGTCATTGTTTCTGGCAGCTGAAATATTATTAACAAATGGTGTGGATTTCATTTATTATGAAGAAAACAAATGAACCATGTGATGTTCGACAATAACATCACTGCTAGCAAAACAATAGGCACGCTGGCTTTTTTCAGCCAATCATTTCGCCGAGAGCAGTCACTGAAATGGGGACATGATTAAAAATCCAATTAATCATGCAGCTCTGGACCAAAGATGGTAAAGGCTGTGGGTTGACCTTCAAAATTTAATTTTCTCTCTGCCCTTAAACTTTGAAGAATTTAAAAAAAAAAAAAACATAAATTTTTCTCTTCTTTTCAAATCAATTATAGAGGTAGATTGAATACTTATCTCAGGGCACAAACAAAGAGTCGTTTGGGGTTGAGTGGGTTGTGACTAACCAGTCAATTCAATTATGAACAGCAATTTAATGAGGTTATAACCAGCAGCTGTGTGTACTTTGAGGCACGCGATAGCAAAAGAAGTTAGGGATAAACTGCTGCGGGTAACTTGAACAAATCCTCAAAATTGACACAAATTTTTAAAAAGCAGCTATTTAAGACAAAACCTTCGGTCATCTCCTGTTTCATAACAATCTCACTGCATAACTATTTTTTTTTTATCAACATCAACACTGAGCTCAGAAAAATTGAAACTGTACCCGAATCTTAAAGAATATTAAAAAACACTTTGTATGAGGTTTTTTAAGCCCCTACCAGCAGCAGCAGCACCGTTACCCTGTCAGTCTGAACAACAGAAATGAGTGTAACTCCACCTTTCCCTGACATCGACATATGGGCCCTGTCATGATCCTGTTTCCAGGATGAGCCTAACTCCTGGGCCACTAACACACACACACACACACACACACACCATTTATGCCCAGCATACATGCCTGGGCAAACTCATCCGGACACATTCAGCTACAATAGTGTCACGCCTGGATTGGCTCTGTGAGCACTGTCATGGCCTGTTGAGCACGCAGAGGGGTTGTGGGTGGCAAGAGCTGTGAAATAACAGGGTGGAGGACATTGTGCAGTGTGTTGACTCCCTGTCTTACGCTATAAAATGAACCAGACTGCTGCATGTGATAAGCAGATGCGATCAAAAATTACACTGATTAAAAGTAGGGATGATAATTTGTCATGACCGCGCGGATATCGATGCCAATTTGTGTGTCAGTCCCTTTCTATTGTGTGTCTTTTCCTGTAGACGGGAGATAAGGACCAGTCAGTCCTGGAAGCCAAATCGTTGTGCATGCCCGCTGAACTCAAGAATCATCCTTTTTATGTAAAAAAAAAAAAAAAAAAGGAGACCACCCCCTTGTCCAGTGGACACTTCAGAAAAGCAAACAATCAGGTTCAGGAAAAGCAGTGGCATTGTTGCAACCCCGCATTTCCCCTAAGGGCCCTCCTCTCCTCCTGCCCTTCTTCCAGAGTTTGAAACCAAACCTGAATGAGACCTCAACAAAGAGCAGCTGTCAGTGGTATAGATGTACTGGATTAAGCAAAGAAATGAAGACCTGTTGTAGAGTTCAGCCAAATAGACTCCCTGGATCTAAGAGGCAGTGGCAAGGAGCCACATTTCTTTCATGACAGTCTTTTAATGAGCTCTAATTAAATATCTGTGGGCTCAGCAGTTGTCCAGGGGTAAGTGGTGGATCGCTGGCCACCTAAGAAGGAGTAACAAGAAAAGGAAGAGATAACCTCTCATGGGATAACATGCTGTAACCCTGCAGTCTTCCATTTGGATGTTATAACCAGCAGCGCTACAGCGAATGGAAACCCTTCTGCTCAAGTACCTCCATTCGATTACTATGAACCGAGCAAGACTGACCTGAGTGCATAATCACTTACAAGTGGAATCTGAGAGGCCGCGATGCTCATAAAATTAGTGAAAAGATGAGTAAACAAAAGCTCATATAGACCATGAATGTGTGCGACTCTAATTTTAAGTAGCGTAATAAATAACAAAAAAGTCTCTACAAAGAAAATTTTCTGTTTATTGACTAAAAAAAATGTGTAAATTTTCCAGCTACTGTCATATTTCACAATGAAACACACACAGAGAAAATCAAGGGGATCAGCAGTTAATATTAACCGCTGATTGATGAGTTTATGAGAATCAGTCAGTCTCAAGTCTGTGCTAGCTAGAAACCGCGTGCATCTGTACCAACACCCAGTTAACCCAGATGCATATGGTTTAGTGTCTGCATAAATTTCTTGGTAATTCTGGTCAAAGTCCTGCCAGCGGACTTTCCTCATCGAACTAACGGTCCCATGGGAGGATGCCATGGAGGAGGCGTTTGTGCCAACAATCTGGCGCACACCTGGGACTGATCAGCCTGTGGAGGGCCTGCCTCGGTGGGGGGTGAATTTTGTTAAAAGGCCGAAACACCTGATGATGCTGTGGATCACAACTGATGATGTGCTGGGTTGTTTGCCCCATCCGGTGGTGACAAGAATACAGAGTGCTGAAGCTTCAGGGACTGAAAGTCTGAGTCTCCACCCTGACAGCCATGCAGGTAGAAGGGCTAAAAATCACACATACATACTGAGATATTGCTTAAGTTTTGGAGAAAAAAAAAGTTTATGTATTTACTTCTTAAAAGACTACATTTTAAACACTTATTTGAGTAACCTGTTATCCTATGTAACTTTCAATCAATTATTTTTAGACTATTTCGGATTATAAATGTCATCACAGATTAAAAGGGCAAACTCCTAAAAGCCTTGTCAGCCTTTTTTTTTTTTTTAATTTTTTTTTTAAATCTCCCTTGTCATCTGTTCCCTTTGTAAAGATTTGTGATTTGGTAGTTACATTTTTCTGTGGTTAGTTTATAACTAACTGCTATAGAAGAGCTCTGACTTGCACCGAAGCAGTGAAACTGAGGCTATCCAGAAAAGAGGGGGGGGGGCTTAACTTTCTCAGTTTTTGCTGATTTTTCTTTCTAATTTGTAATCACTGCTGTGGAATTTATTTTTTTTATCTATCTCCAAGCACGATGAGAGACAGGAGAACAGTATAAAGTTAGATTTCAAAATTCGATATAAATGGTGAGACAAAAGAAAAGAAAGCAAAACAAACACTGACCATGCAGACGAAGCAGTTGTGAAACAACATGTGAAACAACATGTGAAACGGCGGTGTGCCTCGGCACGAGTGTTGTCTCTCCTAAACTGCTCACACCGGAAGACAAACAAAGAAACAAACAAACCAGCTCCTCTTTCTACGTGAAGCAAGAAACTCTTCCTCCCACTGATTATTGCGGGATGGAGCGCCTTTGCATTACAGTAAGTGAAGTCAACAAAAAAGCCGTGCTCTGGAGGTTCCGATTCATCATTATGTGCCACATTCCTGTGCACGATCCGTGTGAACACCTTCCAGCAAGAGCGATTCCTTCCGCCTGGCTGTGTTTTATTCATGGGTGCCTCTCTCTGCTCCATTAAGCAGCAGACGTATCTCAGCTTTCAGGAAGATTTGTAGTGTGCAGTGCAATTAGGAAAGAAGTGACCAGGTAGTAATAATATATATATATATATATATTTAATTATTATTAAACAAATACATATATCTATCCTGGAATAGCTGCATTACAGATTGTGATACTTATATTGTGTGTAGGTAGTGCTCAGATTTAATCATTTACAAGAGATGTTAAAACCATATCAATGCAGTATCGATAGACAACCAGAGGTCTGGCAGTAATATCACAAACTTTTCTATCATAGAAAGCAGACTTCACTGAGTAGACTCTGCTTAAGATACAAGACAATAAAAGCAGAAATGAGCACTGGTTTTAAATAATGCACGAGAAGTGTATTTATACTGTATCTTTACGATGTAACTACTTTGCTTATCCAGTCTCAGTATTGCGCAGTAATGTGCAGTTCAAGACATTTGACATAAAAACAAACATTTAAAGTAAAGAAGAGTGTTATGCAGAAACTGAGATGTAAGTAGTCTACGTGCTGGGATTACTTGTTGAATAATCCAAAGTCCACCAAATGAAGCAGGCCAACATCACTGTTCACGCCCTCTACAAAGACATGCTCGTGTTTCCTCCTTTGACGCTCTGACTGGCAAATGTGTGTCTCCTATTATTTTTTAATCTCTGCCATAGAACAACAGATATGATTACGTGCAGTGACAACTCCTCCACATTATTACTGCACGTGCTATATCTCACTGTCATGCCTTATCCTTTTATTACATTTTTCCACAGAGCTGCAACTGAAAACGTATCCATGCTAAAACTTCTCTCGGTCTAGCCACCAAAATAAATCAGCAAATGAGATTATTTCTGCTTGAGCAGCTGAGAAATGCTCCTAAATCTGGACCTCTCCAAATATGCACTGGGCTAAGACACTGCCTTTTCCCATGATTCTCTAAGTGCTTTTATAACTGGAGTTAGCCTTCTGCTAATTTTTTGTAATGCATTAAAATTGAATTGTTTATGGAATGTTTTGATTCTCTCAGCTGATAGGTGTAGGCGGGAGAGGTCTGAGACAAAGAACGAATGCAGTGTGAGGAAAAGAGAAGAAGGATGCAGGGGAGAGACAGAAAGAGAGACACAAAGAGAAAACGACGCCTGCACAACTTGTCTGTACTGAGGATCTGTCTCATGACTTAAACATTCTGGGGGATGAAATATGCCCACACTGCAGGAATTCTTTTCTCTGCAAAACCTGCAGCTTCAGCAGTGTGAGGGGCATGCATCAATGCAGCATTGTATCTATGTGTTGTGACCATTTTGTGCTGCTTCATGGTTGTAAAGTACAATAAAACAATACCGTTGCATTGCAGAAACAGTACCGTAAAGTGGCATAATCAGCTACTGCAGACACCTTATGCATTTTGCATGTTCTAGTCTGTACATTATCTTCAGTGCCTTTAAGTGACACTAAATCAGCTCAAATGCTTTCTCAAATACACAAATGGTGGTCTAATTTTGAATAAAAAATAATAAAGTATTGTCTTTAATGGCATTTAACTACATTGGAACCAAAACAGTAGTATACATTATCATCAACATGCCATAATACATTTAAGTTATGTATACAGATTTCTACATAAATAAAGAAGAATACAACTTGTGTCGTTGTTAGAGTTCAGTGGTCCTTCATTCCCTGCTCCCTGGCCTCTTGTGGGGGGGGGGGATGAAGAAAAATACCTTAAAAATCTATTTCCATGTTTGGTGTTTGGTGTTGAAGATTTTGGCAGAGCAGCCCATTCTCATTTCTGGGGTGCTAAATGCTGCTGTTTTGTCAAAGTAGCTGGTGTCTCACAAACACGCACAAGGTGTCCTTTGGTCTTATGGCAACATTAAGGTGGGTATTTCATTCCCAATCACATATGGAGACCTGTTAAAAAACAAATAGCAATAAAAAAAAAACCCCAAAAAAACCTTGGCTTCACATTTGAATGCATTGGGTGTCAGCTGTCAGCTTGCAGGGTGATGTTATGAAGGCATGTATTTTAGCCTAAATGTTTTCCTAAACCTAATCAAGCAGTGAGTGAACAGGACACTAGTTTGGTGCAGTGATATGCAAGGTCTGGATTACCATATTATGTTAAGAGCAGCTTTATTCCACGCAGTCTTTCCTTCAAACTCTCATTTTATTGTTTTTAAGCCTCAAAATAACAATTTAATGCAGGGCACCTGAGCCGTTGTGGCTTCTACTTGTGGACCTATTATAAGATTTGCAGTCAAGCCAGCTTAATGGTTTTACTTATGTTTTTTAATGGACCGGGGCAAAAAAAAAAACAGTCATAACTCTTATGTTTTTTAATGGACCGGGGCAAAAAAAAAAACAGTCATAACTCTTTCAATCTATAAAACAGCTCACCAATATATCCTCAGTCCTCAGAAATGAAAAGATATAAACTAGCATGTCTGTAAATGCAGTTGCATTAAACTCTAATTTAAAATCAAACCAGCAAATAGAAACACCCTTTGTTTTCTCTCATTTAAAGATGGAGGGTGTAAGCATGAACTTGTGCATTCCCAAACATGTCAATATCACAAGTGTCAGTCATACACAGGGGTGCCAAAATGAAACTGTAGCAAGACAGATTAAGTTTAACATTAATATAATAATACTGATTTAACACGTTAACAGGGAAAGGAGCTAAAAATGTTGTGATTGTCGAGCTACTGGCAATCATTCAAAACAAGCAAGTGGAATAAAAAATGTGACTGTATTCAAATCTTCCCTTGTCTTAATAATGAAGTCATGATGATGAGAAGCATCTTAGTTACACAGTCAGTATTTTTGGGAGTTTCCCTCTTTATTGATATAGCTCTTTTCTTCTGAAAGCGCTTAAAGCACATACATATTCATTCATGTTTTTAGCTTGTATTATGTGTTTTAATTCAGGATTTTTCTGATGTTATAATTTTCTCTTTCTCTGTTAAAAAAAAAAAAAAAAAGTTGATCCACCGCCAGTGGACCTGTCAGTGTTTGCAGCTGCTCACACACCAACACCATCTTGTTTACGTGAATGTGCGCATTGCTAGATTGGGAAACCCAGGTTATGGTAAATGAAGCCAGACAAGCAAAAAATATGCTGTTGATGTTAAACTTCTGTGGAACCAGCTCCCAGCTTGGATTCGGGAGACAGACACCCTCTCTATTTTTAAGATTAGGCTTAAAACTTTCCTTTATGATCAAGCTTATAGTTAGGGCTGGATCAGGTGACCCTGAACCACCCCTTAGTTATGCTGCTGTAGGCTTGGGCTGCTAGGGGGGTTCCCATAATGCACTGTTTCTTTTCATTCACCTTCTTTACTTTGTTTATACTTCACTCTGTATTTAATCGTTAGTTATTATTAATCTCTGGCTCTCTTCCACAGCATGTCTTTTGTCCTGTCTCTCTCCACTCGGCCCCAACCGGTCACAGCAGATGACTGCCCCTCCCTGAGCCTGGTTCTGCCAGAGGTTTCTTCCTGTTAAAAGGGAGGTTTTCCTTCCCACTGTCGCCAAGTGCTTGCTCAGAGGGGGTCGTTTTGACTGTTGGGTTTTCTCTGTATTATTGTAGGGACTTTACCCACAATACAAAGCGCCTTGAGGCGACTGTTTGTTGTGATTTGGAGTCATATAAATAAAATTGAATTGAACTGAATAATACAGAGTCCAGGTTATTTACTCTTTTTGCATTTTTGGAATAATTTCCTCAACCTTTATGTTGTCTTTGATGTTGCAGTGGCGATGGGACCAATTGTAGGGCACTTTTGCTGAATGGAAAGGATAAAGCTGCTGACTCATTCATCTATATCCTCTCTCCAGCCTCAGTTTCTGTGCCGGGAAGCATTGCAAAATAAAATGCACCTAAATTTAAAGTAATATTTTTCCAAATCAGCTTCTGTAATCAATAAAAAATACAATAGTGCATCTGTGGTTTGACATGCAGTGAACACAGCACAAATCTATCCAGTTCAGGAAGCATTCATATTTCATTGTTTTTCATTATGCAATCATGACTTTTAGTTCTGCATGATCACATTTACCTTTACTGTCAGTAGGAGGTGGAAGCTTGTAACTGTACTGTAATCAGTCTGGGAAATTAAGTCAAAGGGTCCAATGCTGCCGTTGCTAACACTCAACAAAAACTGGAATGCAGTGAAGGTCAGGTTGCATCAAAAAAGTGTTATACAACCAGGAGTGGGTGGGAGGGCACAGAGGAGGGCTTTCACTCGCTTGCCTTGCTGACTTCAGAAGAACCACAAATTCCTCAGGGGTATTTATCTGTAGCCAGGTGATTTTCAGGCCTGGCCAAACACAGATTGAGCCACGAGTGGAAGAACAGGTAGAAAGGAGGAATGAACAGTGGAAAGTAGTTTATCTGCACAAAGATGATACTCTGAACGAAGAGTGGAATAAAAAGGAAAGGAAGGAAAGGTGACTTTCAGTCACACTGAGGTACCACAGAAAGAAAAGGAGAAAAAAAAAGTGGAAATGAAAGGAGAGTGAACACTTTCATGAAGTATATGTACAATAAACCTGAATGACTTTAAACCTAATCATGCCCTTTCTGCCTGACCTTCAACACACTCACAGTCTATACCAAGCATCTCTTCCATTCTTGTGACACGTGATACAATGCTATCTCTGATGCCTAATCCGCAGCAACATGGGGATACTGGAGGGCTCATGACACAAATTGAACATTTCAACATGGTGTGCAGGAGGGCAAGGACTCAACTTACCCTATCACAAATCTAAATGGCATGCCTTTTGTGCCAGTTCCTGCGTACAGTTAGGAAATTGCACATGGGATTGTGGAAGACATCCATTTTATGTTCTAAACCCTTCAATAAAACTCTCACATCCTCCCCTCCCTGACCATCTCTGCGATAACAAAGGAGGTGCTTTCGTTTGTGAAGCCAACTGTGCCTTTATTTTGATTCATTGAGACATTAGCATTTAGATAACCCTTCTGAATATAGGACGTGTGGGAATTGAAAACAGGAACCAAATAAATAGTGTGAATAATCAGTAGTTACATTGTGAATTAGCATTAGTTTGTCTTTTATCCTTTTAAAGAAGAGAAGACCAGCATCAAGCGTTGGTTTTGTTCTCCTGTCAGAGTAGAGCCACCAAGATACATAAATGAATAAAACTGTGAAGGAAAGAAACACTGTATTTCATAGAGCTTTTGCTACCAGAGCTGATGCTATAGGTTGACCAAAGCAACACTTGTATTTCAATCACACCACAGATGATTTGCAGTCATAAGCTATTATTCCTGTTCAAAGCAAAATATAAGCTGTGAAACCAATCTCTTAAATTAATCAGAACTTATTCCCCCATAGTTCACTGCCAGGGCAATGTGTGAAACAATAATTTTATTTTATCTTAACTTAGCTTAGCTTAGCTTAGCTTAGCTTATCTTATTTTAGCTTATCTTACCCTATCTTAGCTTAGCTTAAAATCCCATTGTTGTTATAATAAGTCAGCTCAAATCATCTAATAAAGGTTATAGAAATATTGTGCTTTTTAGCCATATTTATTATACTTTCTCTAACAATGAGCAATGCTTTTGGAAGCCCAAGTCTAAAAGCATACAGGGCCGTGAGTGCACTGAAGTGAAGTGACTTGTAGGCTAAACCTGGATTAGAAAAAAAATCCATTAAAATGTAAGAGGGCAGAACAAATTACTGTTATTTTTTTCTAAAATTTAGTGCAATAGCATATAAAGTATAGACATAAACAACTATCTGAAGACTAGTTAGCATTAACTTATATAAGCTACAGCTGATATCAGAGCAACTAACACACCAGTGGCTAAAGTCCTGCATATTGTTTCCCATATACTTTTATGATACTTCTGCCCATTCTGAACTGATCATTTAATGTAATCAGCTCTGAAAAAAAAACAAGATTAATGGCTAATGGCCATCAAATTGTTTCATGGCGATTTCATCTACTAAAAAAGTTTAACCTGGCTGGTCAGTATGCAAACTAACAAAGGGCAGTGATTTCATGGGCTCCTGAGTTTGTCCCTGATTTATCACTCATGATTCCTCTCCTGCTCTCACGTATTATAGCCACATTCAGGCTTTTTATTTGATTTGAGTCACCAATTAGTACATAATGAAAATGACTGGGACCTCCCAGAGATCAATTTCAGCTTCATGGTGAGACAGAGATGGCCAAAATATTCCCTTGAAGGGGCTGATTGTTCCTTCTCAGATGTTGTTCTGTGGAAGTGGATATTTTCAACCATGTTTTAAATTTTGAGCTAAAATAAACTGTAAGCCTCATAAGTTTTTCTCAATTAAAAATGAAACAGATTTTAGTAAAAAAAAAAATATATATTTTTTTGATCTCATTCATTTGTTATTTTCTTTCATGAAATAAAAATTCTCATTTTTTTTCCAGAGCAGCGTGAAAACGAACATGTTAGTGCTGCAGGGAGACCCCGAGGCAATCAGTATTCCAGTCACCTGCTGTACAACATGAAGAGCATGCTAGCAAGCTGTGGACAACCCAGCACACAGCTTACCAATGCATGCAGAGTCACACACACACACACACACACACACACCATACAATTGGCCACACACCTTCTTTCAAAAACCTTCAGTGAAATAAATGGCAGCCTCTCCAACAAGCTGCACCTACAGCAATTTCTTGCCTTTAGCAGCAGCTGAGTGGGGGGAGTGTGTGTGTGTGTGTGGTGTGAGGGGGGCAGCCAGGAGCAGATGATTAAAGTCTGACAAAAGGTTAGGAGATGTGACAACATGGCTGCAAGTCAATCAGCAGGGTGCAATATAAGAACCTTGCCCAGAGACCAGGTAATGGAGAAGAGGATAAATGAAAGGGGGGATGAAAAGGGGGATGGGAGGTATAATAGAGTGATGTTGCACAACATGATCAACTTTCAAGATCTCTTTGATGTCCAGAGTGAAAATTTACTCCTCTTGAAAGAAAAAAACAAAACAAAAACATCAGTGAGTAAATGATATTAGGGTTGTTTTTTGTATTTGTTTTTTTTTTACCTCAAGCGCTTGAATAAGAGGTTAAATCAGGCATGTATGAAATGAGTAAACATGTCCAAGTATGAAAAAATCTGAGGTTTGGAGGGCCTGCAGCGATGGCAGGTGGTAGTTAACATTTCAAAGTGGGAGCACTCTGAATTCCTATGATATTTTTTTGAAAGAGGGCAAGGGAGAAAATAAACAAAACGAGGATCCCAAGGAGACAAAGGCTTCACCTGAATGGAAGGTAGTGTTGCGGTGATGGAGAGAAGGAAGGAGGAGCTCAAAGGAAGAAGAATTCCTGAGCTGTCACATATATATATTAAGGCGCAGAAAAAAGCTCACAGTGTTGCCACGAAGGCATTTTGTCACTGACACATCCACAACCGGAGAATTCATAGCTGTTAGGCTAAAAAAAAAAAATACCATTACCATTTGATAACTGATGGTCTGCATGTGTGAGCCTGTGTGTATGTGCATATGTAACAGTGAAGATGTTTTATATGTATTCACACGTGTGCTCGTACATGATCGTGTGTCCCAGTGGTAGTGTCTCTCTCTGCTTCCACCCACAGCGCCCTCCCCTCAACCCAACCTCCCACTCTTGCCTGTCAGTAGTGTGGGCCTCTTATTGGGGGCCACGGGCTCAGTCGCCACGGAAACTGCACCAAAGCAAACAAAGGGGTGGAACAGAGCTTAGGGAATACGGTGACACAAAGGGGCTACCTAGCACGGTGGAAGATTTCAGGAGAGGCTCGAACAAAGCCGAGCTGCCACTACACAGGGAAGTCGGCGTAAATGGTGCTTGTTGTGCCTGTCGTTAACAACGCCGCTGCCTAATGCTCAGAACTGAAATCTGCAGTGCACTGCTGTGCACAAGCCTTCAAGATTTCAAATTAATTACTCGTCTTTCTCTTCTCCAGGCTTTGGAATCGCTATATTAACATATGCAAATGACAACTTTGGAGACATGATTAGTTAAATTGCACACATTTTCTGTGATTTTCCATGCAGTGCGTAAACGGAGTCATTTCAATCCATCCTCTACTTATTGCTGTGGATTTTGTTAGTCGAGCTGCAGTGGCTGACTTTAAACTGACAGAGTCTCGACTCTGCTCCAGTTCGTGCTGGAGCTCAATGAGATGAATTTACACCAGCCATAGCAATAACAATGTGAACAATAAAGGTATTAGGATCAGCTATTGTTGGTATCAAGATTAACTAGATTATTGAAAATTAAACTTGAGACCTCTAACGTGAAATTCCTTAACAACAGAGATGATATATGTCTTGAACATGTGACATTTCATTGAAATCAATCAATATTTCTGCAGTTAGGTACTGCAATGCTGACTGATAAGAAAGCAGACTTGTGCACACTGAGGAAGTCATTGGTCTACACAAGGATTACATATTCTTAGGGGCCTGTGGTTGGTCCTGTCGACTGAGACTCATTAAGAATGGCCTTGACATTAAGGGCCCTCCCTTTTTCAACCTGTTTGCAGCCATGATGCTGAGATCAAACAGAGTGCTATAGGTGAGGGCACTCTCAATGGCCTAAAGCTGGTCATTCATCCTTTTTAAAGACAGGAAATCAGGCTAAATGGAGGTCCGGCTCCTCCTCCGCCCTGCTAAAGAGGCTTCAGAAGCTGTAGAGTTTTTGCAGTAAAGAATTTCAAGTGGCCATGGGCCTTTGAGGGGGAGTGCGGGACCAATAAAACTCAGGATTACTTGTGTCAAAGAAACACACCTGCATTTCATACATTATCAGGGTCTTTCCTAATCACCAACTCCAGGCAAGGCAATGACATGCTTCTTTTTCGAGCGAAATTCAACCCAAAGCTATTTTGTTTTAGAGTATTTCTCACAAGTTTTTACTTGTCTAATATGCATTTTTCAGTGTCTATGCCTGTGCGGTTCAAATAACAGCAGAAATAAAGGGCTTTTGTTTGATTAGGCTGACACATTTTTAACTGTGACTTTTCAGCCTTGAACTCAGCACATTGTGGTTCTCTTCCAGTGCTTCTATTCTTCCATCTGTATAAAGGAAGTATTACCCATGCCTTCATTATAATGCCATGTCTTCACCAGGAATAATTATCCGACTTGCTATTGGTCACATGACAGTATCAGCATATTGCTCATAAAATACGTTTATATACTGTATGAAGTGTTTTTGGAGACTCGCAGCACTTCATAGTCAAGAATAAAAAGTCTACAATAAAAAGTTGCATTTTCATATATTTAATTGTAAGTTCTATCATGTTACACATCTTACGGTGTATTCAGAAAGAATGCAAACTGGATTTTAGTATTTAGAGCTATCATTTCTTTTTCTTTCATTTTTGCCAGGATCATTCTGCTGCTAAACAGTCAGAATTACTGCAAACTCCTCCAGCTCTTCTCTAAAAAACAAATAAAATAAAACATTCTTTAAGCATCTGGGAACTGAGGAGATCAGTTCCTGTAGATCTGAAAACATTTAAAGGCTTCCTTGATCATATTAGTTTTCCAGGCAGCTCTCAGACTGTAATCTTTGCAGAATGTGCTTTGTCTTATTAAAATAATCAGGACATTTAAGACTAATAAATATGATCCTGCTTTAATTGTGGCCTCATAAATATTACCCCGCCATGTGAAATGGACCCCCATACCATCACAGATGTGGACTTATGTGCAGTGCACTGATTAACCTCTCTCATTTATCTGAGGCTTTGGTTCTTTTTTTTCTTTGCAGGGTGGAGTTTTAACATTTGTGGCCGCATTGATCTGCTGTTTTTCTTAACAGTGGCTTATGTAGTGTTTCTGAGCCCATGCAGTGATTTCCATTGTAGAATCGTGTCTATTTTTAATGCGGCATTTCCTGCAGGCATGACCATTAGTACATTTAATATTTGAGTTCAGCCTTGTCTCTTAATTTTTTCTTTGTTATTTCCCTGAATTGTTAATGCTATGCACAGTAGATTATGAAATCCTTTATTTCTTTTAAGGGCCTTTGTAAAATACTATTATTTGTATCCATTCATGTTAGGCCTCAGTTACACAGGCCTAGAGACCTGTCGGCAATCATCTGGCAGTCACCAAAAATGTTTATTCCCTGACTTGCTGGTGAATGGTTGTTTGAGGTTGCTGGCACTCGCTGTGAAATCAGTTGAAAAGCTCCAGTTACCAGACCAGTCAGTGACCACCCCCACCCCCAGCAGCCACAGGTGGCTAGGAAAAATATACACTGCTCAAAAAAATAAAGGGAACACTTAAACAACACAATATAACTCCGAGTAAATCAAACTTCTGTGAAATCAAACTGTCCACTTAGGAAGCAACACTGATTGACAATCAGTTTCACATGCTGTTGTGCAAATGGAATAGACAACAGGTGGAAATTATTGGCAATTAGCAAGACACACTCAATAAAGGAGTGGTTCTGCAGGTGGGGCCCACAGACCACTTCTCAGTACCTATGCTTTCTGGATGATGTTTTGGTCACTTTTGAATGTTGGTGGTGCTTTCACACTCGTGGTAGCATGAGACGGACTCTACAACCCACACAAGTGGCTCGGGTAGTGCAACTCATCCAGGATGGCACATCAATGCGAGCTGTGGCAAGAAGGTTTGCTGTGTCTGTCAGCGTAGTGTCCAGAGGCTGGAAGTGCTACCAGGAGACAGGCCAGCACACCAGGAGACGTGGAGGAGGCCATAGGAGGGCAACAACCCAGCAGCAGGACCGCTACCTCTGCCTTTGTGCAAGGAGGAACAGGAGGAGCACTGCCAGAGCCCTGCAAAATGACCTCCAGCAGGCCACAAATGTGCATGTGTCTGCACAAATGGTTAGACACCGACTCCGTGGGGATGGTATGAGGGCTCGACATCCACAGATGGGGGTTGTGCTCACAGCCCAACACCGTGCAGGATGCTTGGCATTTGCCAGAGAACACCAGGATTGGCAAATTCGCCACTGGCGCCCTGTGCTCTTCACAGATGAAATCAGGTTCACACTGAGCACATGTGACAGACGTGACAGAGTCTGGAGACGCTGTGGAGAGCGATCTGCTGCCTGCAACATCCTTCAGCATGACTGGTTTGGCAGTGGGTCAGTAATGGTGTGGGGTGGCATTTCTTTGGAGGGCCACACGGCCCTCCGTGGGCTCGCCAGAGGTAGCATGACTGCCATTAGGTACCGAGATGAGATCCTCAGACCCCTTGTGAGACCACAAATGCTGGTGCGGTTGGCCCAGGGTTGCCTCCTAATGCAGGACAATGCTAGACCTCATGTGGCTGGAGTGTGTCAGCAGTTCCTGCAAGATGAAGGCATTGAAGCTATGGACTGGCCCGCCCGTTCCCCAGACCTGAATCCGATTGAGCACATCTGGGACATGATGTCTCGCTCCATCCACCAACGTCACGTTGCACCACAGACTGTCCAGGAGTTGGCAGATGCTTTAGTCCAGATCTGGGAGGAGATCCCTTAGGAGACCATCCACCACCTCATCAGGAGCATGCCCAGGCGTTGTAGGGAGGTCATACAGGCACGTGGAGGCCACACACAATACTGAGCCTCATTTTGACTTGTTTTAAGGACATTACATCAAAGTTGGATCAGCCTGTAGTGTGTTTTTAACCTTTAATTTTGTGTGTGACTCCAAATCCAGACCTCCATTGGTTAATACATTTGATTTCCATTGATGATTTTTGTGTGATTTTGTTGTCAGCACATTCAACTTTGTACAGAACAAAGTATTCAATGAGAATATTTCATTCATTCAGATCTAGGATGTGTTATTGAGTGTTCCCTTTATTTTTTTGAGCAGTGTATATTCCCAATCCGAGTGACAAGTGGTTGCTGGAGGTTGCTGTCAGTCACAAGGTGAAATTAGTTGCAAAGAGGTATACGGTGGTGCACCGGAAGTGTCCTTGCAATTGCTTTGGTTACTACGTTACTGCCGCAGTTGCCTGTAGTTTGCCCATAAGCTGCAGACTAGTTTGCAAACAGCTGCCAACTACTCTTGGAATGGTAGAAAAACTGTGAATCGTGCAACACAAACTGAAAACAGGGAACATATTTCAAAAGCCACAACTTGTACTTTGAAGACAAACATTTTCCAGTTTGTGCCACACTTTTTCAGGTTTTACCTTTGGCTAGTAGTTACCAGGTGTTTATAGACAAGTCAGTGTCTTCCATGCAAACTAGGTTTTTGGTACAGCACCCTCTTTGCAACCAATTTCATCCAGTGATTGCAAGCTGTCTCCAGCAACCACTAGCCAACTCATCAAGGAATACACATTTTCCCTGGTACCAGGGATCAAGTCTCTAGGCCTGTGTGACAATTGGCTAGCTTGCCTTTTGGCATTTACTTTATCAGCTTACAGTATGAACTAACCTAACAGTAAATTTATGCTATTTTAACTTACTTTCTTGCTAACATTGTTGCTAGGAAAACGCTATCTTAAACCAGATCAGTTCTTATTGTTGTGCTAATGTGGAGTGCATGGCAGTGTTTTGTGACAGGTGGCAGTCATTACTGGACATACACACACACACACACACACACACACACACACACACACAATATATATATATATATATATATATATATATATATATATATATATATATATATATATATATATATATTAAAGAAAGAAAGAAAGAAAGAAAGAAAGAAAGAAAGAAAGAAGGGAAATGCTGGCTATCAAAGAGTTAAAATAATTAAAATAAAATCTAAAATCTGGCTTGATAAAAAATATTACATGCCATTGTGGAAATTTAATGAATATTAAACTAAAATGATTTTTTTTTTTTGCTAATGTAATCTCTGTAATCAGTGCACAGTGACAGACCCGTATGAATTTTTTAATGAAATGCCATGATTGGGCTGAGCTTAAAATTAAAAATATGCTATAGACCTACCTAATACAGCTGTATAGGCTTTTATAGTGCAGTATCAGTATACAGTATCAGGCCCCGGGACTCAACATTAAAGGAGCTGGACAGTCCTCATCGCTCTGCCACCCTCACTCTCTCCCTCTATTTTCTCCCCTGCTTTTTCCTCCACCCCATCCCTCCCTGTCCGTGACAGATGTGTGATTGATACCCGTGGTGCTTGGTGATATGCTGTTTCTAATTTTAGCCCTGCTCACTTGGGGAGTCTCACAGCTACAGGTAAATTAGACATCCAAGCCAGAGTCCATCTGTACTAGACTGTAAATAGGCAATGATAATTTTTTTTTCCATGACAGCCATAGATATGAATGATGAAGCACGTGCTGCTCGCAGAATGCCATGTACAATCTATAAGACTGCTGTATTTATTTTGCTGCAGTGAGTGCTCATACACACATCTGCGTGGTAAAAATTTGTGTAAAAGCCTTTGTGTAAAATGGTATTTGGGTATCTTGTGTAGCAAACTAGAACTACTGTCTAACCATCTTGCTGGTTTTAGATTTAATCTAGACAGTCTAAGATAAACTAAATAAAAGGATCTGTCCAGTATCATTATTTGCATATGAGGGGTAGGTTCATCAAGATAAACAGCTGGTGGCCCAAATTGTCCAGGCAAATAACATTAACTATTGCCAGGCAAATCTGCAAGTGCCCTAAAATTGCAGTCCTAAAATGGTTATTGGGCTCAAATGTCCTCCAGATAACTTTGGGATTAAGGTTATTTATTTTCCCAGAAGTGCTCAGTTAGTGAGGAAATGAAACAAAGCAATGATTCATATTCTTTCTAATATAAAATGCACGAAAAAAAAAAAACTGGTTACAGCATCAATAGGTGACACTTATTCAATAGAGAACTTTGCTGAACAACCCATACACCATGGTCAATGCAGCCTTTGAGCTTTTTGTTTCTTCAGTGAAGTCAACAATCAATCACAAGGAGTTTTTTTTTTTTTAATGGTTATTATTGACTGCAGTTTTGTTTTCAGAAATAGCACAAAAATCCTTTCTATATGATGTAAAATATTCATGTCTGCTAAAGAGCGACTGCAGAGAGATAACTTTAAATCACAAAGACACAAAGTGGTACCTTTCTCAGTCTTTTCCACACTTTGGTGTCTAAAAATAGAATTTTCTTTTTCTGAGAACATACTTTTTTTGTTCATGGCACACAGCCGGGAGGAAACTGGGTCATTTTAATCATTTGAATCTCATAATGTAACCAGGCCAGCAATCTACCACGTACATATAGGTCACAGACCATCTTGGCTCCCGTGTGGTTTTTTTTGACCACAGCTTTCCCTCCACTGTCATTCGTGATTAATCTGCTTATGTACACATGCAAATTTCCCAAATTGGCCCCCTCAGTGTGACTGTACAACTAATGGGTGCCAGCGGAGACTGTTTAGCCACGCCATGCATATGTATGAGCTTGTATATTTAGCAGCCAAGTTTCTTTTGATCACCGTGTGGAGATTGAGTGGGCTGAGATGAATGGTGGTCCAAAGCTGGGGCACATTAGCAGCTGACCACCTGCCTTTCATTCCAAGCAGAAACAACAGATGGGCCAAACAGACTGCTACACCATTATGACGATGCAAAATAGGGATCGAGTTTAATGTTTCCTTGAGTGAAGGGTTCTTTACTATATTCCAAAACACGTTATAACGTGACATTCACTTGGGGGACAAAAGTTTAAAAGTTAACTGCAGCTCCAATATTTTAGCATGAGTGATTGTGTAGATAAATATCCCCATTTCAAATTTATTATAAGGAGAAAAAAATAAATTGTAAGTTTTCTTTTTTGTTGTAGGAGCACACTGATCTGATCTGGTATGAAAAAGTGTGTTGGATTTTCTTATTTTTAAACTGTGTCCCGGTTGTCCTCTAAATTCTTATTATACGCACATTTTACCTTTGTGGGATATTCACGCTGAATAAACAATTTTCTTACAGCACCGAGGGTTGTGTGAAAACCTGCCTTTGACAAAGAGTGTTTATGTTCATCTGATCTTGTGGTTGTAAAAATTATGACATTTAGACATCGTGCGTTTGCCAGAAGTAAAGGCGGAGGTAGTATGAAGTTGCGACGTCCCATTGTGTTCTCTGGGATGGTGACAAACAGTGTAATCCTGCCACAAAGGTGACCAGTTCTGCAATATGATGCAACATGCTGCAGGAATTATAAAGTTTTTGGAATAAAGAGAAAAATTCCAGATAACACTAGAGAAAAGCTATTTATGGTATTTTTGGAACTATAATTAAAAATTTCCTGCAATATTCTTGATGGGCTTATCGTGCCTGTGGTTATAAAAACAGTTCTGACTACCCCACATTATGTTGTTAAGCACAAACTCCGTAGTTTATAGGGTGCAGAATATTTATGAACTGGTCTTTTCGTACCAGTATAAGTTTACTTGTCATTTTTTAAATTTCACGGACTATAGATTTACACATCTACTACATTGCAAGCTACACATATAATTAAAATTCATCACCTATATTCCATGTCTCTGACTTGTCTTCAAACACAAATATGTTCCAGAGGACTCTGGGACACATCTGCTGCTGCTGTGTGCTCCGCCTGTTATTTAGCAAATTGTACCAAGGAAGAAATCTTTCGATTAGAACTAGGAAATTGCTTCTGTCAAGACCACTCAACTGGCTGAGATAGCTTTTGCTTGAATTGGGTCTCAATTTGAAAAAAAAGAGCAGTAATCTAATGTGGCATCTTGATTACATTTATCATGGAAAAGAAAGGAAGGATATGTGCTGGTGCCATAGGGCTTTGGCTTCCCTTGCGCTAAATGCAGATGTGCTGTATTTGGAGCTGCTGAACAACCCCTGGTAGCTCTAATGTTCTTGATCACAAAGCTTGATTACCACTACTGTAACTAATGAGAATTCCGATGTACAAAATGAAAGGAACGCTGGCCCAGCTGCACCGTTTTGGGAGAAAAAAAAAAACAACTTCTTATCACAGTTCTGCGGATGTAGCCTGCACATGCGGTAATTAGACTCGCTAAATGTTTAATAGGCACAATCAATGTAGAGAATGGAGTCTGCCACATGGGGCTTCAAGCTGAGTTGTAGGAACTGTAACTCACTCTGTGGGCTACCTTTACCTTATTTGGGGGGGGGGGTCCCTGTAAAGTACTCAGGGATTCCTTTTCTAACCATTTTAATGGCCAATGCCTCCTGGTCAAGAGGTGGTTGCTGAATGGACTAATTCCACAGGATTAGTTCTCTGTGGTGGTGATCCTGGCAGCCAAACAAATGCGACCTTATGGTGCCGAATCTGTGCATGCACAGCTATACAACAAGTGCATAGGAAGGGGCAGTTCAGTCAAGGGATTAGTGGGAATCAACCATTCAGGCATGCCCAGCCATTTTCAGATTCTCTTTCTTGACTTTGAAAGACTTGTTTAACAATAATCACTTCACAGAAGGGGGAACTGGTGGCACAACAAGGGAAAGACCAGCCAAATGACAAAGAGGAAACTCAGGGCAAGTTAAGCCTATAGACAGGAGAGCTGAGCAAACTCATAACACCCACAGTCTGTGCTCCTAGGATGTGTTTTCAGTATCCAGGGCACTAAAAGAGAGGGACCGCAGGTAAAACATGGTGAAGTAGCATGCTAAAAAAAAGAAAGAAAAATGAGAAGAGGTGTCTTTTGAGATGCATTTAATATTTCTTGCCATAACTAAAATGCTAGGTGATGTAGTGGAAAAGATGGGGGGGTAGGGGGTGAATGATTGGAGCGAATGAAACTATATTGATTTTGACATCTCCACCTGGTGCACGAGTGCACATTGTATTTCCCTTCTGCAGGGTTCCGTGCAGCTGAACTGTGCATACTATGATTTCCCTGAGCAGCTTGCATGGAAAAAAAAAAAAGAAAGTGTTTAAACGTAAACAAAGCAATAAAGCAATCAATAAACACAGGAAGCCCTGAGGCACTGCTGAGCAACTAATAAACAGCAACAATGAGGAAGACTGCACAAACGGAAAAGAGAACCACTGACAGAATCTCAAACATTATTAACCGACTGAGACAGTTCAATAAGTAAATACAGAGTAAACAAACAAACATCAAACAAACAAACAAAACAGCACCAGCTAATGTGTATGTGGATGTCAAATTTTTACTGTAAGAAGAATTTAGTTACACAACAGTTCTTCCAGTGCAGGATTTCTTACTAAGACTGGACTGCACGTCTTAATTATGTATTTAGCACGTGCATGAATCACAATCGGTCACCTAAATGTGTTATATCAGCGTGCCTCTGCCAACCAGTCAAGTTGCAGCTTATGATCATATCTGTCCACACTCAGATGATCTGCTTCGCACACATCGCTAGACAGGAAGAGTTTTACATAATGCATAAGAGTCATAAATCTATTGTAGTTTAAGAAAAAATATTGTGCTTAAATTATAACCAAGAGAACTGAAATGTGCTCTTGACCTTTTGAACATAAATGGTGATAGTTTTTATTCTTTTACCTTTACTTGTGTGAAATTGTTTCATTAGAGTCTGAATTCTTGAGCTGTGGGTAAAAGAACATGTCTTGTGTGGACCCAGGTGCCTGAATAATGTGTACGCTTGTGCCATATGTTATTCAGTTCTCTCTAGATGTTTCAAATATATTAACTTCACAAGAAGAGGACAGACAAAATGTCACAGCGACCTTTACCTTTGACCCTTAAAACTTAAATCAATTCCGACTTGATTTCAGGGGAATGTGTATGTCACAGTTGATGAAATTCCCTTAAATGTTGATACCACACCAATCTACCTGTTCATCCCACACTAAACCTTCCCAAACCTCCTGAACAGCAGGATATTTGAACTCCTTCACTTCAATGCTCCCGTTACCCTGAGAGACCAGTGCACTGTTTTCGGGTCGAGAACAATGGCCTTGGAGGTGCTGACTAACAACTAAAAAAGCAACACATGTCGTTTGTCCTCCCTCCAGTTTTCACTATGGACCAGTCTGTCCAGTTTAAAAAAAAAAGTTATGAGAAGCAGGAATATGCATGACACAGCTCTAAAAATTCTTGTGTTGAAATCTGAGCGGGCCCAAAAGCTTTGGCGGTAAAAGTTATAAAACATGCCTTCACACAACTGAACACCAATGACACAAATTTTGTTTTAGTTAAATAACTGCACACTTAACATTAAACTGAATACGACTAATCTTAGTATTTTGCATTTTACTATTTATTAAAATATTGCCTCCAAATTTTCCAATACTCCCAACAGCAGCTTTTTAACAGCCACTGAGTGCTTGCCCTGATGCAAATGATTCAAAGCAAAGTGTCCATCCATTATCTTTTATTCACTAACCACTTAATCCTTGGAGAGTTGCAGGGGGCTGGAACCCTCTCACTCAACCTCGCTCCTGCTGCATGGCAGTTTTCTTTGTGCATTCTCCTTTCGACATCATAACCATTGATAATCATTTTCCCATTTTCCCTTTTGGAGTTCTGCTCTCTCTCTTTTTGCTGATGGACTATCTCCTAAGTTGCAGTTTTGGAATCTTGTGCAGCCATCAACCTTATCACAACAAAACTGATCACTCATTGGTTGCCATGTTAGGCACGCATACAAAATCTGGCTTTCTTGAGTAGAACAATAAAAAAAAAACAGTTCAATATGGGTTAAAACACAACAACACTGATTTATACACAAAGCTACACATGCTAATATGAGACGTACTTGTGGCTCAACACAATGAGATCGTGTCTGTCTATTACATATCATTTTATTCCAGAGGTTTCTCTAAAATTGCAAGACGTTGATCTTTCTATGAAAAGTGTCTTCAGAGGACAAAGGATTTGTTGCTATGTGGAATTTAAAATTGCAACAATTCTCTGTTTCTCAGGTTGTTTGTAACTACTGTGTAAAGTACTGAGCACATTAATTTCAGACCATTGATTTGGTGCATATTTCTTTATCAACATGATATTATCAGTCCTGATTTCAGCAGCCATTCTATATTAATAACTGTGGTCTTTAATGCTTATGATTTAACATGTATAGGATAGGTCTTCACATCAGCTCAACTTCTCTTATCCCCCTCCCTTGTCAGTGAGCCACAGAGGCTGTTAATATTATCTGCTTTATGACATGGTTATTAAAGATCACTAGGATTCCTGTGAACCTCCATTCTTGAGGTTTAAGCCTTCTGGCCATATTCTAATGCAGTTCCTATTAAAACCCATTTAACGCTGCTATGACTGAATTGTGCTTAACAAGTCTGTCATCTCTCCGGCTTTATCAGCATCAGTTGAGCCAATCGAATGTGAAATGGCTTGCTGGGTTGACGAAACCCCCGACAGTGAACTTCGAGGCTGAGGGATTTTGTCGTGGTGGACAGGTGGTTCCACTGGAGAGGCAGGAGCTTGGTACGGAGCTTTTGAAATCTCCTCATCTGGAAAATAGGGCTGCACTGGAGACGACAAGAAGTTCCTACTAATAAAAATCAAGTCATTCAATTTGGTCCTGCCTTAAAATCTTTTTGCTGAACAAGTGTTGAAACATTCTGAAAACTTAAATCAGTTTATTTATGGATTGGTTGGACCGTTTCAATTAAGTTATACTTCATGTCTTTTTGGAAGACAAAACCATTATATCTGGGGTGTTCTTTTTGCTTTTTTTCTGTTTAATAACTTTAATGATGAAATTACCTGCACGGTGGCAAACACCTACCTCTGAAATAGACAATGAAGGATTCAGTTTTATGTGTTTCCTGTTATCACTTGCTGCATAGATTTGTTTTCACTGCCTCCCAAATTAGATTTCAGAAGAGATCCTGGCTTTTGGCTGAAAATGTACTTTCTCAGCTCTTGTGCTTGCAAGTTGAAAAATTGCATAAAAAATGGGAACTGAGAACATGGGAAAAATTAAAAGACAAAGACACAAAGAATATTAGAAAATAAATATTAAGCCATGTGTAGAAACTGGAAAAGATAGCATGAGAAAAAAATAAATAAAAATGAAACAACAAAATGCCTGAGAAGCATAACAAACAGAATAGACAAACTGGCAAGAAGAAACAGGACTGTATATACTAAAGAGTGTGAAAGGTCAAAAAATGGAGGGAAAACGTGCAGAGGGTGGAAGTGAGACTGACAGGAGTGCAAGGAGAACAACACCTGTAAAATCAAACAGATGTGACTAAAAACATAAGCATAAACAAAATCCAGCATAAAAGCATAAAAGTGTGACAATGCTCATGACTTGGTGAACTATGGCACTATTGCCAGAGAATACATTGTGCACCAGCAGCTTTAACTAAATGACAATGTTTGACATACTGGGAAAAAAGAACAGGCTCAACAAAACAACATGGATACTGCACAATTCTGCACAAATCCTGGATTAATACATAACTGAATAGTGTAGTGGCAACAACACTACTGTCTTTGGAATAGGTCAGGGGGGGGGATTTCAATAAGTGTCCCCATGCTGCCCAAGCCTACCTCGGAATATAAGCAAGAGTTGGACAGCACCAGGCCCTAACATGATTCATACCTAGTGGCTAAAGTAGCTAACTCCATGAGCACCTCTCAGCAAAAATGAACCAGCTGCCACTCGAAGAAACACACAATGGCTAACTGAAGGCTGGACAGTCTTGATGAGCAAGGATCCCCAGAAAGGTCCAGTTCCACCCAACTACTGGCCAGTAATCTGCCACACCATGGAAGCTCTTGTCAGGCATCATAGCAGCTAAGATGGACAGGCACATGGCTCAGCAGGGCTCAGAAAGGAATTGGGAGAAACACCAGATGAGCAAAACACCAGCTATTGGTATATAGAGCAGTCACTCGAGACTGTAAGATCAGACTAACCAACTTGTACACTTCCTGGATTGACTGCAAGAAAGCCTATGACTCAATGCCTCACACATCAATCCTGGAATGCCTAGGACGTGTACAAAATCAACAGGGTCCCAAGAGTCTGGATCAGGAATTCAATGGGGAAGTGGAGAACAATACTAAAGCCCAACTTCAAGCCAATTACACAAGTCACCATCAAATGTGGGATTTACTGCGGAATGGCGCAAACATTTTCTATCGATTCACTGATCCACATCACTAGGATCCCCAGCAATGACATCGGAATGTCAGTGTCATTCAGACTGGAGAAGTGTAGCTGGATGGTAACAAAGAGAGAGAAGGTGGTCATAACTGGTGGGACTGAACTACCAGAAGGCAACATTGCAGACACTGAGGACAGTTATGGGTACCTTGGTATCCCACAGGCAAACGGGAACCATGAAGAGGGCACTAGGAAAGCTGCAGCTTCCAAATACCTGCAGAGAGTAAGGCAAGTCCTGAGGAGTCAGCTGAATGGGAAGAATAAGATCTGGGCAATCAACACCTATCCCCTGCCGGTCATCAGATACTCTGCTGGAATAATAAGCTGGCCAAAGGAGGAGATAGAAGCCACTGACATCAAGACAAGAAAGCTCCTTAACATACATGGAGGGTTTCACCCCAAATTTAGCACCCTGAAACTGTATGCTAAGCGGAAGGAGGCCAAGGACTAGTGAGCATCAGGGCCACTATCCAGGATGAAACAACAAAGATCCATGTGTAAATCAGAAAGATGACCACAACTGATCATGTGCTTAGTGAATACCTCATTCAGCAGATACCAGAGAAAGAAGAGGACCAAGAACTGGAACAATCATGGAAGGACAGGCCTCTGCATGGCATGTACCACTGGCAGATAGAAGAAGTGGCTGATACTGAAAAATCCTTCCAATTACTGGACAAAGCTGGACTGAAAGACAGCACAGAGGCACTAATCATGGCAGCACAGGAACAATCTCTAAGCATAAGCTCGATAGCACCCGCTTCGAATGTTGTCAGTCCATTGAATGGACTTATTAACTTTTATCATCCCCTTACTTAAGATCCAGGAGGGGCCGTCTCTACCTCCTAATCGGGCAAAAAGGTTATCATTGTTTTAATCAAGGATCACTGTTTTCGTCTCAAGTGGACTGGAGTGGGTGTCTGGGGTGGATCTGGATTCATCGTAGTCCTTCCTAGCAGCCAGCTACCGCTCTAATTCAGCTGATTCGAATGTTATCAGTCCTTAAATGCACTTTATTATTAGTTTTCAGTCCCATAAGTGTAGTTCAGACTGGCACCTGCTAGCCTGCTAGCTGTCTCAGTAGGCCATTATCACTAATTTCAGTGGAATCCAGATTCACTCCACACATCCACTCCAGTCCACGTCACACCAAAACAGTGGCCCTCGATTAGAACGATGATAACAACCTTTTTGCCTGCTAGGAGGTAGAGACGGCCCCTTCTGGCCCTTAACTATGGGGATGATAATTGTTGATAACGTCCATTCAATGGACTGATAACATTCGAATTGGCTGCTCGATAGAGGCTGGGGTCTACCACACAAGGCACGACCCCAGGTGCAGACTCTGTAAAGATGCCCCTGAGACAATCCAACACTTAAGAACAGGGTGCAAGAAGCAAACAGGCACGGCATACATGAAAACCAACCAACCAACTAACCAACCATAACCAAGTGCCTGGCATAGTATACAGAAACATTTGTTATTATTATTGTAGGGTCTTTACCTACAATACCAAGTGGCTTGAGGTGACTGTTGTGATCTGGCTATACAAATTAAATTGAATTGAATTATGGCCTGGAAGACCTGAGGTCAAATGGGATACACCCCAAGGGTGGTTGAGAATGACCAAGCTAAGATACTGTGGGACTGTTGGGTTTTCTCTGTAATAATTGTAGGGTCTTAACCTCACAATATAAAGCGCCTTGAGGCGACTGTTTGTTGTGACTTGGCGCTATATCAATAAAATTGAACTGAATTGAATTAACCAACTGGACATAGTAGTGGTGGGCAAGCAGAGAAAGAAGGCCATAGTGAAAGTCGTAATACCAAATGATAGCAGCAACAGGAATAAGGAACACGAGAAATACCTAGGGCTAAGAGGAGAGCTAGAGAGGATGTGGAAGGTGAAGGCAACAGTGGTAATTGGAACACTCAGGGCAATGACCCCCAAACTGGGGAAGTGGCTACAGCAGATTCCAGGAGCAACATCCTAGACATTCTCAGCAACGTTCGTTCTAGCAACAGCTAAGATACTGCGCAAGACTCTCAAGCTTCCAGCTCTCTGGTAGAGGACTGAATAGATAAACAAAGACCACCTGCGCAGTGAGTGGTGATTTATATATATATATATATATATATATATATACACATATATATATATAGAAGCCTGTATTTCTTTTAACTGCTGACTTTATATAATATTTGCATATGGACTGCTAAAATGTTTTCACAATGAGTTCCATTTGTTTTGTATTGTGCATGATGTAATGGCTTCCTATGAACTTGGTGGAATACAGCAACAGCCATTTTCAACAAAAGAAGTTTACCTGTGAAAAGAGTCAGTTGACTGTTGTTCTTCCAAGCACACAAAGCTGGCAGTGTTACCAGAACCAGATATGTAACACTGGGAATGTAGTTCTTACATTCAGAATGACTGAGAGCAATCTGTAAAATGGTAAATAAACAATTTGTTAAAATAATGGACAATTTTCAGATCACTGGTTAGATTGTAACTATGAAACAAAATCACCAAATACCATGAGAACGTCACTGAAAACAAGCATGTCAACAATGGTCGAGAAAATATGTTATGATATAGAAAATAAACTGTAGAACCAACAAACAGACATGTTTCATTCAATCTCGTCTTTAAATCTGACCACGCGCACTCAGCTACATGTTTGTCTTCTCTGTCAAAGCAGTACATGAACTTTAACGATTCGAGCTGCCTGTAGAAACCTTCCTCTGGCTACCCTTTTGAGTGAACTGTCCACTCACTCCTTCGTGAATTTGACAGGTGAGTGGAGAATACATGGAAGTGAGGTATCTTCCTGGGGAAATGCCAGAAAGAGTCAACTGACCTCTAAGTTTCACACAGATCAGTGAACACGGATATTATCTATTCACTGTGTGCACACAAAGGCCTGCCGACAGTTCATGTACCAACACATCACAGGCACAACATGCTAACACAAAGACAAATCAATCACTTGGATTGTGAGTGCACTAATGATGTTGCTGACGTTAATGAGAAAGGGGACACGCTCATGAAGGCAGCTAACGATGCCAGACATGGAGCTATCACACCGGTGCCCCTGTAACAAGCCATCATGTCAAAGAATGAGTCATAGATTAACTTGTTTTTTATGTGAAACGATGGGGAGCACTGCCCGATTCAAGAATAATGCAAAACATAACACAAACCAAAGCGCAAACCTCCACCAAGGCAGCTTACTCTCCGGGCAGTATTTAATTTTAAGGGAATAGTATTGTATTTTGTATATATTCATTTTGTTTTCTTTGTTCTTTTTTAATGTACTTTAAGAAGTTTGCAGTGCAGCACAAGTCAGATAAGGTTAGCGTTTGATTACACTTATGTAGGAATAGGTAATAGATAATAGGTATTGTAACTGAACATGATTAACTTGAGCTTATTAAATAATATTATACTAGAGTATATTTTTTACTAACTAGACAACTCATTCTCTTTCACTTGACGACACTTTCTTTGAAGATGTCACATTTTTGGGTCAACTTGAAAGAAGGGCAGATGTGAAATGTAAAAGTGGAGGTCAGAGGTCAAATCTGACATGATATTTGGATGCAAACTGTAATGCAATATTTAGAATCCCCATATACCAGTATCATTTCCTAAATGTTGCCAATACAAACAAAGGCAGGAGAATTTTAAGCAGTTTTAAAGATAAAAGACAGTTTGACCTTATTTGACCTTGAAGAAGAGATCAGACATCCAAAGTAACATATATCCCCATATATCATTAAATGCCTACAAACAAGGGCAGTAAGAAACAGTTTTAAATAGGTCTATAAAGCATTATTAACACTCTGACCTTCAGATCAATCTATTGACCAGTCAAATGTGACACGATATTTTAAATCTTTATATGACACTTTCTACATATTAGCACTTATTAGTTTCTAAGTTATAAGGCTTTTAATCAATTTTAGACCAATAAATCATTAAGATGACCTAGAAGACTTTGGTGGATATAAGGCAAATTTGAATGGACTGTCAACCCGACCCCGCTCTAAACCCCTACAGAGTTTAATCAGAATTCATTCAACACTCTCCGAGCTATTGTGTTTACAGACAAACACTACCTAAAACATAACCTCAGTGGCAGAGGTAACAAAAACAAATACTGAAGCTTGTCTTGTTTAGCAGCACTCTGATGCGGCTCCGCTTAATATGAAACTTGAGCCGAGAGACGGTTGGACCATCACTAAACATTAACTATCAACTGAAATTTAAAGCATGGCGCTCATTTAAACTGAGCTACAACTGTTCTAGTCTCGTGTTATGGTGCATCTGAGGAAAGCCACGCCAAAGCACGTGTCCCAAAGTCAAACAATAGGTGCATATGCGGTTTCTGGACATTTTATAAAATAAGTAAATAAATAAATAAAACATGGGCATCTGCTTTAACAGTCTTTCTTTGCTTTAATAGACTTTCCACTAAATTTTGGATGTTGGCTGCAGGGATTCGCTCCAACACTGATGCTTAGTGATGAGGCTTGGCTTTGTGACAGGGCTCTGTAAAGGCCAGTCAAGTTCTCCTATGACTGGAAGCATGGTACTAAAACTTTTACTGTGGCAGGAAGGTCTTCAGTTATTAGAGGAAAGGGCCTGCAACATGACAAACAACCCCGGGCTCGAGCCAGACGAGAGGATGGTGGCGTGGAAGTCTAATGATCTACCGTGATGAGAAGACATTCATGTTTTACTGTCAGCCGGCAGATAAATTCAATTTCAAGATAGCCGAGACTTATGTGTTTGAAATGTATGTGGGCACACGCAGAGATACGTATGAAAAGCATATATTTATGAGTGGAAGAAGAAAATAAAATGTTAATTGGAAAGGAGTCAACTTATTTGCATTGCAGGCTTTGGTTTCCGAGCTCACTGGTAACCTCGAATATAATTTACCATCCTCCAGCTGATTGCGAATCTGGGATCTGGTTTCCTTTCTATATCTCAATATTAATAGTCTCCATTACATGAAAATTACTTTCATCTCCGACTCACATGGAGGGATTAGATTTTAATCAACGCATTAAATATGACTTTCTATTCCTGCCAGATGGGAGATGATGGCAGGCAGTCAATTAGTATCATGCTCCGTTTGCGGTCTCACAGTGAAGCCTGATAAAGTCTTTGTTATCACAGAGAAGCTGTAAGAGCATAAACAAAAAGACAAAGTGACATGTGGGAATGAGGCAACATAATGATGAGCTTCTGTCAAGGATCACCGCATCAATAAAACTTTCAAAGATATTTGCTGTATTAATAAATCCAGAACTTAAAAACTGCAATTATGGAGGGTTTACGTTCTTCGTCTCACACTACTAAAGTTTCACACTGGTAACACCATTTGCTGCAAAATAGCAATATTCTCAAAGTGATACTAAATTGGAGTCAGTCTGTTGTACTTTTGGCTGCATTGCTAGTCTGCTAATCTAATAAGCTTCTGAGGAGCATTCTAGCCAAGAAAATTAAACCTGTTTCTTTTTTAAATATAGCAGTGGCTAAAATGTTTTTACCTTATTTAACTTCATTTGGTTTATTGTTCTTAGAAGAAAACATTCCCATTATGCCAGTGATTTAAAATAAAAGAAAAGACATTGTTTATTCATCTATTGTTTTTTCCTTCTTCTCTACCACTAGGTCATGGTGGCAGCAGGCTAAGCAAGTAAGTCAGACATCCCTCTCCTTAGCTCCTTCTGGGGGATTGCCAGGCAAGATGAGATATATTATCTTTCCAGCATGTTCTGAATCCACCCAGGGGGGCTACTACCAGCTGGACTTGCCCAGAAAATGTCCAGTGGAAGCCACCCAGAAGGCATCTTAATCAGATGTCTGAGCCACTTCAATTCATCTCCTTTCCAACATAAAGGAACAGCAGTCCAATTTTGACACAACAACAAGCAGAGGAAACTCAGGGCTTAAATACAAGAGGGCTGATGAGGGGAGTGGACACAGCTGGGAACACAGGTGAACACAATAATACCCATGACAAAAAAGAAAGTGACACAGAACACAACACACGGGGAACAGAAGACCGCCAAATTAAAACAGGAAGGAAGACAGAGAAACAAAGACACGGATTAGACACGACACACCAGGAAACAATGGGAAAGCAGAAATCAAGACATAACCAATAACACAACACAGCAAAAGAAGCTAATCTGACCCTGTAGCATCTGGTCCACACCCACTTTGCTCCCCGAACCTCAGTGCAATGAGAATTAATTTTTTTTCCAGGTATGATTTGTACTTGACACGTTCTGCAGTCTGTCAGACTATTTCCCGCTGTGTGCCAGCTAGTCATTCTCGTGACACCTATAAGTTTCAGTAGGACACCTTTTAGCGATAATCCAACGTTAGATTAATTAATTGGTGAACGGTTGTCTGTCTCTGGGTCACCCCGGTGCAGACCTGTTCAGGGCTTCTCTGCATCTCGCCCAATGCAAACTGGAATATACTTCAGCATCCCTCACCCTGAGGCCCCGAATGGATTAACAATTAAGGTGGATGGACGAAGTTCCTTTTACTAAAGTAGTCCTTACTAAAGTAACTAAGACTTTCTGGATGGGTCCCATTATGGCTCTGAACTTCATATTTGGTTCTAGATAGGCCTCACCACAGTACTCTTCACAGGCTGATGTGGCACTCGAAACTCGCAGAGTGTCATTGTGCACCCATCACCCTTCAACATTTCCTTTGCACGATCCACACAAAGACTCTGTCATGGAACCGAGGCTTGTCCATCATGAACTCCTAGGACCAGAAGTGCTAAGACATGTAACATTACTGCCACCATTCCAGTAAATGTATGTGAATGTTTTTTTTTTTTAAACAAACACATCATTAAAATTAATTAAAAGTCTATCGGCAACATTTCTATTTAAAAACGTCATCATTGTTACTACTGTACAGTTACATATCATGAAGATTTCATCATATATGAAAAGACATTGTTTTAAAATGTATTTTCAGATACAAATTATAAATAGTTAAAGCACTAATAAATCACAGTGGGCTTTAATTTTGTGCCATGTTTTGTTTATTATTAAATGTATATCAAGCTGAATGATGCACACAGTGAGTTGGTCTGTATGTGTGTGTATTTGGTGAGGCGCTTTCTCAAAAGACTGCAAATGTAATCATGTGATTAAAGAACAGATGGGATCCCTGTGATATCAGATCACTTAAGCTGAGATTTTGCTAAACAAATATACGATTCATGGAGAATTCTCTTTTCCCTGAAAGTAGATTAAGCATAGCGCAGAGGAGTGAGGCCATCTGCTTCGCTGTCAGTGCAAACTTAAATGCTCTTTTTTAAAAAAAAAAAAAACGCATTTGGAGTCGACAAGTCTGAGACTGGCTAATCACTGCACACCTTTTAGCATCGCCACCAAAATGCATCAAATTTCACTCCACAGACTTCCCTCAGCTGCGGAGTGATGGCAGTGAATAAAGCTGGTGAACACACTGAAGATTAATACTGCTGAATATGTTGAGGCTCCTTCCATTAACCACATGATGTCAGTAGTAAGGTGGGGAAACGTGGATAAAGGACACTAAACATTGGACTGCATACAACTCCTGTGGAGAGCCATAGGTGAGGTCGTCACATTGTACTTAACGCTGTAAATTTTTACATAGTTTAGCAGGTTTTCACAGGGCATTTAGAAAAAACAATGTTAGAATGAAAACAGCGGTTCCGGCTGATTTATAATCCAAGTGATTTAGAGATTTTTCAGCTTCTTTTTTGAGGGCTTGGGATTATATCACCTTCCTCCAAAGGAAGAAGGCGTTTTGGAGCAAGACTGCTTGTATCACCATGTGATTGCCCTCGACTCGATCATTTTTAAGTCTTTTTACAAATGCCCTTTATTAAGTCGGTACAGATACAGCTCAACACCTTACACAGAGACCACATTTTTGAGTAAACACCTTAGTATTAATTGCCATGGTTGGTTTTTGCTCAGGGTCAATTAAACCTTGACTTGGGAATTTGTGTCGTTTGGCTGAGAATCGGGAGAATCTGAAGTTCAGACAGTTAGCTGAGGGGAGCATTTACATTTTTCTTTCCGCAGCTTTTACGGTACTTTGTAGCTTTACAGTCAAAAATAATTCAAGTCATTTCAGTTCGATTGTATTTATACAGCATCAGTAGTGCGGTGAAGCAGCAGAGATGGAGATCCTGACCTATTTAATGAATTCACTTTTTGTTGTGGTTTTACAATTTCTTACAATTGTGCAGACAAAGTTCTTATCATGGGTTGCGGTAGGAGTGATGTGCATTTATGAGCAACAATAATAAATAGTTTTGTGGTGTCTGGATAGAGAGGGGAAAAAACATATGCACTGTAGAGTAATGTTTAAAAAATTAAAGCAGTTAACACAATATAATCTCATTTTATTCTCCCTTTATTCCTTAGTGTGGTTGGATCAGTTTCCAAAACACTGCTCTAGCAACATCTGCAATGCAATTATGTAATATTTAATTAGTATTTCAAACTGGGAAGAACCAGTCCCTAAGACTTTTATACCTGAGACCCAGTAAGTCCTCCAACTAAACAATCATATCTGTTGCTCCTCTGCTCTTAGGCCGGTGTTACCCTGGGAACACAGTGGGCACCGTTATGTCATCTTCAGCCGCCAACGTGACCACTGTTCACTCTCACTTGAGACAATGCTTGCAATTTCGCCAGATGCAGCACAGTGAGTTTCAGAAGCACCCCAGAAGTGGCTCTTCACTCTCTGTTGATTTTTATAGCTCTGGGTCTAAGTTTGGTGGACGCTGTACGGAGCAGTTGAAGAGGGCAGGAAATCAGACAGAGGAACAATTTCTAAAATAAAAGACCCCATGTGGACTAAACACTCTGCTCCTGAAGCACTGCCAGTGTGATTTGAAGAAAACTGCCAATTGTAGACAACACATGCACTTGGTGTGTTCCCACTATGCACATCTCTGAGTGCAGCAAGAGCTCACTTGGGTCCAAATTACATAAATTCCACCAACTGACATCAAATGGCATCAATTCCATCATCCTAAGTCAATCCATGAAGTGTTTCCAGTTAAAAGCGGGACATAAATACATCTGACCTTTGACCACTGGCCTTGAAACGTGCACAAATCTATGTTTAGGTTTGGAGATTAAGGTTTGAGTGGAAACAGACAATTTTACAGTGTTGCACACACACCAGAAAGCTCAGTTTAACGTACCAGGGCGCCAAAATAAGAGCTCGTACAAAACAAGACGGGGTCCTTTTCCTGGGAAGGGTTTGAGTTACTGCCCTGCACACTGAAAGACACTCGGCTTATTTATGAAAAAGTTGTGAAATTGGCTTCAAACCTCCAGAGGAATCCTGCATAGATTTGGCTTTTTGGTATATATGCACATTCAGAAATATATTTGTTGCTGCAGTTCTTGAAGAAGAGCCCATGTGTTACCCAAATGCGTCTTATGTGCAGCTGGGTTGGTACAAGGTCAAACTGTGCCCATGTAAAACTGCCAAGGAGTTTTACGCTGGCAGCTTTTAGAGACGGTATTGAATGACATTTAATAACATCCATGTTATTACCTTGAAACATAAGGTCAGTCAAGCCAGCCTCTTTCAAAAGCTGAATGCCATTTGTTTGTATTACATCTCTGAGCTTTATAAACAGACCGACCTCCCTTATTGACTGACATGCTTTATTAGTTTCAATTCTTTCATGCTTCTGAAGTAACATTTAGTTTAATCACCAGTTATCTACAGTGGCGCACACAAAAACACAATGGCATCCTCTGAGTTTATGTGCAATTATAAGAAGCCCATTTTCTTGCTGTTCAGCTGGGGAACAAAAGAAAGCCGAGCACTTAGATATTTGGTTCAGGAGGCGCAACAATAATAAAAATGCAAAAACACAAGCTGCTGTGCTTTGCCGATATGGAAATGCTTCCCATTAACTGCAGTTTCCATTCAGCATCTCTGGGGAGAACAAAGGATAATCAAACCTTACACAGAGCTGTTAACTTCAAGCCTCTGAACCAAAGCAAACCTTAAGCCTATAAAGCTGTGGCGTGTCCGAGTGGAGGCCCACTGTGAAAACAAATACTGAGCGTAATTTTCTTGCTCACAATTGTACGATTGAGCCCCCGCCCTCTAGCAATCTTTCATATGAAATCAAATTTACGCTCTGATTAAATTTCCTGCATGTTTTCTCATTTGCATAATCACAAACAAAGCTCTAATGGCTATGAATGAAAACGCATGGTAATCTGTGGGTCGGAGGCAAAAGGGGTGTTTCTGGTGCGACAAAAAAATAAAGAAAACTGCAGGTTGCAAGTGCACGAGCCATTTTCATACTGAGTGATTCAGCATTTATCTTCATTACAGCAATCAATACGGCAAACTGGGTTTTTCAGCGATTCCCGCAGACCTATTATGTATTGTTTCAATGATCAATATCTCTCTCCCTAAACATCAAGATTAGGGGTAACATTTTTACAAGAGTATTACTGAAGCTTTTTGCTTGCGCAGAGGCCTGGATTATCAGTTTCAATAGAGTTGGAGGGACTATCTGGTTCTTAAGTATCTTTGAGCAAGGCATTGTAATGATTTATCTATGGCAGCTGCCTCTAGCAGTAGAGTCGTGATATGCAGAAAGCTTTCCTTGTGTGAACGCTTCATGTAATCCCCCCCTTCCCCCCCGTATTCACTTTTTTTCAAGGCCACTGCAGAAATGTTCTTCAAAAAATAAACATCAAAGCATAACCAGGCAGCCACATTTCACAGAAATATGTGCTCTCTTGATTTAGATTACTATGTTTTAGACATCATATCTGATTCCAAACACGCCCCGGTGAGACATTTAAAATATAACTGGCTGTATGAGAGGATGCAACAGGGGAGAAAAGGAAGGAGTTTTATTTTTTTATGTGTTCCACAATGTCATCAATCATTCATTCATCACGGCAATCGTGAATTGTGCTCCAAATGTGACAAATCTTGTTCTGTTTGGCAAAATAAAGGCCTGGATTATAGCACAGCACTTTTGAAGGTTATAATTATGATGCATTAATCATCAGTGGAAGATAAGCTCTTCAAGATCCTATGAATCAGACACGATCATATTCCCAACTTTAGCAAAATGCTTGTTTGAGCTGAATTGCATTACATTCAAAGCGAATTGACACACACACATACACACAAAGTAAAAACTCAACGGAAATCTGAAAGAAGCCGTCATGAGTCTCATATTGCTAATGAGCCTGTGCAGGAAATATGATCTGATCATTAAAACAAAGCGTCTTCCTCAGACAGCCCCCGCTTTTCCTGATGATCCGTGTTTATTTCTCCGTCAAGTGAAAAAACAAAACAAAAAAAACTCTTACACAACAATCACTTAGTCAGTGTGATTCCTAAATCAATTTACAGCCAAAGCCACCCTGCTGAAGTGATGCATCATTCCACTGCTAATCTCACTTCCTTCTCCAATACACTCACACAACCTTGAGGCGCCCACAGAATTAGCTTTACTTAATGGATGAGTATTAATCCCTCTTAGTCACAACAAAATTAAGGAATAATGTGCCCATGAATATTTCAGTTACACTGCAGCAACACAAGAATCTGCTCGCACAGTCTGCTTCGGCTTACAAAAAAAAAGAAAAAAAAAAGAATTGGCAATTAAATACATTATTAATGCTTCATGATAAAATTCATATCTAGCTCCAGCTGAATGGGGGCTCGGCACTGAAAATCCAATGAACAGTCAATACTATTTCAACTGAACTTGCTGAACACATAGAACAGAGAAAAATGGCCTCTGAAACACTGCAGCTCATTGAACTGTGCCTTTTCCCTGCCATAGCACCCTTCTCTCCTTAGGTAGTGCATTCTTATTATAGCCCTTAAAAATAGATGTGAACCTTCCAAGTCAGTGAGTTCCTGCAGTCTCCCCCTGGAAGTTTTAATTAGAACACCAGTCACTCGTGTTATCGTTGCTTCAAGAGGGCTGCTTCCACATTCCTGAGCTGCCCACTTCATCACAGGATCAGAGGCATGCAGTGAGTGGACTGTTTAGGACAGCTGCCTCATATTTACTCTGGAGTTTACGTCGAGATTAGGAATCTAGATCATTTCTCTTACTGATGGAAAGAAAACACAATGTGCTGCAGTTTAGCGGAATTACTACAGAGTTGTGGCAGGTTTCTTGTAAGGAAAAGTGCAAGAAAGACTGCAACCACCACCTTACACGTACGACGAGCTTTCCAAATAAGCACATATGATACCAGAACAGCCTCGCACCATTGTTAGAGGTCCACAGCTCTTGAATAACTGGGATAAACTGATTATATACCTCAAGACAAAACTCAAAAAGACTTCAGTAAACATGAAAACATGGAATCAGCAATGCTAAAAAAAAAACCAAAACTGACTTCACTTTAAAGGGTTACAGAGATAATGATTCCTGCCTTTATCCAAGCAAGCGCACACTGACCCAAATATTCCTCAGATGGCTCCTTGAAGTTGGCTCCAAAAATTAATCAATCTCCACAGACTCCCATGTTCGATATTCCCAACTCTACGGAACACGTCAACATTTTGACAACCTGGAAGAAAAATTGTTTTTTGGCCTTAATTACTGGGGCTTTAAATTTGCATTATTAGGAGCACGCCTGCTTTGAGTGACAGGTATGTCCAAACTAGACCAATAGACGTCTGCTACGCCTCACCCTGCATCATTCAACTCACTGAACCGAATCTTTCGCTTTCTTTGCAGTGCTGGTGACTCGGAGCATTTTAATGCAGTTGTCTAATAGCATGGGTTGATGTTTGGTTATGAAGAATTATCTCATTCTTTATACTTAGTAATAATAATGATTATTGTTTTATTTATTTATTGTATGTTACAACTACTGTAGCAGATATCTCTGTCTGGGTGATGCACCCCTGTCATGTTGGACACAGACAAGTTAGCACACCACCCTCTTGTCTAAATATGGTCACTTCAGGCTTCAAAAACCCATGATGCTAATGACTAAAATGCTAATTTCAGTGCTTTACAGCTGGGGTTCACACATCGGTGACTGATGTCATGGTCACCCATCGGTTTGATCTTTCATGAACAGTATATGTCTTTACCCCTCTATAGAGGAAATTTGACTTTTTGTGGTTAAAAGCACAAACACTTATTTTTGGAACCACTGTCCTGGAAAGTGATCCTGATGTTATAATGTCTGTGCACAGAAAACTGCCTACTATTCATTTCTAAGATGAATCATATGCAGCCTGGGCCCATTAAAATCTTCTATAGATGGCTAAACAACATTTAAATTAAAATAATAATAATAAAAAACTGATACAAAATGATCCAACAACCCGTTGGCAATCCAACAACATTTTATGGTAACAGTTGCCATATTGCCACATTTGTTGCACAGATCTTTCATGAACTACCATCTAAATAATGCGTTTTATTTGGCTAAAAAAAAAAAAAAAAAATCCAAAAACACAGAGGAAACTGGTGCAGTTTGGTTTTGTGCAATTGTTTAGTTGCTCTCTCAAAAATAGCCACAGCTGCCTCGGTAGATTCACACTGCATTAATGGCATCTGGATTTAGTGAAACATAATTGGGCACTTTCATCTTCCAGCCAGTGGCCATCATCACTGTATCTGTTTGGTGCTGCCACTCATTCAGGGGAGAGAAGCAGGGAGCAAGAGGCGCGCTGGTTCACGTGAGCTGACCTGCAATTGCGTGATGCTGCCCCCTGTTGATAAACCGATCTGCATGTTCTGTTTACAGCATGACTGTAAAATGATGCGGTGCTGTCATGCAGCAACAAAAGATTCATTTTACTCTACTGAATGGTGTTTTATTTATAATCTTAAAAGTAAAGAGGCTTTGATGTTATGTTGAACAGATTTTTCTGCAGAACCTATTTTCTATGTACACGCCTGTTAGGACAATGCAGTCTCCCTTTATCAAACCATATTATGGCACAGAAAGTGTTGCGAGGAAGTTTTTAAAAAAAAAGACTTTAGTGTGGAAAAGAAAATATGATTATCATCAATCACTCATCACACCCTTTTAAATCAACCATTGCATGTGAATTTGTCTGTGAAACGTGACAGCATGGAAACACGGTGGTCGCTTGATGGGTTCTGCTCATATTGATTCAGTTTTAACATAAATGCGCGCATCAGCATTGGCTATTTCTCCCAGGGGCTGTGGGAGGATGGCTTCTGCAAGGAACAAAGGGCCCATGCTCTTGGCACACAACGGGTTAAGTTTTATGAATGGCCGGGTTGGCGTTGATGGTATCCACGCACAGTGATTAACGATATTGATTAACGAAACACTGTGATGTTTTAGTACGAAGGAGAACGAAAAGTCGAGTTGTAATTGATTGGCGCAGGCGCTGAAATAATGTAATTAACTAGAGTGAGGCTTTGTGAGCGACATGTTTTCTCTGCGCACTTGTTCGAATCATTAACTATTAACAAGCCGTTTTTAATGAAATCTGCCGAATGTCTTGATGGCAGAATGATGACCGGTGTGGAGAAAGCGCCTGCCTGCGCCAAAACAAATGCGTCTAAATGCAGCTTTGAAGAAAGCGAGTTCGCTTTGGACCTGATCGGGAACTTGGTTTGGAAGGGAGAGCGCCCCGCCCTCTTGGTACTTAAAACCAGAAAGCCTGTTTGCAGGACGCTCAAACATAACAGGAACACTGGAGACCACATCGCTGTACATGAACCGTACCTGGAAGCGAACTCTGGCTACAAAGACTTTACGGATTACTCTGGCTCTTTCGCCTTTTTACGGCAAGCAAACGAGCATAAGTGGCCATGGATTTTCTCAATCACAACTATCTAAATGCGCGCAGCCCATATGACTATACTTTTAATTTTTGGAACGACTATCTTGGGCTGACGACGTTGGTTACGAAGAATAATAAGCTCAGCATGCCCCAAAATCCCAACTCCATCACTGAGTCCCTGAAAGCGACTCTGGGCTTGGACGATTCCCCGGCGTGTCCGTGCTTAATTGCGGGCGCCGTTGGAGAAAGCGGGCACCTGGATTGTTGCTGCCCGTCCGGGAGCCCCCCACCAGCTTCCATCCTGGACTTGAAAGAGCGCTTCTCGATACTGAGCCCCTTCCAAAACCAGCTCGGCGTCCAGCTGCCGGAGCGGGAGGTGGGCTTCGGTGGCAGCTTCACTGGGTTCGATCTGTTCGGCATGGAGAAGAAGATGCGCAAACCCGCTTCCAGAAGCAAACAGGAGCCCAAAATCTGCGTCTTCTGTCGAAATAACGGAGCGCCCGAAGAGGTGTACGGCTCACACGTCCTGAAGACTCCGGACGGCAGGGTTGTGTGCCCGATTCTGAGGGCTTATACCTGCCCCCTTTGCAGTGCCAACGGGGACAATGCTCATACGATAAAATATTGTCCACTGTCAAAAGACCAGCCATCCCAGCGACCATTAAAGGGTGGGAGGGCTGTGGGTGGTAAGAGGATGAAAATATTTTAAACAAGCAAGACTATAAAGTAAAATAAATTGCACTGAACAATTTTCAGATGACTGTTTTGATTTCGGCTCTAGCCTTTATCCCAGTTTCATAAACATATTGATTTTATCTTTTTTGTTTCTCTAAGATCTCTTATATTTTTATAGTTCCTTTATTCACATAGAATAATTTTATGCTTTATACATTGGATTTATTTTTCTTTATAGTCTGTAGTCATTTGAGTGTGGGTATACATACACCTATGTATCAATAATCACAAAGTGTGAGTAAAATAAAAAAAAAGTATTTTGGTCATGTAGGGAACACACTGACATTGGCAAAGGGGATGAATGTCATAGCCTTTTTTCTACCAAGTATTTTTGTACGGTGAGCTAAGCTCGCCACGATTTTCTTTCACGTCTTAGAAACCAAAGTTATGTTTGCCATTAAAGAAGCTCAAGAATGTGTCATTAGTGAATACTTGTGTGAGTCTGACTGGAGGAGGAACTCTTTGATCCCATCTGCCTGCCTAAAAACTCCACAACATATTTTCCAACTTGCTGTAAAAGTTGACATTCAATCTGCGAGGCAGGAAGAAAAAAAAAATAGAAAAGACAATGTGCCCTCTGTTTAGGGCTCATATTCTCTGGGGAACATTATAATCAGTTGTTGCCAAGCCAAACCTCTGTTCCAATCATATGTGTTGAGACAGTAACCTGATTTTACATTTAATGAGAGATATTCTACACTTTTTTTCCCCTTTTTTTTAATGTTTACATTCCCAAATAAGGGTGACACACTGGATCTCTTTTCTCTGTCAGGTCTCTCTTTCTTGATGGTGTTTTTGTTTTAGCTTGCCCTCACGATGCATTCACCGCAGAGTCTCGTGGGCACGTCTGCTTCGCATTATGAAGCGGAGCGAGTCCCATTTACCTTTCATTCTGCGTGGGGGTGGGGGTGGGGGTGGTAAAGGAAATAGCAAATGAATGTCAGCGAACAACAACATGTTATCCCGTCATTTCTTTTCTGAAGAATCCCAAAAAAGATGCAAAAATGTTGTGAATGTATGATTGAAAGTGTCACTTGCAGGACTGCACATTTCTGACAGTTTTGTTTACCAAAGGAATACAATTGAATTGAAGAAAAAAAGAGAAGAAGAAAGATTTGCTGTATTGTGTATAAAGTGATGTTTATTCAGTATTTTAACATTACAAGTGACTTCAGAGGGCGCTACCTCAACAGGATTTTGTACTTACACTTAAAATGTCAACAGCAGTTTATTGATATAGTGCTGCCATTTATAATAAGGGTTTTGATAGGTATTTTTGATCTTTGTATAACATAATTGTATTTTCATTTTGTTGCATTTAACATAATGGAAGTAAGTTTCCAAGAAGCTATAAGCATTGCTCTCCAGAAGGTGAGACTGTCTGTAAATAGTGATATACCCATACTTTTGAAAGTTTAGTTGTTCAATGTTGCATTCTTGAGAGTGTGCAAGAGAGTGGATATTGAAGAAGAAAAAAAAGCTGACAAAATTTGCCACTTTTAACAGAGTTTTTTTTTTTGGATTAAATGAATAAGAGAAAAAGAAACACTGTTGAACTTTGTTATTTATATTTTACCACAATTTCCTGTATGCTGCTGTGCAGAATAACAACATATAAATACACTAGAGAAATAAAAACGTATGAAATATTTGGAGCCATGTGGTGGTGTTCTGTAATGAGTTTACCCTTTTTACTCATTTAGTGATTCCCTAACTGACTTCTAAATCTAGAAGGGGGGTGAGGGGGGGACTAAAACAAAGAAATGGCTTTGCTTGGCCTAATTGGCCAGCTGACTGACTCTCAGTCATGAACTGACTCTACAGAGCCTGTGTGTGGATCACATAAAGCCCTGCTTATATTACATTTGCCACTTTGCATTTACTACTCTTAATCTTTGCTTATGGACAAACTCAGATGATCTGCTGCTCTCGTATCTTAAAGATTTGTCTTTGAGAGACAAGCACAGCGCCGTGGGTTGCTAGCAGTTGTTTAGGGAGGTCTTCCCACACAAGAATGTCTTGGCTTCTGCCTCGCCATTCAAACAGATCATGTTTGCGCTGAAGTGGATTGAATAGCTGGCTCTCCGAGCCTTCCCTGCCTGCCATCTGTGGAATGGCTGCTGCAGACATATTATGTGGTTCAAAAACAGGCAGGAAGCCTTGCTGCTGCTTTTTGTTTTTTGGGAGAGAGAAAAAAAAAAAAGAGTCATAGCAGTACACAGTTGTGCAGCTGTGAGTACTTATGATTTATTCCAGCAGCTTGGTTTGATACAGATGTCCAATAAATGATGGAAATATACTAAAATCATGATGAGTTCATGAATCGCCCTACTGTCTTTTGTCTGTCTCACCAGCCAAACAACCCTAGACATTCATAATTGGTGCTGATGCTAAGCATACAAACACATATTAGCCTGGAGCATTCGTCTGGTGTCATCCACGTATTGGCAGTTCCTCCCTCCCTCCCTCCTTGCTTTCCCTCCTCTGTCTTCATGTATCTCCAGCTGAGGCTATGGCATTAAAAATGGATGACTACTAAGTGCAACAGGGATTTATCTCAGTGAGAACAGTGGTGAAAAAGCCTGGCGGGCTAGCATTTCAGGCAAACACAGTAAGCCAACAGGTCTTATTTCCACTACACTGCAGCTTCCATTAGCCACTCTGCAGACAGGGTCCATATAATCTAGTTAGTTCCACCATTTATGAGATATGTATCTTTCATGATTACATAATACACCTCAGAGGGCTGTTTTTTACACAATATAGAGAAAAGATGTGAAGCAGCAAAATCTGGCCACTGACTAGATATTCTTCGTATAAATATGAGAGTTGAGCGATGGAAATGTTTTAATTACGAGGCAAAGGCATTTCGCAGGTGTCAACTTAGAGCACCGTTCACTACGAATGAGGCAACTGGATTCCCTCTGGCAGGTGATTAAGATTTAGCTAATGCTATGCGGCAGTAGTTAGTCCTTGCTGTTAATGTGATTTAGAAGAGTCATTAACTCACATTGCTCCTCATCATGGTCGCAACATAGAAGGTTTGCTGTTTAAAGAGCTAACCCTTTTCAGTCTGATGTACCACCACAGCCCTCTCAGATGGGATCAGATACAACCTTCATCATTCTCTGCATAGGAAACGCATTGACTGTAGCCAATCCAGTGGCTGCACCTATTAACATATAAATGAAGTTATCTAATGTTGTCAGTGTTTAGGCTTGTCGCCTTTGTATTTTTTTACCTGCAGCTTTTTGCTGGCTTCTTGCTAATGATGCATTTTTAATGATAATATTTAGCGTTGATGTATATCTTTTGTATATTGTGAAAATTATATTTATGGGACAACTGATAGGTGTGGCTTTGTTTTCTTGGGTTTCAAGTCTCAAATTTTAGATTTATGACATTTTTCATATATGTGATGATAATTTATTTGTTTATACTGTCTTATATTACACTTTATCACCATCTGAAAACCACCAAATGAAACAATCATCCATACATCCATCCAGGCTAAAGCCCACTCAGCTATCATTGAGAAAAAGGCAGGGTGCACCTCTTACTCACTGAGTCATATAATAATAAACTCAAATAATAAAATTAATAAAAATGTCCATTTTCCCATTTAAAATTTTTATTATATTACTTAGAAAATTTTGTCTTAAGGTTTGTCTTAAAATGTGAGTTGACTTATTGCTTTCTAATGAGACCAACTGAAAAATGGCACACATACCTACCCATTAATTTATACTGGGGTCAGAGAGTGTGTGTGTTTCTCCAGGCCGGACAGAGCAAACACTGGAATGACTCGGCTAAATGAGCTGATGGCCCATTTGCATGGCAGTGTTCTCTTCTGTTGACCCACATCACAGCAGTGTGGAATCATAAGTTACTGGTCTACAGAATTCATTTATGGGTGCCATCATTTCCCAGAATACACTTGCAACAAGGATGCTCCTGTTGCCTAGCAACTCACAGCGATAAAATCGAACAGCAGCTGAGCTTGAAAGTCATTCCATGCATTTAGGTAAAGAAAACACCTTTAGACTTCATATTAGATTGCTTATTAATGATTCTGACTGAGTTTGATTTTAAAACTGCAAACAAGATCCTTAAAATAATTTGCAAATTGCATACTTTTGTAACACATTACCACCCCCTGTGGTGATAATGGGTATTACAAAAATATATGCATACCTTTTTTTGTGACACTTTGTATGTTCTGTGTTCTTCAAAGCTGCTGGTGTGGAAAAATTATAATGGCACGCATGGTGTCTGTGAACTCCCTGTCAACATTGTGGCCGTGGCCATTCACTGGACTTCATTCCAGCTCCGTCCCTCTGAGGGGCAGATTACAGCTTTGATGCTGTAATTAAAATTTCACAAAGGATTTGTCTGAGATCAAAACTCGTTGCTGTTTAAGTGAGGTGGACAGGTTATTAAGTTTCTTTCTCAGCATGATCAGCTTATTTTTCAGTGGCTGTTTCGCGGGTGCAGATGTACTGTCAGTTGGAATAATCCTCTAAGGCAGAAGCTCATGGATCTGCAGAGCATAAGAACAATAAAAAAATGTTAGTATTTATTCAGCTAATGTGTATTTACTTTTAAGAGTGTGCTGTCTTCTAAATGTTTTGTGTGCTGGCAATATATATATATATATATATATATATATATATATATATATATATATATATATATATATTATGAAGCAGGGGATTTTTTGAGTTCATATCTCTGACTCTTGGTGCTTATTAATAGCTTTTAGGATCAAAAATTAAATTTCCTCCAAATGTCATCTTCCTAATTACATGGTGGAATGTAGCTATCTGCTTTTGGCTGGCTGATTACCAAATGGCATCCTGACTTGAAATATTCTCTCTGCTACCATTCATTCCTTATACTGCAATTAAAAACCTGCAGCAGTGCAGGAGCATCTTTAAAGCTGTTCCGCCCATGTTGCCATAACTTATCAGTTAAGTATCAGACAAAAACTTTCACAGCATTCAAACAATAGTAATCTTCTTCTCCCTTTTGGTGGGATTTATTCATGGATGGCTTAACTGCGTTGGCTTAAAAGTGTTTTGTTATTTGTTCTCTGCTGTAGTGTCGTCTCAGTGCTGTCATCATACCACTTCTGAATCATTGAATTCAGGTCAGCAGATTTCAGCGGGAAGTCTGCAGTGCCAATTAAATGTCTTCTTGGCATGAAAGCCGTCTGTAGCTGTTCGAGACCCATACTAGGCACAGTTGTATTGCACCGATTTCTTACAGTTTATGGGAATCGTTAGGCTGCAGAAATCCTCTTCTTCTGATCAATAACTACTTTCTCTGTAAAAATAAAACAATACAATGAATTAAGTAAAATTTTACCAAATTACATCAGCAATGCACAATTTGCAATAAATACGCAATACTGATAAAATCTGTCTTTTCCTCTAACAAATATCTACAGAGTTCAGTGAGCAGACCAGTAACAGAAAAATTAAGATGAGATTAAAGGCAGTTTATCTTTTAGTAGAAGGAGGACATGACATGAGAAAAATAATAGTGAAGCATTATGAATCTGGTGGTATCTTGGACTACTTGTCACCAAGTTATAACAAACTGGATCCCCTCTGACAGGTGACAAAAACCAGGCACATCCTCTGCAGCTTTACTTGGTAGTTGCTGTTAATGTGACTTAGACAATGCATTAATTCAGACAGCACAACATCACCGTGGCTACAAAGAGTATTTTCTGATTAAGCAGATTCACCGTGCAGTAGTGTTGCTCCACCAAAATGGTTCATTTACATAGCATCTCTCGATGTCACTGACCCATGTGATAACAATGTTGAAGGCAGATAATATGTTACAGAGAATTCATTTATTGGTTCCATCATTTTCCAGAATACCCTTGCAATGAGGATGATCCTGTCGCCTAGCAACTCCTGGAGATAAAATTGGACAGCAGCCAAGCGTGAAAGTCATTCCATAGAGCAAGGTAAAAGAGGATACCATCTTTAGCCTTCATATTATTGCTTATTGGACATTTGGTGCCATTTAATGCCCAAAATTATAGTAATGAAAAAAGATCATTTGCATGCAAAGGTTATTTAGAGACTGATCTAAATCCTGAAACTAAAATGACCAAATCAGCCTAAAAATAAAAATAAACCAAAAAAAAAAAAGATTTTTTTCTGATATATCAAACTAAACTAGTGAGAGCAAAGTGTGACTTCAACTTCAGTTACATGCTTTACCTGTCTCTGCACTGTATCATTATTACTGTAATCACCGAGTATATGATTACCAAGCTTTCAGACTCTCTGTGTATGTGTTAGAGCGCCACTAACCATTCAAATAAAACCGATGGAAAACTGTAATTGCCCGACACTAATGTGCAAAACAAATGAAGGAGAAACTGGCAAAATAGAACAAAGAATGGGACACGAGAAAACTAGAAAAAAAAACTAATATTAGGCTAAATATAATAGCTTGTAACATGCAAAGTGCATTTGTCAGTGTTTAATTTGGTACACTGTCTAAAAGAAAAGCAAGTTTTTAATATACGTTAAAAATATACTGACATATTACAGGGCGGGCGAGGGACCCCTTAGTGGGAAAAGTTGTCAAATGGATCTCAGCAATCAGGCACATGCCACTGGAAATATTAGCACTCCAAAACGTGTCAGCCTTAATATGTCAGACACATGAGGTGATGTGTCTCAGATATATCAGGTTCTACTGGCCCAAAGATAATAACATATGTTATACTTCTTGATTGTTGTGTAAAATAAAAGTCAGACACAAGATGTTAATTAGCTTTTGTTGCAGGTACACTTTAGTGTAACCTGAACACTATTAACTAGAATATATCTGAAAGCAAGTGATGACATACGAGACCATTCTGATGGTTGCAAATCATATAAAAGCACTCTAAGCTGTTGAACTGGATATTGTTCCGTTGAAACATCGTACCAAAACAACTATAAGATAATCTATGTGCAGATACTACAAACTTTGGCTCGACAAGTGCTCAAAGTGAAGTTTGAGAAAGAATACAGGTTCTTTTATGCAACGCAATTTGTCTTCATTCATATCTATTTAATTCATGTTGACAAAATGATCATTAAAAATGGCCCAGGGTTGTTTTTATGTGATTGTGTTGCTGCATTGATCACCGTCCAAGTGGCAAATTGATCTGTTTTCTATCTTCTTTTATTTAATAATGCAGTGAATTAAAAATGCCAGAGGGTGGTCCTCCCCCCCCCACTCATTTGATATTGTTTCTGGTTGAAAGTGATGAAAATAATGCTATAGGTTTTAGGGAAACTGGCAAGATTCATTTCAAGATTAATTTCTCTGTGGGAGGAACTAAACAACAACTGCCTGAAAAAAAGTTTCCCTTCAGTTTATTCAAAATGCTGCAGTGAGAGTTTAAACAGGGATAAGAAAGAGAGATCATACACTGCTCAAAAAAATAAAGGGAACACTCAAATAACATCCTAGATCTGAATGAATGAAATATTCTCATTGAATACTTTGTCCTGTACAAAATTGAATGTGCTGACAACAAAATCACAAAATCATCAATGGAAATCAAATGTATTAACCAATGGAGGCCTGGATTTGGAGTCACACACAAAATTAAAGGTTAAAAACACACTACAGGCTGATCCAACTTTGATGTAATGTCCTTAAAACAAGTCAAAATGAGGCTCAGTATTGTGTGTGGCCTCCACGTGCCTGTATGACCTCCCTACAACGCCTGGGCATGCTCCTGATGAGGTGGTGGATGGTCTCCTGAGGGATCTCCTCCCAGACCTGGACTAAAGCATCCGCCAACTCCTGGACAGTCTGTGGTGCAACGTGACGTTGGTGGATGGAGCGAGACATGATGTCCCAGATGTGCTCAATCGGATTCAGGTCTGGGGAACGGACGGGCCAGTCCATAGCTTCAATGCCTTCATCTTGCAGGAACTGCTGACACACTCCAGCCACATGAGGTCTAGCATTGTCCTGCATTAGGAGGAACCCAGGGCCAACCGCACCAGCATATGATCTCACAAGGGGTCTGAGGATCTCATCTCGGTACCTAATGGCAGTCATGCTACCTCTGGCGAGGACATGGAGGGCTGTGCGACCCTCCAAAGAAATGCCACCCCACACCCTTACTGAGCCACTGCCAAACCGGTCATGCTGAAGGATGTTGCAGGCAGCAGATCGCTCTCCACGGCGACTCCAGACTCTGTCACGTCTGTCACATGTGCTCAGTGTGAACCTGCTTTCATCTGTGAAGAGCACAGGGCACCAGTGGCGAATTTGCCAGTCCTGGTGTTCTCTGGCAAATGCCAAGCGTCCTGCACGGTGTTGGGCTGTGAGCACAACCTCCATCTGTGGACGTCGGGCCCTCATACCATCCTCATGGAGTCGGTTTCTAACCGTTTGTGCAGACACATGCACATTTGTGGCCTGCTGGAGGTCATTTTGCAGGGCTCTGGCAGTGCTCCTCCTGTTCCTCCTTGCACAAAGGCGGAGGTAGCGGTCCTGCTGCTGGGTTGTTGCCCTCCTACGGCCTCCTCCACGTCTCCTGGTGTACTGGCCTGTCTCCTGGTAGCGCCTCTAGCCTCTGGACACTACGCTGACAGACACAGCATGTGAAATTGATTGTCAGTCAGTGTTGCTTCCTAAGTGGACAGTTTGATTTCACAGAAGTTTGATTTACTTGGAGTTATATTGTGTTGTTTAAGTGTTCCCTTTATTTTTTTGAGCAGTGTATTTCCCTTATAATACCTTCTCTTCACTGGTTTCCTGTTAAATCTAGAACAGAATTTAAAATCCTTCTCACATACAAAGCCTTCAATAATCAGGCCCCGTCAAACGACCATATCACCCTGATTGAGCGCTTCGCTCTCACAGTGCTGGCCTACCTGTTGGGTCCTAGAATTTCTAAAAGTAGAATGGGACGTAGGACATTCAGCTTTCAGGCCCCTCTTCTGTGGAACCAGCCCCCAGTTTGGATTCAGGAGACAGACACCCTCTCTATTTTTAAGATTAGACTCAAAATGTTTTTAATAAGCCTTATAGATAGTGCTGTATCAGTGAACCATGCTTTAGTTATGCTGCTATAGGCTTAGACTGCTGTGGGACTTCTTGTGAAACCCTTTGATCCACTGAGCACTTCTATAGGCTTCCTATGCTCTCCCTTTTCTTTTCCCTTTCCCCTTCCCACAAACACAAAGTGCTTGCTCAGAGGATCGTCTGACTATTGCGGTTTTCTCCAAAATCCTGCAGGGTCTTTCCCTCGTGGTGTAAAGCTCCTTGAGGCGACTGTTGTTGTGATTTGGCACCATATAAAAAACCTGAACTGAACTGAATTGAACTGGCTTACAGTAATGGGTGTTGTATTTCTCTGCAGTGCCAGGTTTCTAGTGCTGGGAAGTAGAATAATGCAGTATGCACTGTGGAACTACCATGATACCTGAAACCAATGATGACCCAGTGGTGAGTCACTGAGAAAACTATCAGGCAATGGGTAAATTCACAGAACTAAAGGAAACAGTTGTGGTTTTTTTGATGACTGATGATTTTGGAACTTATCTCCATTAAAAAAAAAAAAAGGTCCAAATCATGGATTTTGCAGCAAGGTGAAAGAGTTAAATGAGTGTAATCTTTCATTTCTGTCTCTGAACTTCTAAATAGGTGATACCCAGTACAATAAAAATATCAAGAACATGAAAATCTCCAGAGATAATCGAGGGGATTATCAAAATTAAATATAGGTAATAAAGTGAGACTGATTTCAAAAGTTTCTGCTAAATCATGACAGGTGCTGCTAAGAAGAGGCTCATTCATTGAGGTGATCACAGCAACAGCTCAGCCCAGTCAGCCCATAGTCCCACACAGCTAATATGTTTTTGTGAGTGGGAAAATTCCAGTGCTGCACTGCGTCCCATGTGGTTGTGGTTTGGGTGAGAGGCACAGTAATGCGTTTGTGACGCAAGAGGGAGGAAATTGCAGAAGCTTCCTGCACAACTGTGCTTTTGTACCGCTTCCAGGTGGATACCAGGCAAATGTAAAGGCAAACAAGACCTCTGCAATTCAGCCAGAGAGAGCTGGATGTTGAAGAAACAACACAACCTGAAGGCTGGAAGGGGTGGTGCATTCGTGAAGATCGAGTCTCTCGAGCTCCATGAACAGAAACACTGAGCGCCAGATCCTCTTTAGACAAAGACAGACACATGCAGCTTGATGTGCTTTAGAGCAGCTGGGTTTAGGGAACTCTTATGAATGTTTCGGGATCAAAGACAAATCTGGAAGTTATTCTGAAAGAACTGAATGGAGATGTTATGGGTGAATTACAGGTTTGGTGCAGTATAGACCATGTCACTGAGAAAACTTTATGTCCTCCACTTAATAAAACAGCAACATGTTTTTCTGCCTGACTACAGGTGATTCTGGAAGGCAGCATCAAACTTCAGTGAGGCACATGTTGATGGACGCTCACTATATAAACACTGAGCGTACGGTACGGAGCAAAAGCGCCTCATGTGGTGAAAACAAAGATTCTGAAGTCAGAGGGCAGCGCCATCGTCACCACAGCAGCTCACGCATAAACATGCACCGTGTTGCATGGAGTTACTGTACATATCGTGGCCTATTGACCATGTATATGATATGTAATACACTTTAAACAGTAGAAACAGCTGAGAGAATACTGGATATGGAAACACAATGCAAACAAATTGAATGTCTGTGTAGAGTAACATATAATAACGTGTGATTATAGTGTGACTCAGTAATGTCGCTATTCAAATTTTTGGTACTCCTTGATTGCATTTCTTCAAATTTGGCACAAACTTTCACATTTTCACACAAACGTCTAAATAAATAAGATAATGAGGCGATGATAGTTCATAACCAAAGGGTCAAAGGTCAGATTCACTGTGACGTCATAATGTTTTATAATAAACACTTTCGTAGGCATTATTTAACATCCTTACTCGGGAACAGAAGGGACAGTGTAACCATATTTAACCATATTACATACATACAGTACTGAAGTGGTGACGTACGGCAGAGGTGGGGAAACTAAGTGTGTAATTTGTCAGAAATGTTGTTTTTGAGACATGTAGCACAGTTCTGTTATCATCCAATATGCAGAGAATGTACCAGCTTAGTTTTCCCAGAGGGAAACAAATGTCAGACCCTGGCTTTGTTAATAGCGCGCCTTCTCCACCCAGCTTCAGTTTACAGAAAACAAAAACAAACCGTAGCAGCATTATTATTCTCAGTTCGTTAATTTTAATCACACGAGGTGGTTTGGTTTATTAGAAGAGACATTCACAATGTGCCATCTCTGACAATTAGGTATTTTCGTCATAATAAAAATGATGGACAAACATGTCCATCTACTTCTTTATATTTAGATATTTACGTGTCTGGCTTCAGCTAATATATGCTCAAGAGACCTTAATGGCCTTCCCATACACAACACAATCCTAAATTCTAAAGTGAACACATTAAATATTCAGTTAGTGTAAAATATTATGAGATGATGTTTTCACAGCAGCACTGCCTTTCTCCAGTTTTATAATCTGGTTTGATTCTTACCCTCAAAATGTTCCCGTAAATCAATGAAAAACGATTTGGATTCATATGGTTTTGTTTTTCCTCAGTTTGTTTGCAGGCTGTTCGGCCAATGCAATGCACGGGTTTACAATATCTTTCTGATTGACTGTCAAAACAACCGTTTCGTACAAAGCACACAGTCATAGCATTAAAAAAAAAAGCATATGAGCGAGATTACGTCATTAGAAAACGATTAGCTGTGTGTATCCAGGTGTGTGTATTTATTAAACGGTTACCGGTCATTCAGGTTGAGTCAAGTGGGATTTTAAACCTCTAGCACCACCTGGTGTTTGGATCGTGAAATGAACCCTATTGTCCTGGAAAAAAGAAAGAAAGAAAAAGAGATACAGTATCCTGCAGTGGGATCTACATTTCTGGAATAATTCAATAATTTTGGGCACGGTTAGAGTTACTACATTTCATTTTATAAATTTGATTTGGTATCATAATATTTATTTGTATTTTAATTATGTGTCTTTATGTTTATTTGTAGCAGGAACCTTTTTTTCCCCATCTACAGCTTCTATTGAAGTCTCAGCCACATGAAGACAGAGAATCTCTCTTAAAGCTTCATTCTCCTGAAATAAAATTCAATTATTCCAGATTCTTGTCACCACGAGCATTTCTGGAAGTTCTTTCTTTAAGTTTGGCCAAAGTGAAATTAGCAGTAATGAAGCCATGCACCAAGGAAATCGTCTATCCTCTTATATGTGAAGTCTTGAAATGTAGTTTGGTTTCTAGTTCTGAATTTATAGTAATGAAATTATCCAGAAACCTAATGGAATTAACTGGGAAAATGTTCATAGAAGAGAAACAGAGAGTGATATTCCCCCCCCCAAAAAAAAACAAACAAACAAAAAAAAAACAGAAATAAACAGGCATCAGAGCAAGCTACTGAACATCCACCGAGGTTTGAATCTGTTCAACTGCATGCTGATGGGAAAACACATTCTGTTGATAAACGGCTGAAAACATGATTGAACTCAGCAATGACCGTTAGCGCTACAAGAAGCAGTTAATTACAACCCGCATCAGTGATTGTTTTAAATATAGCAGCTGTCTGTAACACACACCGGGACTGAAATCATTTTGTTCTCCGGCCAAATCCTGACATCTGAGAGCAGCAGGCAGAGCCGGACAGCACGGTGCGGGCGAGAGAGGAAGTCAGTGTGTACTGCTTACTTAGGGAAACATTTCAAATCGCAAAGCAGCAGCCGTCTACAGACAGCCACCTGTTGAGTATCAGGCTATATGGTGAAAAAACACGTGGCTGTTGTTTCTGTTGTTATGAAGTGCCAAATAAAATAACTAAAACAGATTAAATTATAGGACACCGATAAGTGATAAGTGTAAAGAGGTGGATTTTTGCATATATGTTTGAATTACTTTTGGTTTTATTGGCCCTTAGCACAACTGCTGACGTTTTTTAGGCTTCCTGGTTTGACGTTGTCGTCACAGAAAACTGCAATCTCACTGTTTGTCACAAGGTGTCAGTGAGATCTTTGGGAAGACGAAAGGTTTGCAGGGAAATGTTACGTTTGATTGCAGACGTGAACGCGATGCGGTGTTTACCATAAAACAACAGAAGCAGGGAAGAAATTCTCATTTACACACATATTTCAAACACACATATGGACACACAAACACACGCAGTCATCTGTCTGATTATCACAGCCTAATAGTGGATATTTGGAAGGTTCATATACTGTAGCAATAACTCATTACACAATCCAGCTCCATAAAAATGCATTCATTTCATTCACACAACAAATTTAAAATTTAGATTCATTTTGAACTCTTTTGAACATTCATTTACCTCTACAGAGAAAACTGAAATTAGATAAATAAAAATAAATAGGTTAACCTTTTTTCAAATGACGCACAAATTGAAATGAACTTAAGAGCTAACCGCTGTGTTCAAAGGACGGATTTGTTGATGACTGGTAAGATGTTTCAGATTACAATCTGAATTTTTAGAAAATGTAACGATCAATGGGTAACCTTTTCACTTTTAAAACTTTATACATTTGAGAAATAATTGGTTATAAATATTGTTTACGGTTCAAACACAAAGAAGTTGTTAATTGTGCTTAAATATTTGATTTAAATATTCAATAAAACAAGATTTACTGACATGATCATCTCCTCACATCCAAATTCAATCTGCACGTTTCTACATATTGATGTCATATAATCAGTAACCAAAGAAAATGCATTTAGTGTTTCAATTTTACCCCTTTTTAAAATCTATATCTGCAATATAATATGAATATTAATGGTAAACTAGATACTTTTTGGAAGTCATACCAGCAAGATTTCTATTATACACATATCTATCTACTTTATGTCAAATGTAAATAGACAGTTTAAACCTTGTTAACTATTTTTGCACTATAGTCAACAAAGAAAGAAACAACAGTGCTTAGCCTTTAAAGTTTATGGTGTTTTTTGGCCTTTTCATCTCAATAAATAGCAGCAATCCTGAAATAAAATGTGTCTAGTTCTTATTGGCTGAATTCTTTATTCAAACCATCTGTTTCCTTCTTTTTTAGTCTCCCCTTAACTTCCCTGACTTAACAAACCACAGCCAAGAGGATCCATATCATTTCCAAAGGAATTTAACCATTCACAGCCTCTAAAAACTCCACCTACCTCTAAATAATAGCAGTTTTTTATAGCCTCGCTCACACATGCATACACACACACACACACACACACAAACACACACACACCCTTCAGTGAATGTTAATGCAATATGGTCGCAGCCTGGCCAGGGGTGGGGATTGACTTGTTTCCAAACGCTTAATTCAATTTGTCATCGCCATTCAGGGAGGCTCAAGTGGTCTAATTTGTGTTAATGAGGGGTAATAAAGTCATAGGCTCCTATATTACTGCCAGGGGGGCGTAAGCGAGTGTGTGTTCATGGCGAATGTGTGTGTAGGGATGGGGGTTGTAGGTATGGTATTGACTTGCTTTGGTCTCAGGCGGCTTGCCTGGCTGTTCCTGCGGCGTGCCGTCCATCAGGATACCCCCCCCCTTCTATCTATTGTACCTCTAATTAGATCGCCTTTGTTGGGTTAATGCTGCCGCCATCTGGTCAGCCGTCCGAGGGTGTCAGCCGCAGGGTTGAGGTGGGGGACCCAAAAAGAAGGGTGTCTGTGGTGAGGAGGCCCGTCTCCTCCCATCCTTCTCTTTGCCCTCCCCTCATTCATTACCTCTGGCCAGGACCATCTTCCCCCTTTGGCTGACACCACAAGGACCCTTTCACACTTGAAGGAATTAGTGAAAGATTGATATCTCCCTCTCTGTGTCAGGGTGAGAGGGTGTAGCAACACAGCAGTCAGACTTTCTCCTTGCAGCCGTCGTATTGTGTTCCTCATGCGAACTGCAGGAGTGCAGGTTTCAGAAGGCAGATAAAATGTCAGTCTGAAAGGTTATGGGCTGCAGTTTTGAGTAGCTTTGTAGTAAAATAGGCAACAAGAGAAAGTTGTGGTCGCACCAGGCATCTGCCAGGTGTGTAAGTGAGTGAATGCGTTGCAGGTGGTGCTGAAAATGTAAAGTGAACTATGGAAAACTACCGAGCCCATTTTCTTGAATTGACATTTAGAGATACTGCAATTCTGAATGAAATGCATTGAATGGATATTGTTAATTAGCACAGGCTGATACCTAATTAATCAGTAAAATGCTCACTAGCAAGATAGTCAAACTGTCTCCATGACAATCTGACTAACATGAAACTTATCGTTATGTTTATACACTGTCAGCACCCGAGTGCTCTGCTCTAATCCAGAAAATTTCATGACAGAAAAAATAAGCCTTTATACCACAACATCAAGTTTGATGTATACGTGTAATAATGGGGGTTTGGTCTCACGCTGGCAGTCCGTGGGCCGTTTCTACCTGCAAAGAGCATCTGTTGTCAGATGGGGGCAGTGTCAAAAATCTGTGGCACAACTGGTCTGAGAGCTTGTTTGAGTTGTTGCTGGTCCATCAGCCAGCCGCTGGAAGATGAGTGAAGTTACACAAAAAGCTGAAGTAAAACTGAGTGTTAAAAACAACAAGAAGTGTCCACTGCAGTCACTGTTTGTACTGTATGTTTGATCTTTGATGTTTTTTGTTTTTTTCCCCACGCTCCTCCTATTCCCGGTGAACTCCACTGTTGCTCCCTTCCCTGTTCTGGCCCACTCGTCAACCATTCAGCAGCGCACAGTGTCAGCAACGCGCAGTTGGGATTTTGGAGGACTCAACGGGAGCAGAGTTGCGGTGGGTGAAAATCCCTCTCTGTAGGCAAATACCTCCATGAAGGGACACAACCGTGGTAGCACAAATTAAACATCGGTGGTTAGCACTTTTGCCGCACAGCAGGAGGTCCTGCTGCACTGCCCGGAACAGTCTGACAAAAGAGATTCTTGATTTGAAGAACTTTAATTCCTGCTTAAATAAAGGTAAAGGAGAAATATCAGTGATACCTTTGCACTCACCATTGTGGAACTCCGCTAATACTGTATAATAGATGCAGTTTTGGGACAAACAGTTCACCCACAGGAATGTCCTATTGTGTTATTGTAGCTAATTGCACAATGATCTACCTCAAGGTCATGCTCCTGTTAGTTCTGTCAGAAATGCTATTTTGATGTCTGTTATTATAATTCCTGCACCACAATTCACATACTGGGCATATTTGAAAGTCAGCTGTTTTGGTATGTATCAAATAGATTTCACCACATCAATAAATAAGCAGATGGCAGCACTGCATAGTATACTAACAGCATAGAGAGGCACTGAAATACTTTGGCATCCCAATAGCACTATTTCACATTTGATTATTACTGATACTTTAAGAGCAGGCTGCCAGTCTTTTAAGAGCTGTGTGTTATATGATTCACACTGATGTGCCAAAATGAGGCAGTGTGTGTGTGTGTGTGTGTGTGTGTGCTAGTCGTTCGCTTTGTGCAGGCACTGCAGATGAGCTAACTGGAGCAACAAATGGCTGAAAGTTTAACTTCTTTAGAAACAGATGCACAAAGGAAAAAAAAATTAATGCCACATGTAGCCGATGATGAGAGAAAGCCCAAAGAAAAAAACAAGATGCTGCACAGGTGAAGGCCTCACATGTGATTCTGGAATACTTTTGGTACTCAGAGGAGTTCATGGACAGCTCAGTGTTCAACGTGCCCAAATCCTATGGCTGGAAAACAGGCCCAGATCATCACCTCTCTACCACTGTGCTTCGTACTTAGTGTGTTTGCTGTCAATAAAAGTAATGGATTCTTTTTTCTTGCTGTGTTTGATTGTCACCAAATGTGGTGCTGAGCATTAATTCCAAACATCTCTACTTTGATCTTGTGTGTCCAAAGGACATTGTTCCAGGAGTCCTGCGGTTTGTTCAGACGCATCTTTCCAAAGCAAAGTCGCCGTGGTTGGTTTTTTTTTTAAAGAAAAGAGGCTTCCTCCTGCTCATCCAAACCAACCATACTTGTATGTTTCTGAACTTTAACATTCAACATGCTAACTGAGCTCTGTAGAGTCTGGCATGCAGATCTTTTTTTATTTATTTATTTTTGCTATTTCTCTGCACAGTCTATTGTAGGGGTGAATTTGCTGGGACCCCCACTCCATGGAAGATTGTGGCATTGTGTTAACATACACCTGAATGCTCTGGACCAGCAAACTCCCAAAACTTCTGCTCACAGCTGCTGGTGACCAGTTAATCAGCTGTATTTGATTAGCAGCACCTGGCTGCTACTTACCTTCTTAATTCCTATAGAAGCAGTGAGAGCGGGACTGGATTGAGTCCTGCGAAATCTTTCTGTTTCACATAACTTCAGGTAAATATTTCATTAACAGACGATCCAACTTGTACAAGGAATTTGAAGAGGAACGTCATGCCCCCCAAATATAAGTCAAACAAGAGTGATTTATATTGTGACAAATTAACTTTATTATCCAGCAAGTATTGATGAGGCAATTTGCTAAGAGCGACTGTACCTTTGTCGTGTTTTATGTGTTCACACTTGCAGTGTTAACCTCACTAACTTGCAGCATGGTAAAAGTCAGGTGTTTAATTTTTTAATCAGTCAGTGCTGGTATAATTAATCATATATATCTTATAAATAATTGCAAAGGTGCAGACTAATGCCACAAAATGTTATTGAGTCCTTTTAACTAGCCTACTGCTCAGTAAGTGCTGAGTGTTTGCAAGCATAATTGTGGTTTGATCATCTGCTAATTGGAAGGTTGGTGGTTCAAGTCCTGCCAAAGTGTCCTTGGGCAACGTACTGAAGTTGCTCTCAGTGTGTTCACCGGAGTGTCTGAATGTGTGTGAATGTTGGATAGAAAGCACTTAGATGTAGAAAATGGTGTGTGTGTGTGTGTGAATGGGTGAATGAGTGAATGAGATTCTATATAAAGCGCTTTGAGTGAGAAAAGCGCTATATAAGAACACTTACATAAAGTAACATCAAAGAAATCACATAATCTTAAGTATGGGGACACCAGATTAGTGCACGCCATGTACAAACTCCAATAACTCTGTGACCTAGGTTTAATTATTTGCAATAATCTAATCTAATCCAACTGGTAATGATATTCCATTATTTCACTGACATTTCAGGCTTGTGCAAAAATCATTTGCTATAATTTCTTTAATATATTTTTGCCTTTAATCTGAAAGTTTCAGGAATGCTGGGAAATGAAAACACAGGCTTGCGCGTAGTCTCACTGACAAGTGAAATCGCCTGTGCTAAACAGGCCCGCTGCTGAGGGGGAGCCACACAACAAGGAAATTTTCCCAGTGACACTCTACTTGTACCGTCAATCAGTGTGTTTGTTTTGTTACTGATGTTTGTGTTGGTGCACACGTGCACGTGTGTGTTTGATGGAGGGCTGTTAAGATTCCGTCGCCGATGACTGAAGTCACCCTGCCTCTCTCTTTCAAGCGGAGAGCGCAACCCTTACGTGACCCTGAGCAGTTGGCTGACTGAGACTCCTTCACGCCTCTTTCATCCCTCCCAAAACAACATCGTCCATCTGCCCCAGTGACAGGCCAGGACACACTCTGCAGTGTGTCTGCGGAGACGTGCAGTGAAGTTCACACGTCCAGGATTTTGGGGAGAATTCAGGAAAAGTCAATGTAATCTGGATTAAAAGTGACAGTTTGATTGTTAACAATGATTAAATCCACAACAAATCGATAACATCCCTGTCATACGATCTGGATGAGAGACAGACCCAGAATTGGGGGGGGGCAGCTGGCGCATTTTATGCTTTATGTACAGTACCATTTAAAAGTTTGGATATTTGGATGTTAGAGCAAAGAAACATTGTCCCCTACAGATGCTCACATGACATTAAGGAGAGACTTTCACCCCGATCGACATGCTAGCGGAAAGAAAGCAAAAGACAAACAAGACAACACGGATGAGCTTTGGCATCAAACTCGTGCGTACATGTTTAAACACAGCGGTTCTCGGCATGCGTCTGCCGTGTCATGACTGCGCGTCTGTATTTTCACAGGATTTTTTAATCTTCCTAAAGGGCAGGTAGAGATATTTCAGTCACAGTGACACAATTATTTCGACCATCTGCTTCAAGAGGAGCACGGTAAAAGCACCAACAGTGACCCAGTGACTAGCTGCAGTGGATTATTATATTAATGAAACGTCTTTCTTCTACAGCTGGGTAATAACGCTCTGTGTATATTCATCAGAAATAATGCATTCCAATCGTGCTTCGCAGACTCTGAATTTCATTCGTTCCTCCCTTTCAACACGTGTCCTGTTAAAATTCACAAAACACAGGAGACTGAAACTCCAACAGCAATCAGCTTTGAAATGTATTATTTTAGCTGTGAAAGTTTTTCTTGGAATTATAAACTTTGCATAACTTCAGAGCAACTTGGGCCTAAATTCCCTAATCATGAAAGTCAAACTTGGTTAGAGCGTTTGATTCATCTTCCAGTGTTCGGTCGAGTTTTTGTTTCCCAGCCACATGTTAAGCACACCCTTCGTGTAATGGTCTTATTAAGAGGGAGGTGGTTTCCAAGCAAACTGGCCCTTGTCTCTGATAGCGAAATTAGGCCTGAATGAAATCAGATACGATTAAGGAACTTATTAGTTCTTGTCATGTTCTTGTGGGTAATACAATAAACACGGCCCTCAAATAATCACAACCAGCAGTGCTGCAATCATACTAACAGCTAAATTTCCCTGAACAAGTATATCTACATTACATGGCCTTAGCTCAGCTGGGCTCGGTGTTATTATAGGTGTATGTAAAACCCACAGTTATTGTTTCTAAGGTGTTAAGCAAGACTCTTTTACCAGCCTCTGCACAAATGGCATTTTTATGCATGAACACATTGTCACAATTTAAACCAAAGACCAGCCGATATGTGACAGCTATGCTAAAAGCACACAGGCACTGCAAAAGGAAATATGAATGCATCAAATTGTTTGCACACGCACGGCTTTGTATGACATGGGGTCTTTTGTAAGAGTAGAACTAGGAGTCACAGTTTGTTTAAAAATATCAATCTTCACATTTAGACTATATTATTACAGCTAAATCGCGTGATTCCATGATCATTATAAATGTATTGTTATGTATGTAAAATTTAAGGTGGTCAGTGAATATAACCTACTTTAAAGATCACCATTGACCAGCTAGTACCTGCGGACAGCTGTATAAACGCAAGTCTTTTTGTGCTCTGACACAGAGTTCTGTAAATGGAGAGCTTGCAGCGCCGCAGTACGGTTCTTAGATGCAATTTCAGAAAAGAAAAGTTAAAAATCAAAAATGTTCAGAGATCACATTTTATTTTGTATATTTTCTTATTTAAAGCTGTCGAACCTGTTCAACTGCTGCGGCTCCTCGCGTGAGGAGAATGCTTAAAAGTTATCAAGTACGCTTTGAATGGGACAGACAAAAATCAAGTAAATGGATTTGTGGTTGAAATGTAGTGAAAATATAGCTGAAAACACGGCAGAAGGAGTGGCGCGCATATTTCTAAGAGGCCTCCTTTTCTGCAGTGGCTCTGTTGAAAACAGTGCAATGAAAAAGAGCTTTTTCCAATACACAGAAAAGACTCTGATAAGTGCAGCTGCCGACCTGTCAGCAGGAAAGAGTGTAACTGATCAAAAATATTGCACGTTTGTTGTTTAATAAAGCAGACACTGATGACACAGTGCTGGATTGTATTTAGATATGTATTTTCCTTTGTGCCATGAAACACTTTGACCTATTTGGGAGGCAGTTTGCTAAACAATCCTACAAAGGAGGAACCTTATTGAAAAAGGTTTAAGGACCGCTGCTCTATCACTGCGCTAACTGCAGGAAAATACTCCAGATGACCAATTCATGTATTTTTTAACCCAATTTTTTGTTTTAAAGCATTGTATGCGACGTGATTGCAAAAAGAACCCCGTCAACTATTACACAATTTGGACCCGTAGGCTTTGAGCTTGCTGAGCAAGGTCTTCGGAAAGCGTCTTCACCCTTGAGCACGCGCACACAGATGCACACACAGACGCGCCATCTCGAGGCCTTTATGCTCTTGTGACGCTTGCAGGGTTAAAATAAACGTTACCGCTGAACCATATTGTGCCCTCCCTCCTCTCTCCATATCCTTTATTCACAGCCGCGTAATTGGTAGTCAATTTGAGCTCCCCCTTTGCCTATTGTGGGCACATTTTGCTCTGACAGAGTGCGGAAGATTAATGGCTACGAGCAGCCAAGGGAGGCTCGCCTCAGCAAGCATGAGCGCCCTAAATTCATTACACCAATTTCCCCCTGTCCTGCGCTCTCCTATACTTGCACCCACAAGAGAGAGAAAAAATGGGGGGAAAACAAGAGTGAAAAGGGATAAAAGCAAAATAGTCAGATGGTGGTGGTGAAAGACTGAAAGAGGTGGAGAAACAAAGAATTAAAGAGAAGGCTGCACGTTAGTGATGTTACTGAGAGTCAAAAGAGAGGTCTGATTTGTTTTGGAGCACGATGTCGTCCGTTTAAATTTCAGTCTTTGTTGACTGCTGAAGTAGTTACAGGGACTGGTGAGGCACCAGTTCACCTCCCACAGTCATCTGCATCTTTCTCTCTCCGCTCTTTTTCTTTTCAACAAGTAAAATATGTGCATGCACATACTGTATGTATCTGGAAACCCAAACTATGTATAGCGACTGAATCTTAACAGTAGCAGAGCAGTCCTGGAAGCATTTAAATGTGATAATTTAATATTTGTTTGTTGAAGTTACAGCAGCTTTGAAAAATAATTTTAAGGGTCTAATTTCACAAAACAGTATGGGCTGCTATTAAAACCAAATAGCTAAATGTTCATGTTGTTGCTGCTCTTCGGCAGGATTGCTGTATCAATATCTAGTCGCCATCAAAATGCCTGTCAGGATGTGAAAAACGGCTCTCTTCCTGTTCCAAGTATTTCACAAGCATCGATGGCACATTTAGATCTCTGTCATTAACCGTGGATCTGTTGGCATCAAGGTCTAGCTGGCCCAGATGAGCAGGAAACACCTTGAACTTGGGAATGATAAGGCTGACCTGTCCCCATTTACTTGGACCGGCCCATAATTGCAATGATTTATCTCTCCTGTCAGAGCCAAAGGGGGTGCCCCAAGTCCCCACCCCCCTCTGCATTTGTTTCCCTCGCTCCCTTTTCCTCTTCTCTTCAGTGTTCTCTTTCTGGTTAAACTGAAATAAAATTGGAATCTATACGTATGCGTGCATATGTGTGCCTAATTTATGGACACACGCATTTCTCTGTGCTTGTAAATGCTCCAGCACGCCTGCATGCAGTTCTCTGGCCTAGACAACCTATCAACACAGCCATGTGCTTGACTGTCAGATGCTCTGCGCCCCGGGCGATGGCACCATGCCCCAAGGACTCGCAGAGACTGCTGGAAAAGGATCTGTCTTGCAACAGGGCCCATTTAATTGTCCTCCAGTGACAGACCTTGTGTGGACAGCGCCGTGAGTGGATGCCACTGGGAGTTCAGCTAGGCCTAGTTCACCACAATGAATCTGTCTGTCACATGTCAGCCCCCCCCCCCCCCGGTATCCCAGCCCAAAAAGCAATGAACCCCCAGCTCCCTTATGTTTCTGACACTTTCTGTCCTTCTGTTGGGATTGCAAGTAGACAGAAATACATGTACCTTCTAATTCAATTCAAATTTATTTTATTTATATAGCGCCAAATCACAACAAACAGTCGCCTAAAGGCGCTTTGTATTGTATTGTACCCCCAGCAGCCTAGGCCTTTAGCAGCACAACTAAGGGGTGGTTCAGGGTCACCTGATCCAGCCCTAACTATAAGCTTGATCAAAAAGAAAGTTTTAAGCCTTATCTTAAAAATAGAGAGGGTGTCTGTCTCCTGAATCCAAGCTGGGAGCTGGTTCCACAGACGAGGGGCCTGAAAGCTGAAGGCTCTGCCTCCCATTCTACTCTGAAGTATCCTAGGAACCACAAGTAAGCCAGCAGTCGGAGAGTGAAGTGTTCTATTGGGTGATATGGTACTATGAGGTCTTTGAGATAAGATGGGGCCTGATTATTCAATACCTTGTATGTGAGGAGAAGGATTTTAAATTCTACTCTAGATTTAACAGGGAGCCAATGAAGAGAAGCCAATATGGGAGAAATCTGCTCTCTCTTTCTAGTCCCTGTCAGTACTCTAGCTGCAGCATTTTGGATCAGCTGAAGGTTTTTCAGGGAGCTTTTTGGACAGCCTGATAATAATGAATTACAATAGTCCAGCCTAGAAGTAATAAATGCATGGATTAGTTTTCAGCATCAGTCTGAGAACAGGATGTTTCTAATTTAGAAATATTTGCGCAAATGTAAAAAAGCGGTCCTCATAGACTCATAGAGGTATACAGACATAAAGAAGCCGGGTGAATAAACCAGATATTCTCCACTGATCTGACTCACACCTACTTGCTAAATAAGCTAACTGCAGTCTCCGTGAGCACCTGAAATTTATTGATGTTTAATTTTTGGGAATAATATCTTACATGTGGCAGATTTGAAGTTCTGGTCCTAGTTTATCAGATACACCAGAATTTATTATTAGTAGCAACAAGTATGTCTTACTACTGTCAAAACAAATCAAGCTCATTTTATACCACATTATCAAAATGTTGTACTGCAGGTTGCAGAAATATGGGTACAAAAAAAAATAACTTTTTTTTTTGTTGCTGCACATGACATGAGTGTACAAATAGCTTGCTCAGAAGTTGGAAGTGTGCCGCTTGCATGCGTCTCTTACAGAGAGCAGCACACTGAAGCTGCTCTCTTTTGTTTCATTCCTCCCTTCAATATTTCAAACTGATTCACTATCAGTTTTGTACGACATTGATGAACAAGAAGAACAAGAAGGCCTCCTAGAGTGCAAGCCTACACTGAGGCAGCTCATTCTGGAACCTCCAGAGTGAAAAGAATTAAATAAAACTCTAAAGAAACAATTAAACAATTAACTTATTTCCCACATCAAAATGTGAGGAATAAATGAGGCCCCTTTACACTGTGCAAATGAAAAGATGACAGTTGTGAGAGAAAAATTTTGAAATCTTTTGATCTGTCAACTATCAGTGCTAGATTCCACAGTGAAAGATGTTTGATGGAGGAGTATTTCAGGTCCAAGCTCTTGCAGAGAGTGACTACATCCAAAATTTTTGTATCTGGTAGGATTTTCAAAACTGAATTCACGTGTTTTAAGTTGCCTACAGATATTGAAACCCAACATGGGTATTTGTCAGGTTTCAGAATTCATCACAATACAGAAACATCATTAGTGAAGGTTACAAATGATCTTCCTACAGCCTCTGACAGTGGACTCATCTCTGTGCTTGTCCTGTTGGACCTCAGTGCAGCTTTTGACAAGGCTGACCATATCATTTTATTACAGAAATTAGAGCATGCCATAGGTATTAAAGGTACTGGGCTGCAGTGGTTTGAATCATATTTATCTAATAGACTCCAATTTGTTCATGTAAATGGGGAGTCTTCTTCATGCACTAGGGTTAATTATGGAGTTCCACAGGGTTCTGTGCTAGGTCCAGTTCTATTTACACTACACAGGCTTCCCTTAGGCTGTATTATTAGAAAGCACTGCATACATTTTCATTTCTATACAGATGATACCCAGCTTTATCTATTCATGAACCCAGATGAAACACATTAATTAGTTAAACTGCCTTAAAGACATAAAGGCCTGGATGACCTCTAATTTCCTGCTTCTAAATTCAGATAAAACTGAAGTTATTATACTCAGCCCTAAAAATCTTAGAACTATGGTTTCTAGCCAGATACTTAGCTCTGGATGGCATTACTTTGGCCTCCAGTAACACTGTGAGAAATCTTGGAGTCATTTTTGACCAGGATATGTCCTTCAATGCACATATTAAACAAAATCGTAGGACTACTTTTTTGCACTTGATCAATATATTCTAAAGTTAGAAACATCCTTTCTAAGAGTGATGCTGGAAAACTATTTCATGCATTTATTACTTCTAGGCAGGACTACTGTAATTCATTATTATCAGGCTGTCCTAAAAGCTCCCCGAAAAGCCTTCAGCTGATCCAAAATGCTGCAGCTAGAGTACTGACAGGGACTAGAAAGAGAGAGCAGATTTCTCCCATATTGGCTTCTCTTCAGTGGCTCCCTGTTAAATCTAGAGTAGAATTTAAAATCCTTTTTCTAACATAGAAGAAGGCCCCACTTCTGTGGAACCAGCTCCCAGTTTGAATTCAAACCAGGATCAAACAAAATATAAATATCTAAAGTATACACCTAGATAACAAACTACACTGGTCCCTGAAGACAGATGAACTATACAAAAAGGGGCAGAGCTGTCACTTTTTGCTAAGACTCTGAAATCTGCAGTAAAATGCTGAAGATCGTCGGTCAGTCTGTGCTGGCAAGTGTGATGTTCTATGCTGCAGTCTGTTAGGGTGGCAGCATCAGAAGCAAGGATGCAAGGACACTGGACAAACTAGTGTGGGAAGCTGGCTCTGTAATTGGAGTAAGAATGGACACACCGGGAGAGGTGGTGGAAAAATGCACACTAAAGACGTTGAAGCCGTCCGGAACAATCTGATCACCCACTTTATAACATCTTTATGGAACAAAAGACCATCAGTACTGGAAGACCCCTTTCTCTCCGTTTTACAACAGAGAGATACAGAAATTCATTTCTACCCGCAGCCATCAGGCTTTTCAATTCTCATACAAATAGCAGATGAGCTATGCCAGACATATGAAACTTTTTTGTCTCTGTTCTTTTGGAGATCACTCGTGTGTATGGTATTGAAATCTCTGCAAATGGGGGAGTTTATGTATCCATACATTTTTGTGCTGCAAAAGAACAAATGAAGTTGCACAGGGACGGTGTTTTTAAAGGCATTTTCAGCCCACAAATTCCACAATTTAACCCTCCAGAGCTGACAGATGGACTGCTGGGTCCAAACGACATCACGATTTAAGATGACAGTACAATGGAGCCTGGCTGAGTGTTGAAAGTGCGGAATTCAAACTATATACCAGTTTTTAAATTGCACTGATGGGCCAAGTAAAACCCGACTGATGGTAAATAATTTACTGCCATGCTTTTTCCTGAATAATGTCATCACGTTTGATGAGCGTTTGGTGCAAGAAGAAAAGGTAAAAATGGGATATTCACTAGCAGAAAGTGCTTACAAGTTAAAAAAGACACAGAATAAACAAAAACAAAGAAATCACAACATCCCCTTTTCTAAAAAAAAAAAATTAGAAAAAAAAATCACATAAATACAATGATGCCAATAGCGAGTTTTGAAGGATTTGATGTTTGAGAGATTTGTGACATCTAGTGTGTTTGGAGTGTATAGTTCGTGTAGTGTAGTGTGTTGTGTAGTCATGGACAAGGCAGTTGGAGCCAAAAAAGTCAAAAAAGGCAGACTTATGTAAATGCTGTCTCCGGGTGTATGACAGGAGGCGTGACACACCCTGGAAGTGTCAGACCTGGGATGTGCCCCTATGTGGTGTGATGCAAAGGAACTTTTTTTTTGGAGTGGCACAAATAATTTGTGTGACATCTCAGCAACCACAGTATCACTGAGCTTCTGGACAATCTGAGGTCAACTTGGGAGCTACGTATAGCAGAAATAGAATATACCACAGGGGATTTATTGCATTTAGGTCAGGCCACTGTTGCTACTTTTCCACCTTCCGAGGTGCCGGTGCTTGTGCCAGTGCCGGTGCTGGTGTTGGTTCCAATGAACCGGCGAAATGCTTAAGAACGGGCCTAGCTTTCCACCGCACTTTGTGAACTGATCCTTTACATATGAGTGTGGGCGGGTCCTCGTCTGGACACGGAAGCCGAAGGGAACAAACGTGGGAGGACACGCTCCCCTTTCTTTTGCGGTGGAAAAAGCACCTAATGGTTCAAATGCTGGCACCGGCGAACCCCGTGGTGGAAAAGAGGCCTGTGGGGGCCAGTCAATGTTAACAGTTCTTTCATCCTCCAGGAACTGCCTGCATACTCTCACAACATGAGGCCAGGTATTGTTATGCACCAGGAGGAACCAGAATCCACTACACACACCAGTGTAGGGTCTAATAATAGGTCCAAGGATTTCATCCCAACACCGAATGGAAGTCAGGGTGTCTTTGCCTTGCCTGTAGAGGTCTGTGCATCCCGCCATGGATATGCCTCCCCAGACCTCCACTGACCCATCACCAAGCCAGTCACGTTGAACGATGTTACGAGCAGCATAATGTTCTCCATGGCTTCTCCATTCCTATGGCAAATGCCAGTCAGGTTCAACAGTGACGGGCAGTGAGAACAGGGCCCACTACAGGATGCCGGACAGTATGTGTGTGATCCTCAAGTTCGGGTTCTCTATGCCTCTGAGTTTGAGGGTTCTGCGCAGTATCATAGTTAGTCACATTAACTCCCCAGCTCCTTCATCTCATAAAACAATCACAGAGCAACAAAAACTGAACTGTACAAGTGCCTTTCCACTCAGTAATTAGTGCAATATTCTCCTTCTGCAGTACCTCACATCCTTGTGCAATATAACCCATGTGCAATGCGATTGCATTATTTATTAATAGATATTTAACAGGTCCCCTGCCTGAGAATATGTGGAATTTAAATATACTTGCTGTGTGAATGTTGCTTTTCTATTGCATTTTTACTACTTTTCTATTGTATTTCTATCTTGTTCTTACACATTTACACACTTATTTTATGTATGAATGTATTATGTGTGTGTATATATATGTATATGTATATATACGTATATATATACACGTACACTCACACACATATATAGACGAGGGGCCTGAAAGCTGAAGGCTCTGCCTCCCATTCTACTCTTAAGTATCCTAGGAACCACAAGTAAACCAGAAGTCTGAGAACGTAGTATATATATATATATATATATATATATATATCACACACACACACACACACACACACACACACTTACACACACACATATATATATATATATATATCTATCTATATATATATATATATATATATTTGTAAAAATGTATTTCTATAAATAAACCTTTGATGGTGGCAATTGAGTGCAGGATGAAGCCTTTCTTTCCCAGGGTGAATTCACTTGTCCTAGCCTTTAAAGTTCTTGGCAGATTAACTCAGAACAGAGCTGTGTGATTCAGCCTGCTGTGTAATTTATGTGCCTTCTTCGCCTCACATTTTCCAACCAGCACCTGTTCAAAGACTACAGCAAGATCTGTGTCCATGCTACAGCTTTTTGGAGAGAGGGTGACAGTGGAGGCGGGAGCACAGGTCAGAGTTTAAACACACACGCGCGCGCACACACACACACACACACACACACACACTATCGTCTTATTCCATTCTCTTTTCAACTTGTGCAAGAAATTGAGAACCAAAGGGGCGGAAGGTTTTGGGGGGCAGTTTGAGGCCAAACTGTAAATCAGCATAGGTGAGATAGATTCATTGATAGGAGAGCAACATAAAAGGCGTCCACTGTAGTAATGTAGACAAGGTGTGTAGGTTTGTGTCTCTGCTGCTTACAACTCCATACCAAGCAAGTTTGCAAGGTACTACTTAACGGCATCTTTTTGAAAACTGGAATCAGAAGATGCTACAAATGTTTTTCATTAATGTCAGAACTCACTGGAGCTCTGGAGTTGAGAACCACGGGTGAGTGGGAGACAGTTGGGGGTGTGGGTTGTAAGGTTTATTGTGAAAGCCATGGCCAGAGCACCAGTGGGTGTTGCAGTGGGTAACAGCAAGTGATCATAAAGATGTCATGAGAAAACTTCAGGAGACAAAGTCTCAATTTCAGCCAAGGTGCTGCCAACCAGATGTGGAGCCATGGAGCAGCAACTGCATCACAACCTGCCCGTCCTTCATGCCAAATCTGAAACTAACAGGCAGAACCTCTGAGCTCTTTTGAAGCGAGTGCCAAGAGGTGTCCAAACGCTTAACGATCTGCAATTTATTACAAGATCGTCCAGAAAGGAGTAAGAGGTCGAAGTTTGTCCGGTGAAACATCTCTTCATCCCCTGTTTTTCTGGGACCATCCCATCACTTTCTTCCTGCACCTGCTTAACACCTTGACTTCATTTATGTTCTTTGTCGAGCTGATGTTAAGTATTTCATGTTTCTTTTGCCTTCGTTGAGGTGCAGCTGGCTGAGCAAACAAGTGTTGCATATGATCTTGGTGTTTACTGCATCTTTTTTTCCTTTCTCCTGGAACACTTTGAGTAAAAGGAGCCAGAATCAAACATTCACAGTAAAGAGTGAAACAAAACGATACACAAGAGCAGCGAGAGTACAGCTGTGGTGAAGGTTGTTTTACTAGTTTAAAACAGGCCCGGATTTGTAGGACAAAACCAGAATAAAGTGAATAATGCAACTAGTGTTTTAAGTTTTATGGGCTTGGATACCTTAGCTTCACTTAGCTTTCCAAAGCACAGGGTAACATTCAGGGTGCTTTCCACATACTTCAGCCGAAGTTCCTCATGAGGCCATGGCTCAATGATTCACTATGTCACAATTAGAAATGAGTTTGTGTTTTCTTATTTTACCTAAGAACTGTGACATTTTAAAAACTACATTTACATTCATCACTGTGACTATGGCTATGAAGAAACATAGTTATGATTTTAAAGAGTAAAAAGTGGACTCATCCCAGTTGCAGACATAATAACATCTGTGATAATTAGCTTTTGCATATCTGTTATAATTTCTTTATATTTTCAAATGTTACCTGAACAACATGCAGCAAGAAAAGACTTTCTGCTGATGTTAAGTGAAAGTAGTGTTTGACCTGAAACTGACTTAGGCCAAGACCAGATGGCCTAATTAATAACAATAAAAAAAAAAAGCCATGTGAAACAAAGCATATGGACTGGAAATGTCAGATTCTAAGGGGATTGCCCCGGCTTTCACTGGGGCAAATGTGCAGCCAAAACATTAAACGGAGACAAAATGTGAACAAATTTGTATCCATATAAAATTACTTTTGCTCATTTTAACCCCCACCCCGACCCCCTTCCCCATTCTTTTTGCTGCTGCCAAATAAGCCTTTGAGGCTTTGCACCGTCGTGTGCAACAGAAATGCAGTGATGTATATGAAGAGAGAGGTGGAAGAGGGGGGCTAAAAAAAAAAAAAATCAAAGAAAATATCTGGCAGGGAGATTTACAACCCTGGCGAAAAGTTCCACTGCTGCTTGAGCAGAAGCAGCAACAGTAAGTGTTTTGAACCTGTGGTCTGACAGCGCAGGAAGGGTGGCAGGGCCGCAGGGAGGGGAGAGTGCCTCAAAATGGCTTTACGACTCTTGTTATCAGGTCTAAATAAATCAATAAAAATCCCACTTAAGGGAGGGGTAGCATATTTCATTTATTCAGCTGTTATTGATAACCCCAGGCCATTTGGGCCGCCTGGAGTTTTATACTTTAAGAGTCACGATGCTTCAATTTGTATAGATATGCAGGTTGATTTGCTGCAGGTGTGGGGTTTTGATGTTTGAAGTGCATAAACATGTGGCGTGAACTGCTTGGGAAACTCCGCTGCACCCTGCGGTAACAGCAGGTTGTGAGTGGTTTTGCTCAGTTTTTCTTCAGTTAGCATTTTATAATCTGTGAACCAAATTAAGCAACAGCGCTGAACACGTTTTTAGTATTATATCATACTATCAAACTGAGGTGGAATGCTGAATAACAAACACAGGAGCGTGAAAAGGGGCTGCAAACGTGTTTGACAGGTTTCGATTTTGCACAATTGTTGCGCTGTGTTGCTCAAACGTAACACGCAGCGCTGTTGAAGCATGCAGTACACTGTACTGCGTCCACCCGTAATGATTTTCTAGTAGATTAATCATCCTTCAGAAGGAAGCATTTATTATTAGGTTACAAGAATTTTGGCACAATTTTCTAAACTACCAGACGTAAACTGAGGTCTGCATTTGCTAAATTCAACTTGCTCTAAGAAATAAAAAATAATGGAACTACTACTACTGAGACTGAAGCATGCAGGAAACATATGTATGCTGTGAATATACCTTTCTGTGTGCCAGCAAATATGGTTGCATGTCCTGAGTGTTTGTATATATCCGACACTGAAAAATGGATGACGTAACACATGCTTTATCCATTACATCTGTCTCCAGCTTTTACTTTATCTGTTTGGCTGTGTTAAACATGTGCATGGTTCTGAGGGAAAAAAAAAAAAAACAACTGCTTGTGTCTTCCTTTTCATATGCTGTATTAATTTCAAGGTCCAGTCCTTCATTTTGTAGAAATTACACTCACTCTCTGACCTTTGCATCCTTTTAGTTTCACTGAGTGCAGTTTCATTCTTAAAATGTCAATAATGTCACTGACAGTGTGATATAGATGTAGTTAAGCTCTCTTTGAAGCACAGTACAAATCATATGTTCACCCATCGTACGGGTTTCAATAATGAACCCAAATACAATGTTTTACATGAATTCAAAAGCATGATTGCTCATTAACTAGTTTCCTAATTTTTCCAGGTCTTAACCAAGGATGATGGTGACCTCTGTACACCTGTACCTTTGTTTCCTAGTAACTGAATCTGTGGATGTGTGTGATGTGAAGAGGTAGAATCATCTTTGGTGTGCCGTAAATTACAGCATGTAGTTGTTTTAAGACATAAGGTGGTGATACTGCCGACAAGATGACAGGAATATGGGAGTTGGGGGAGGCTGCCATGCTACCCACTCATGCCTCTCACACCCCGTGCCTGGCACAGTGGGGGGTTGCTGGATGGCACTGTAGCCCATCTGGCCAATCACTCAAGCAGGGTGGAGGTGTTTTCAAAGGGACCCGGCAGCAACTTGACGCGGGACTGTCTCCACAGGGGTCAGCGGTCGTCTGGGCAAAAGAGGCCAATCTCCTGCTGGCCTTTGAGAGTCAGACATATCAATTCTTGAGTTGTGAGCCCCCTCGACATACCCCCTTCTTACACACTTCCATCAACCCTTTCCATGTATAGTACATGGGCAGCCATGGTCTGCTATTGGGCCAGGGTCTATGACCTTGAGAGCTGGACAAACAAATGAGGAGGGAGCTTGACACAAGTCTGAAGCTGACTAACCAGCCTCTTATTTACGGCTTTATTTTTACTTTTCGACTTTTTTCAAGCCTCTAATTTTCACGTGAGTATCAGATCATGTGTCAGACTAAGATTACAGTAGTATGTTATTCTAAAGTAAAGTAAGGTATGCGAAAGAGCATGAAAAGTATCTAGTTAAAATGTAATAATCCATAGGAGGTTTTGCTAAAATTGTAAGGTTAAAATGGAGGAAAAAAGGGGTGAATGTCACTGATTAAAATGATTATTTAAAACAAAAGAAAAGAAAATTCAATGCGTATATATTTTAAAGCTTTCGATATTCGCCCTCAAAATAAAGTTCATCGATCAACATGTAAAATGTGCAACAAATTATTTGGAGTCATAGTTTCACAGGAGCAACAGCAAAATGAAGCTGACTAATCAAACAAAGTCAAATAATGAATGGTGTTATGAGGAGAACATTATTTCGGTCCTCGTCCATTTTTACATTTGAGGCATTTCTCAGGGATGGGAAGGTCAAAGGATGAATCTCGTTGAGAGTGCAAGGGAGTGATGATAGATTCGGTTTCTCCACCTAGAGACAGCGTTTACGAGTCTGTGACATTATCCACAGCGACGAAGCCTCACATCTGCACAGCTTTTCAGCTGTTAGAGTCATTCACAGGGCTGTGGGTGTTGGCCTTGAGTTATCGGTGAACTGTAGAGGGCGAATGGAAAATAGTACAAGGCTGGAAAGATATGATATGAAAAAAAATACTGACATATTTAAAATATCATGACAATTTCTGAAATTAAAAATTTTAGAAATTAAACATGGATCATTTACTCGCTGCGACTAGAATTTGAGAAATCGTTGAAATAATTAATGAAACACTCATGAAATTAAAACGTCAGGAGCTAAGAAAGAGGAGTGTTTGTAAGCCTCAGACGTTCCCTGCTCATTGGATGTGATGGATTGATGGATCGGGATTAAGCAGACTTTTCCTTCCTGTCGATCTGACAGAACAATTTCCCAAGACAAAAGCATAAAGCCGAGGTTTTACAAGGATAACATGGTTCATAGCAAATGTGTCGTTTCCTCGGCTGTCTGGCTCTGTACCACACATGGAATAAAAACCTGCTTTGATTTGAACTAATGCCAAGTCTGCTGGCTTTTTAAAAACGATTTTCCTTTTTATTAACTTGTGCAGAGTGACCACATTTAGCTGTTGGAGAACATTTTCAACAGGTATTTTTTTTAAGTGAACAATCTATGAAAATCCTGGATAACTAAGGCAAAACTGTGAAGGTTTTTTTTTTTTTTAAAATAAATTGCCTACACAGATTTGCTGCTGCAGATCACAGGAATCTGATCTCTAACATCGGGCAAAGGAAAATCCTTTAACTCTCTTATTCTCGTCCAATTTGTACCATTTCCTGCATTTAAAAGAGTAACACTTTTTGGTGTCACACTTTAAAGCCAGGGCAGCACGGTGGCGTGGTGGTTAGCACTGCTGCCTCACAGTTAGAATAACATCTAGAAGGCTTGGGTTCTCTCTCTGTGTGTGTGGAGTTCGCATGTTCTGTGTGGGCTTCCTCCCACAGTCCAAACACATGCACTTACTGGGGTTAGTTTAACTGGCCACTCTAAATTGCCCATAGGTATGAATGTGTGTGTGGATGGTTGTCTGTCTCTCTGTGTTGGCCCTGTGACAGGCTGGTGACCTGTACAGGGTGTACCCTGCCTCTCGCCCTATGATAGCTGGGATAGCCCCCCTGCCCCCCGACCAGGATAAGCAGAAGAGGATGGACTTTCAAGCCATAACACACCAGCACATTCCTCATTGTAACATAGTGATGATCATTCAGGCCCATAGACTGTATATAAAAAAAATGCACATATCCACTGTGACGTTAACCTTTGGTTTGTGAAGTCCAGTTCATGCTGTTGGTTTTTGGTGTGGATATTTTGTTGCTTTAGGTCTCACTGTGAAACACTGTGCACTCGGGGCAGCAACTTTCCAGTCACAAGGTAATCTTACCGTAAAGTATCCACTTTTATCCTCCTTTTTGGCTCTGATGGGACTGTAAATTTAAAAATGAGCATTATATTGTATTCAGTGAGATGTAAAACTGAGAGCATAAACTCATCAAGGAAGCAACTAAAGAGGTAAATAAATCAAGTCAGAAGTAATTAATGTTTTCCACAGATTTTCATACAATCAGACTTTATTTTGCAGCCAAAGGAGTCAACCCGGCAAGGCAGTAGAAAGAATGCTGGTTCAAGGCACCTCTGCACCGACTTCAATTTTCAGAAGCTACGTCCCATTTTATAGAGTCGGATTTAGACCTGGCAATGAATTTGTTTTTCTGGCCTTTTAATGGTTTGAACATTATTAGAGTTGCATGTAATAGAAGACTTGTGCCGTTAGCTCAAGCAGCACAATCCCAGAGAAGCTTCTTTTGAAATCTTCATGACTCTGGATCTGAACAAGCTCCGGGGTGCTCCTCGTTTCTGTAGTTGACCCTAAGCGCTCAGTTTTGGAGGATATTCAGTGAGAAGAGAATATCTCCACTGGGATCAGTAGAGTTTCACATTATTACTATGTTTTGTGGAAGAACTAACAACCAGCAAAGTCAGAAGCAGAGAGTCTCTACTGCTGTACATGTCAGTGAGCTGGCTCTGTTGTCAGCATTCCCCTTCTGCTCTCCTCTTTCAGCTGCCCAGTTGCTCAGTGCGCCCTCTTTTCGAGATGATCATGAATCATGGAAATTGATTATGCTGTCACATCTCAAATCCCCGTGCCCAGGGCTTGACCGCAGAGTATGTGACTGCAGGTCGGTCAAGCCTGCTTAAGGGATGCACTGCTGGCTGCCCCGAAGAAAGGCCAGTCAGCTAGATGGCCTCTGCAGGGTCACGCTGCTTCCAGCTGAATGAAAGAAGATCACTCACACTGGCAGAAAGGAATGAAGATGTCCCGCTTAAAATACAAAAGTCCAGTCATCCTCACTCAGACTGTGTGTTGCCCTTCCAGCTCCTCATCACCACTTTCCTTGTGTCATCTGTCTCTATCAGCACACTATGCTAATGACCTCATCCGTGACTACACGGCATTCCTCGCTGATTTACCACTCAAATTCTTCGAGGAGTCTTGAGTAACATTTGAGGGACCAAAGTGCATCCTGGGGTTTTGAATATCTTTCCCTCATCACATGTGAGAAAGGCGAGCCTAATTCAGGAGGAAAAAATGATAATAATGTTAATCCTTACAACGTTTACACTGTAAAAAAATGTATGTGTTAAACTACAGTAAAATGGCATTTGGATTAGCCAGCATTGTACTGTTATTTTAAAGTGTACATACTATATTCCACAACAACACTTAAAAACAACAATAATACTGTGCTGTACAGAATATAAGGTTTGTGGTATAATCATGTTATTATTTTTGATTGCCAGCATACTGTTGTTTTTTAGAGTTCCCTCTGTAAAGTCCATAGACAGTTTATTACTCCAGAACGTAACTCTTTGTTCTCACCCCATACCCTGAATTAAATTTCTCATCTTCCTTGCTCTATGAAAACATGTCAGCTTTTGTCATAATTCCTCGATTTTAGTACCGGACTGTTATAGAAATCCTGTTGCAGTGAACAGCAAAACTGAGGCTGAGCACTGGTCAGATGTGATTATATGTTTGAGGAGCTCAGTCATGGCGGCCCATTCCTGGTCAAATCTTAAAGCCAGACTCGGATGATATTTTTGTTATGATGGTCATTGTGACCATCCTTAGATAAAATGAGGCAAAACAGGCAAAGGTGCGACCTTGGGCAAATATAGAATCATAAACCTTGCCTTTTCATGACTAATAGACATATATGCAGATATATGCATGTATGCTTTATTCACTATGACATATCTCTACAGTTGTACCCTTCATATTATATAGATAGATAGATGGTAGACTGTTAACTGCATCCAAGACTGAAACAGCTGCATTATACTGCTTGCAAACATCTGCACAGATAGCATGCTAACACAAAGCTAGCAAAGAACTCAGGATACTGTTAAACCGGATGTAAAACCTGCAGCCAGAGCCTGATCGTCAACAGGTAACAAAGGGAGTGATGAGCAGCCAGACTTGTGGCACTGTAGCTTCCATTTCTTTGCACCGTCCAGATTGTCTTTAATCGTGTTAGAATCATATAGTCTGAACCCACTTTAACACTGTTTTTAAAAGCGCTGGACACCACTACACAACAATCAGTCTAAACACAAAGTTATTGAAACAGTCATCACAAAATAATAAATTAATGGTTTGAAATTCAGTATTTGTCTTTTTGCTTGTTAGAAAAAAAAATGGTGTAAATTTGTTCCATAGGAAAATGTTTATAGTAAGTTTTCCATTTTGGAAGTGCATTTTGTTTGCTTTCATACACACAAAAAAGAAAAAAGCAAAAACCAAGAGGCCTTTCCTAAACTTCCAAATGCTTGTAATTTATCATATCAACATTATTTTTCAGCTGCTTCTGGTGCAACTTTGCCTTTAACCCAGAGTTTCCAACAGCCTCCTCTTAATGATTTCTGCAGATTGTTGTTCTTTTTTATTGAGAAGATAAATCTGCTGTAACAAGCTGAAAACACCCATAAATCTGGGGCCGGGGTTCGGTTGCAACGAGACTTTAAGGGTCAGTGTTGCTATGGTAACACATCAATCCTTCCAGGGGCCGAAGTGAGCCCTATAAAAGAGGTGAGTGTCTGTGACAGTGTTACTGTTGTTATTGTGGGCTCACCATTAAAGCATTTAGAAATGACACCATCTGAAGGGCCACTTAACCACCGTCAGGCATGTCAGCGTTTCGGGCCTTTCTGAGTTACTGCTGAATCAGCAAACTTCAAACTTGGTGAACTGAAATGTTCACAAGCAGGCATTCATTTAGGGGCAGTGAGGAGTGCGCGCAGGCCTTCAGAGGAATCATTTCGCTTTAATTCGTTACCCTGTGGTAGCTGCCATGTTGCACTCGGGTCTTCTCATGTAGACAAGGTTAAAGCGTTGCTCAAGGACCTCTGAACAGGAGCAGTCGAGGAGAGGGAGTGCACCCTGCCAAGAATGTCCCTGCTGAAATATCAAAACTCGTATCCCTCGAACTTTCTCGAACATCTCTAACTTTTTGGAACGCCAACAAATTTTTGGATCTCTCTACACTGGGTGTAAGTTGGAAGTCTTGGTGTGCTTCATGTATTTTTTTTTTTCAAATGATTAGCTTAAATCATGGTTCAGTCTAAAATAATTTTTGGATGAAGTGGGATATAATTATCACCACTTTAAAAATGGCTAATAATCTAAAAATGAGACTTGATACAATTTGACATTTAATTCATGTCACATTCTTTTTATTACTCTTTGCATACATAAAAATGTAACAACATAAATTCTTAGCCATGTGGTCAACGTTGCTTAGTGTGACTGTATCTGAAATAGGACAAAAAAATAAAATAAAAAAATCAGCAAAAATTGGGAATGAATGTTTGCAAACTCGGTCAGTAAATTCTTTCCTGATATTTGCTTAATCACTCAGTATCACGTTCTGCTCGAGCACGTTTCATTGGTTTAAAATTTAACTCCGTCTACTATCGTCTGCTAGACGAAGAGCAGAGGAAACTTCACAATCAGATCAAAGACAAACACTCTGTCATCATTTGGTCTGCTGCTCATTGTTTCTTGAGTTTGTGGCAGCAGCATCCATCCGATGGCGTGCACTCCCAACAAGGTGTCCCAGCAAAAAGCCAGATCCTGTGCTGAAAGATGCATCTCACGCTCAACCTTCACTGGATCACAAAGCGAAGCACTCAGTCGCTCATTTATCTTTCCAGGGACAGTTTGCTCTTTGCTATATTAATGAATGCCAGTTGTTTCTGTGCTTCATAATCAGGAGCTTCATATTTGACCGAGGATCACTCGAACAGAAAAATACTTTGGAGGAAAAAGTTATGTGCGTTGGCTGATAGATTTCATCTTGACTGCTTTTAGCCACAGACTGTAAAGATGGACGATGCGTCACCACGTCCTCGGACAAAAACGATGCAAAAGTTGAAAATGACTTTAAAAGTGCCCAAAATAAATCTGATAAAGCAAAAGGTTCTGGGCAGACTAGACTTCTTTATTTGATTCTGAAAGTTTTATTGTTCAAACTTCACTTAATGTTTGCATCCTGCAAGTCTTTGAGACTCCGTTGGTGCGATGAACAACATTATTCCTGATTCATGTTTCCTTTTTTTTACCGGGGAGCACTAATACTTCATCCTAAAACCTCTCACAGATGAAGCGAAGGCCATGAAGGCTAATCATCTTTTTTTCATTGCACACCAAACCTTTCATCCAATTCAGTGTTTTCACTGCTTATTCCACTTTATCGTTTACAGTGTTCCTGCAGAGGTTTTCTCCCCTTATTTCTCAGTCATATAATGTTACAGTGGTAGATATTCATATTAAAAATGGTCAGTTTGAAATAACGAGGCCCCTCTATGAGCTATTGATCTCTGTAAGCTAAATGCCGAGGCATCAGACTGCTCTACACACTTCAGAGAGTTATTTTTCTGCTCTTGGCTTTGCATGATGTCAAAAGGAGGGGGTCATCCTTATATGGTCATCCAGACACACAGTTCTGGCTGTGACCACAACAGACCTGCAAACCTGCAGTTTAAACCTTTTGTTTGGGAAGGGGAGCCAATCACAAGAAATTCAGCTTCGAGGGAGGAGCTAAAAGTGGATAAGCTGAGGGGCTTCATCCAGACAGTAAATGGGATTATTTTAAAACAAAGCTACAACAGTAGAGTTCAAGAAAAATTAGAGTAGTAAGTTCACTTAATTTGCTTTCTGGCTGAAACCTGAGACCTTTTGTAAGTTTCATTTCCAGAAAATATGTCTTTGCTCATCTAAAAAAAAAATAAAAAAATAAAACCTTATCTCTGTCTTCTATCTTAAATAAATCCTACTTTGGCGTTTCACACTTTATCAGTGTGCAATGTAAGTGAAAGATGATCAGCACTTAATCAAACTGAGTGCTTTTGTTCATCCTGAAAACAAAGGGAATACTTTTTCCATCTTCCACTTCTTGCCATACTGCAGGTCTAGTGCACTTCTGCACTCTTGATGCATTGCTCTCACTGATTAGAGGCTATTGGGTTCCAGTTCTAGATGATTTCTGTCCTTTCCCAGCATCAAGGACTAATCACTGACACCACAACCAAAAACCTTCATTTTGGATGTCAGGGTTTTTTTTGCGTTTGAGACCAAGCAACAAATCCTTGCTGAAGATGCCTGAGGCTGAAAAAGCACAGCTTAAGTGCAGTCGGTCCCCTATCAGCAGCTCCACGCTTGCTGACAGCTGACTGAGACACATATTCTGGCATCAGGGGCAAAGTAAATAAATAAATAATAAATTCAAAATAACTGTGGTTGTGCGCCTTCATGCCAGAGCATCTGTTTGGTATTGGTTTTATTTTTGCTCATCACATCTTTCTTCACTTTAAAATTCAGGATAGACCCCTCTTACAAGCTCATCAGTGCTGCAGGACACTAAAGAGCATGTTGAGTCTCAAGGCTGCTGCCAAAGCTGGTTATCGAGCTTTCATCAATTATTATAGCTGCGCCGTGTCACGCACATCAAACAGTGCGGTGATCCTCTGATGACATTTCATTTTGCACCATCCTGTCTGACAGGAGGCCAGAGAGGAAGAACGAAAGAAGCCGAGACGGCACATTAATAGAAACCACTCAAAAATTGCAGTAACGAGTTTTAATCATACAGTACGAGAACGTCTTTGCCATTACACGATACCAAAAGAGAAACACCAGCTCGTGTATATAACAGTGCCACAGGGTGTCTGAATTTTACAGAACTGAACTATTGCATTTAGAAGATGCTTTTAGGACAGAGAAATCGATATTTTTATGTTAAATGAAGGCTGGTGTGAATTCCTTGAAGTAAGTAGGTGATTTTACACCTGCTAATGTTTAAAGTCGGCATTTCCTGTGTCTATAAGAGCCTCATTAGGCCAGTAAGATGAATAAAATGTTTAGTTCAGGACACAATCTGTCATCTTTTAGGAATCCCGCCAACTCTCTCCATGCTTCATACATCTGCCAAGGCTTGTCAAACACTGTACGACGGATCTTTCAGGCAGAAAAGTGTAATAATGCCCTGTAATTTCTGCAGTCCGCCTCTAATCTTAGCTAATGAAATTGTCATCTGACACTGTGTTGTCAGAGCAGCATGTGGGGAAGCGACTATTTGTAATTGCCTGCATTGAAACGGTTTCCCAAGAGACCTATCCATCACATAATCTTGTTATTGCCTGAAATGATGAGAAATGCATTTAGCTATATTGTGATCCCCCCCCCTCTAAAAAATGTCACCTCAAGCATGCAAATGCCCCTGGTTGAGTCTTTGCGCAGGTAAATAAGCATAACGTAGCGCTGATTTGTTGTTTAATAAAAGAGAGATTAAAAATGAATTTGCTTCAGATTCCCAAACGGATGCCCGTGCTGTCGATCTTATTATCATAATTGTTCACAAACGAGGATGCAGCTGATATTACACGAGCAGCCTTTACGAATACGCAGTTGACTTTGCAAGAGCTCTAAATTAGGTTCACACAGATTTGAAGAATTTTGAATTTAAGTGCACAGTTTCAAAAAAAATTATTTCGTCTATGATTTTCTTTAAATGAGCTGCTCTGAGCTGCCGTCCTTTTTCAGCACAACCTCCACCAACACGCCTGAAGCCCAGATCGGTTCACTATTTCACTCCTCAAACTGAATCGTTTGACATATACTGCTTCAGAATCACAGACTGCTGCTTTCAGAAGCCAAGAAAAAAAAACAAGAAACAATGCAAGTATGTGTTCTAGCACTTGCCACTCATGAAGCATGACAACTCGAGAGTAGTTTACAAATGTAAGTCAGCTCTATACGAACTTTTGCAGCTGTTGGCTCAAGGTCTTACCCTTTGGTAATGATTTCTTGTTATCATCAGTCACTCAGATATTTCCCAGGACTAGCTGGAAGCAACTCAGATTTCTTGCCCATGGGCTGAGGTTTGGACTTTTTCATCTAACGAAAAATGTAAATTAAAATGTGATTTCTTTCTTTTCCTGTCAGAATTAGCACTGGTTTGTCCCTAAAACTCCTCTGTTCACATGGACCGTCTTCAGCAGTGCCAAGTACTGTGTTATTGTTACGGTGCACTGCAGTAATACTTATGTCACCGTCTTTAGCTGCAAATTTTATTCATTTAATTCACTGTTCAAAGAAAACATGAATGAAAGCATCAGTGCATGTGCTCTTTTTTTTTTTTATCTTTCTTGGTGTTTTGAAGTGATGTCTTACTGTCTGAGCCGCTCTTTTCTTTTACAAATTATGACTATCGCTGCTCAAGCACCCAGTTAATCTAGAGTTTATTTCAAACACACTGCAGATCCTGCAGCCAGGAAGATAAAATGGTTAGACTTCCTGTGCTCCAGATTTTTCCTGAAAAACACAACACGGCAAGCAAACGTGAAAAGCAAATATGTGGTGTTTCGTGATAATACAGCACAAAAAGGTCATTTTATCCTGTTTGAAAATGTCTGCTTATTGCTTCAAGTTTGTATCGCAGCAAAAGCCGCCATTAGCAAAGCTGGAAAACTACTCTTTATTAGTAAAGTATGTCTGCTTCCACTTCAGGCCTGTTCCGCTGTGGAAGCCCAGGATTTATATTCCGCGGGGAGCCTGCTGGTGAACAGACGACTCACATGTGTCTTTACGCTGCTTCCCCGCGGCCCCCTTTAAAGGCATTCTGAACTGATTTGGGGGATATCGTAAAGCAAATGATAAATTTGTACCCCTGTCAAGTGCGGCTGTGCACTGACGATTTGCTCTAGGAATCATGCAGGAATGTCATATATCCCGACTGATTGCTACTCCCCACTCTAGCTGATGGCAAAATACATTACATCATTAAAGGTACTGGAGGAAATAACTTAGGCTTTGTTCCTGCTATTGTTCTGACAACCAGCAGCCTGTTTGATGTAATAAAGATCTATGCTGAGAGACAGACACTGAACATGTGTCTCTCTACTAAAAACAAATACATATTCATCCTCTCCCTGCTTCACCGTCTTTTCTTCTAAAGCCTCAACATCTTGCAAATGGTTTCTGGCAAGTGCAGACACCATATCCCATTGTGCACCGGGCTGGTATTGCATTTAGCGAAACACACTCTTTTGTGTAATTTTCTCATTTCCCTCTCTTTGATTGTACCACTATGTAGAGGATATTTCAGAACATTTCATGATTAGAAAATAGTGTATTGTTTTGCCTCAAGAAACACGACTGACTGTTTCTCAGTTCCAAAATATCCCCCCCCCACGGCACAATGAATCAATTAAGTATTTGAACAGACTGCTAGGGCAGTAAATGGTATACCACCCTGGATCCTGTTGTATTTGGAGGAGATTAGGAGGATTTGAGCTGCACTTTCAGATTAGATGGCGTGAGAAATGCAGCTTGAAGGCTGAAGAGAGCGAGAAGGGGCTTGATGCCGCCGCCTCCATCCTTGCCTTAGGGGTAGCTGGTAATCCCCCCAGGCAGAGGCAATAAAACTCCTATTTCTACTGTACCTGCCAGCTGAGCATCTTAGTCCTTTCGAAACACAGGGAGCATGAAATTCCCGAGGAGCCATATCAAAGCACCAGCCCCCTTCATTATGACATCAGAACCTTCTGAAGTCAACAAGCATGAAGGCAGACTGGAGCGCTGCTTGGGTTCACAGCCTTGAAGGGGATTCGCTGCTATTAAGGGCTATGTGGGGGGATAGCAAACAGAGGGTAAGTGAGGGAGAGAAGGATTACATCTATCACCATGCATATGTGCTCCAATCTAAAAGGCTTGCCTGCCATTTTCTGCCCCCAGCAAGTCCCCCAACTGTTATGATAGCCGAGACAGTAATAAAGGCTCTGGCGGTATCATAAACACGCCATGATGTTGGGTATCAAATACTTAAGAGCCTCTGACCAAGATCTGAGGAGGAGCCCAGAATTCTGGTAGAAATATAAACATAGTAATGGTGATAATTACAGCTGGTTGGGGCCATGATCCGTTCGTCATCTTAATAAACACGTCTTAGAGCCATAAAGTAAAGCTTAAGAGGAGGTCAGCCTATAAAGTCACAACGATCACATTTAACCACTAAAGTAATTGTGAACATCTCTATAACTGTATAACTCGAAATTAGAAAAAGCCACACGTTTTACAACCAGAGCAAACAGAAATATACTGTAGGAAATGGAACTGATTCTCCTCAGTAAAGAAGTCATAAATAGAGACACACCGATGTATATGCACTGGCCAGTATTTGTCAAGGCGCAGCACGGCGGTACGTGGCTAACACTGTTGCCTCGCAGCAAGAAGGTTCTGGGTTTGAATCCACCATCTGCAGTTTGCATGTTCTCCCTGCGTCTGCATGGGTTCTCTGGTTTCCTCCACAGTCCAAAGACATGCAGTCAGTGGGTTTAGGTTAACCGGCGACTTTAAATTGCCCGCATAGGTGTGAATGTGAGTGTGAATGGTTGTGTCTCTGGTTTGGCCCTGGTGTACCCTGCCTATCGACTGCTGACCTATGCCCTACTTGTACCAGTTTAGATTGTTCTCTCTTTTTTTGTTTTAATTTTTGCCCTTTCTGCCTTTATTAGAAAGAGACAAATAATTACCTGAATATGAGTTGCTGTGCACCCACCTTTACCTGACATATTTTAACTTACCGAACAGATAAGTGGGGGTAACAGATTTATATAGCAAAACAAATGTCAGGTACTTACGTCATTTTCCAGTATGTTTATGAATTCACCAAGTAACAGAATATCAAAGATTTCTCTCTGTGACTGCTTTGTTCCTTTGCTCGAGGCTGCCGGCTTGTGACCGCCTCTGAGCTCTGGGTAACTCCAGCTTTAGCCACTTGTACGTTTTGCTAGCTTCTTTAAAACGTGCTCAACACAGATGTCAAAATGACTAATATTTTTAACCTTTTTGTGGTAGATGAATTGTTTTATAATTTTATGAAAGAAGCACATGTTCAGACTCCCTCTAGTTTTCTTTTAATAATGACTGCAGATTTGAATGTGGTGGAATATCAGACCTGCTCATTCAGACATTTCTAAAAGGTGGTGACAGAGGAGCGCACCATGCATGGCAGCCATTAGAGTCCGTCCAATGATATGGCCCATTGGAAATTAACATATCTGTTTTTGTAAGCAGCCATCAGTGAGTGCAATTAATCATTTGGGCAATTATTAATCCTGGGGGTTTCCTGATAATGTTTCAGAGAGAAGAAAATCTCAGACTGGGGACTTTATTTCCTCCTTTCCTTCACGGTGTGTATACACAGCGCTGCTTAGCTGTATAAAATTTCTCTTGTGAATAAAGATTATCCGGTGTGCAGTTGTGGACGGTCGGCATGAAGTAATATGAATGGACATTATTGCAGAATTTAAAAAAACAAAAAACATCCATAATATATCAAAAAGCTACACCACAACAAGCATAAAATATATTGATTTGATTTGTGTATGAACTTCGGACTGCAAAGCAGTGAGTGTGAAATGTTTTTGTACGTGGACGTTTGACCAAAAAATGAAACAAAGTACTAATTTTCAAAGGAATGTGTTTCTTGAAAAATACGATAATGTATTAGACCACTCATCAAAGCTGAACAATCCTTTTTTTTTTTTTCCTGCGAGCTGGACTGAGCGGACACACATGTTAATAATCCAAACTGTTTCCACAGTTGTTTAAAAGGAAATATTGGAGACATTTAAAACCTGGAGTGGAATGTGCTTTAATTGCAGTCCTTGGCAAAGGAAACAGACTTGAGTATTTGATCTTGCCCAGTGTTGGCACCGTTCGGGGGGAACACGCCTCCATTTTAAACACAGCCAGTCACTCTCTTCCTGCCAAATCAATGAAAGACAATAATTGTTGATGATAACAATAACTGAGCACGCTCGCTCTACGGTCCACGCTGGCCAAATTCTGATCATTTCTGCGGCTTGCAAAACAACACGTAGCCCACATTAAGAAACAAAATGAAATTTCTTATGATGGATGACTTTAGGAGGCCTCTGGATGGGAATAGCAATCTGAACGCTGGGATGCGATCCCAAATCTTTGCATAATGGCTTCAGCTGCCTTGTCAGTCACCTGAGCTCGCTCTGCTTTTTAATCGAACCGCCAATAATGAGTCGGTCAAACATGACCTGACAAATTGATTTGGATTCCCATCTGATGAGTCCTTCCATGAAGCAGCCCCTCTGTACATTGGGCCAAATGTTGACATGGAAAGAAATGAAATGAAGAAATCCAATAAGCAGAGATGCAATAAAGTCCCAGACAGGCCTTTGATCAATATAGAATGCACAGAAAAATGAATGTGAGCTGTCTGATTTAAAGGGACAGATGAGCCAATTTAGCTGCAGTTTTGAAGAAAGAAATGTGAAAACTGCGACTGGACGATTTGATTGAACTTGAACAAACAATACAGATGTACTGCAGCTGCCTGAATTGCTTCAAACTAATATTCATGCACATGCATCTCTAAGTGCAGCCTCATGCATGTGCAAATATCCACCCAACACATGTTCTCTCGCATATTTTTATATAAGTGGTGTACATAAGAGGTCTTCATCAATCTGTTAAAGTGATGGCAGCCTGCCATTGAATCAGAGGTCACTGTCACCTTAATGAGCTTCACAGGTATCTTCAGACAGAGCCACAGTATGTGCCAGTGTAGTGAGCAATGAGCACAACAAGGATTGTGCTTATTGTTATAAGTTCTGAAGGCTTAGCTCCTTTCAGGGTTATTTTTACAATCAGAGTCTATCTGTGCTCGTGTGTGCATGGTGTTGGACTGAGGGATATAAAGATAGATAAATGCTTTGACGTTCTTGCAAATGAGAAACAAGTTCAAATGTAAATGTGTGCCGTTATCTAGAATTTTCTTCAGAAGTCATGTTTTAATTGGCTGAGGCCCTCAGCCCAACCGGTCGCGGCAGATGACTGCCCCTCCCTGAGCCTGGTTCTGCTGGAGGTTTCTTCCTGTTAAAAGGGCGTTTTTCCTTCCCATCGTCGCCAAGTGCTTGCTCATAGGGGGTCGTTTTGACTGTTGGGTTTTCTCTGTGTTATTGTAGGGTCTTTACCCACAATACAAAGTGCTTTGAGGCGACTGTTTGTTGTGATTTGGCGCTATATACATAAATAAAATTGAACTGAATTGAATTGAATTAAGGCAAGTTGCATGAGATGCATGTGGAGTGATAAGCTTGAATTTGTCTGTTAGTATGGTGTGCTGTTTGTATTTGTTTCATTTGGAAAGTGCTACAGTAACCTTGCTATTGACAGAAAAGTGACCCGGGCGTTCATTCATACATGAAACATGTTCAGATGGCATCGCATTTACTGGAAAGGATGGAAGTTACTGTATGCTGTCATGTTTTGGTTTGGTTTCTTCTGGGTTTCCTGTTTTATTTTGAAGGCCCTGTTTGGCTTTCCACCTTAGCTAGTTCTAGTTCCACCCTTTGATCTGCCTGCCTCCAGTTTTCTTCCACACCTGTTGTTAATCAGTCTGCTAAGGGTCGCGTGGAGGTGCTCTGTTTGAACTTTTGCTTCACAGCAAGAAGTTTCCTGGTTCGATCTCCGGTTGGGGCCATTCTGGGAGGAGTTTGCACACTCTGCCTCCGCTTTCAGTCCAAAGACATGCATGGAGGGTTAATTGGTGATTCTAAATTGGGCGTGGATGTGTGGTAGATAAAGCGCTCAGCGTGCATTGAATAAAGCGCTGTATGAATGTATAGTTAATAAATGCAAGTACATTACTCAGCTGCCTATATATTCCCAGTTTCCTTTTAGTTCCCTGGCACATTGTTTTAGTCGGAGGACTTCTACACATTTCTTGTGCTTTGGCTGTGACTTTTAATCTAAGCTTTTCCCCTGGTTTTGTTCTGATATGCTGGAAAGGAGCTTTATTTTACTAACAAAAACTGAGAAGAAAAAAGTGCTACACAAAGCTGCATCTAATAAGGAAAAACTCAAATAAACTACCAACAAACTAAGACAAGAGGAAAGGAAAAGGACTTTTTTTTACAGCTGTAACTGCAGGATAAAATATAAATCACGTGGATAAGACAGTTTAATAATACATGGCATTGGTTAGCTCTAGTAAAACTGATTTTGGTCACTTCCAGTGAAGATGTTAAACTTTACATTTTAATGCATCTATATAAATATGTTCATGTTCAGATGTTTCAAAGCGTGAACATATTTCATCACGAAATGCTGTCAGAACACAGACCGTCCGCAGCCTGCGTCCAAAAACTTCCTTTAAACTACATTTAGTACGAATTTCCACCTCATTGTCTCCAACAAGATCCAAACTGTCACAGACATTTCTCCATCATTGTGTTAGATTACAAGACAACAAATGACTAATCATTGATTGGTGTTTTGTGTCTAAAGCTTATATATAAGTTCCATTTAAACCGTTATTGCTACAGACTGACAACCTGACAGCTGCCTTACTGTCCACAGTTAGAAAGGTTTAGCCTGTAGATTTTGCCCTGAGCTGATGTAATGTCATTGCTGTCTCACATTGATGACTGATTAAAAATGGTCAAGTTAATAATGTCTAACTGGTAGTTTAGTGTTTGTAAAGATGTAAACTTCTGCAAGCTAATGGGCCCTGCCATATTCTATGATAGCATGATAACAGGAAGGGTACGAGCATGCAGATGAGACAGGGGGGAAAAGACAGGGAACTAAAAACACAGGAGCAAACAATAAATTCAAAGTAGGAACTGAAGCTCAATAAAAACAGCAGAACAGTATAATAATCCACGCAGATATGAACACTCCATTAAGAATTAAAGAGGAACCAGAACTCACATGATACACAAAGAAGAGCTCAAAATTAACGACATCAAAACAGGAATTCAAAAATGAAACGCAAGACAAAACCCCAAAAACCACGACAGCTTTCACACATGGACTCTTTGACCCTGAGCTAACATGAATGCGTGGTCCTATTCTCTGTATTTTGTTACGTTTAATTTTGTTTGCTTTCTGACATTATTACAAAGGTAAAATATGCTTGGCAATAACCAAATCTGAATACATACTGTATAGTATAAAGGAAATTAAATGCAACAGTTTTTAATATTTTTTTCAGTATTTTCTTTACTTTTATATAGTTTTGTGTATGCGACCGTGCCAGACCAAGTCTGATTTCAAACAAATCACGGGGAGCAGTCATGCTCCCAAATTTCCCCGAGTCTGCGGAGCCAGTGAGCGGAGCTAGCGGATTCACCTGGGAGCCGTTTTGCTATCGCCGACACACAGACCCTTTATCAAATTGTGTCCGATAAACACATCTCACATCCTTCTTCTCGGTGCTCTCTGGACCCCGGGGAGGAAATGTCTTGATGTCCTATCTGCCTGCCTGAATGATGACACCTGCATCTCAGAGCCGCTGCTCTGCCAAAAACAATGAGCAGGGCGATTGTGAGCAATCGCAAACATGCCGGGACACTCCACAGAGTTTCAAAAGGCCCGGTCCGTGGAGAGGGAGGCGATGAGGAAAAATGGACCTTATTGTAAACGCATGCAGCACTTGAGCCAGAGTGCAGTCAGGCTAATGGCAAAGCAAATCAGCATTTTGGACTTGAATTTGTGTGTACTTGTGTGAACTGCAGAATCGACACACAACAGGAAACCAAATTATGTGCCTTTATAAGACTTGATATGTGGCTTTCCTTGATTGACAAATAAATGTTTACATTTTTATTTTTACCCTTTTAAAGTGTCATAATGTGTACTACACATTTAGACTCATTGTCATGTCAATCTGTTGATTCAGTGACCGATGTGCTCACTGATTTTTATCTGTAATAAGGTTAGTTATTAGAGCTGGAGCAGAGTGCGAGAGCTGACACTCGACTGATCTGCACTAACTTTTGTGGCTCGGTCCTTCCTGTGATTTGAACGACATTTCCCCTCCTCCTGCCTGCTGAGTGAGGTGAGGCGAAAAGTTTCCGAGCACCACTGGGAAGCTAATTAACAAGACGGGTGTGGAGAAACTTGCTCTTCGTTGTTTTTACCCCCGATGGGAAACACCTTCTAAGTCAATCGCTTTCCCTCAGAGTGTGCCTTTTACTTACAGAGAGGAAGTTGGATGTGTTTTCCTTTACTGCCCCCCTACAGCTCCCATCCAGCATACTTTGCCAGTGTGAGGAGCCTCACAATGAGAAAAACATACAGACACTTTATAGGCATATACACAAATACACATATTCCCATGTACCCACTGTCTTTTTTTCCCTCATACACGGAAAGCTGCAGGGGATACAAGATATAAAAATCTTGATTGTTTTTCTAGTTATTCCAATTTTTGACAGACAGTACACCTGTAGCTGAACTTCACAACTTAACTCCAATACTTTAATGTTATTGAATTATTGCAGAATATAGCTGAAGAAGATGCTTTCTGGATGCTTCCTACGTGAGGTGTTTTAGGCATGTTTAGGCAGGAGGAGGCCCAGAGGCAGACCAGGACATGGAGAGATTACGTCTCTTGGGAATGCTTCAGTATCTCCTCGGAAAAGCTGGAGGTGGCTGAGGAGGGGGAGGGCATTCTCCCGATACTAATAACCCCGTGACCTGGACCCGGATAAGCAGTAGGGATGGAAGGATGGGTGGCTAAATATCCTTGCCTCACTGACTTAAAAGTTTAAAAATTCTGTTTTTGCTGTGATTTATTCTCTTATCTCTGGATAAGTGAACGTCTAGGTTTGATGTGACATCATTGATGGGAATGGTTACAGGTGGATCAAACTTAAAAATTTTCAGAGAGCAGTGAACTACAGCTCTTTAGCCCTGCTCTTGGGCACAGGTTACTGATTACAGTGAGTTCAAACTAGGTACTCCTACTACTCTTAAATGTAGAAATACACAAATATGGGAGCTTTTAACCACAGAAAACATAAGGAAAGCAAAAAAATATGCATCTGCCTTGTAGATGTGACTATCAGAGTATTAGGGTTGGGTAGCACAAGATAAATAATTGGTAGTTGTGTCAAGTCAAAATCATTATTTAGTTGGGCTAAAATTCTGTAGTATGCAAAGGGGCCAACTAGTTTCTGATAGCAAACCCGGGCTGAAGGCCTCGCCTGAATACCTTGTTTTATTCTCTCGGCAGAGTGATGGGTTTCAGACGTGTCCTCCGTTAAAAAACTGGTAAACTGGGTTCATTTTATGGACTCGGGTTTATCCGAGTCAGTCAGTACTGTGATCTTTAGCCCCCCCCAACATAGAGTTAATTATGTTACACATTTTTATTTTAATTTAAATTTCACAGAACAAGACAAGACTGACAAATTTAATAACACTGGAAAATTGCAATTACAAGATAACCAAAATTTTAATATTTTATGCCAGAATGCAGTTGTGTGGCAGGCAGGGTTGGACCCATATGCGTGACGCTCAGTGACAAAACTTAACTTGAAGTGTAGCTTTAATGCCTGAATTTACAAAATCCAAAGGCCTTAATAACAAAAGGGAAAAACACTAGAAAGGGCACACAGGAAAACTAACAATGACAGAACAACAAACTAAAGAACAATGAGGCCTTAAACATACACACACCAGGTAATCAGGGAAAGAGAGACAGCTGGGGAGGACGAGACACAGGTGAACAAAATGACACTAATAACACGAAGGCAGCAAAAAGGAACTGTCAAAATAAAACAGGAAGTGTATAACGAGAAGACAGAAAAGCAGTCTCAGCACCTGAGGAGGCAAGCATACTGAAGGAAAACAGACCCTACACAAAAGGGAGGAACATGAAGGGAAAGCACGAGGAGAACTAAACTCTAAAGCTATCAGGAACTTCAGGATCCAAGATGGACACAGTGTGCAGGAAAAAGACAGGAAGTGAAGCTAAACACAAAACACGAGACAGAGAGCCAAGACACGGGGAAGACAAGAACAGAGTGAAACTAGAATGAAGTACGATAATTATAACTAAAAGCAGAATGCAAAAACCATAACCTCACAGAAAGAACACAAAACACGGGGCCAATGGCCCAGGACCAGGACATTTTGAGTGTAGAGCAATGGCCAAATAGGAACAGGAAATGCCATATGTGCAAATGGTATAAGTTGAATATAAAACAATAAAATACAGAGACATAAACAGCAAAAAATGCAGTGTGGAAATTATAATATAGACTAAGAATTAAATATTTTAAATAGTTAAATAAAAAAAAAAACAACCTGTAAAAAGCTAAGTGTGCAAATGTGCATGAAATCAGCCACATAACAGATGCTAATGTATTTAAGTACTTATTTATTGGAATATTTAACTTACTGTATTATTTACTTAAATCACTGACTGATTTCACATGACCTGACTTCACGTTTGCAGCATTACAATTAAAAATCAGACAGAGCAACCACTGCTATGTTTCCATATCTGCCCCCATGTGAGTACAGTGTGACACGTATTATATGAAACGGAAAAACCTAACTGCCCCACGCCCCCTCACCCATTCTTTCTGTTCATCTTTAATGGGAAATTTGAGATAGCACTGAGTACAGAGCTTAGTCTGTCACATCACATGATGCGCTGCAACTAATGCAGCCAACAAATGGGCATATCATGGATCGCAGTTTTGTGAACGATCCTTCCTCAGAAACAGGTGGCAGCCGCTGTAAGACCAGATGTCCCAGTCCAGCCGTAGTAAAATGGGGTCTGTCGCAATATGGCAGCGAACAATGCGTGTCGAAGATCGAAGGTGGTCTTCTGGCTTGTGTCCGAACCCCAGGTGGGCCAAAAATCAAGTGAAGTCTAGCAAGGGGGGGGCGGGGGGTACAATGCAGACTGCCCCAGTTGAGCCCAGTCTCTGGGGGTAAATGAAGAACACACACGAAAACCATCCCTTGCTCCATTGTGAGGAAGTGCATACTTTATAACAGCGAGGAAGTTATCTCAAACATCCCTGAGCTGCCTTTCACCACCACGTAGCAACTTCGCATCCATGGGTTCCTTTGTTCCAGCATCTCTGCTTGTTAATGCCATGTGCCGAAACCTGCTATGGCCATTTGCTCGCACTGTATAAATAGACAGCGAGCATTATCGGTACAATGGAAGTAAGGATGTGGACTTGGGCCAAACGCTGCTGAAAGCTCAGTGGGCTGTCACCAGATGGCATGGGATCAAACCATAACTGACCCTCGTCATTAGAAAACTCTTCTCCCACACATGAGCACATCCAACATTGTGTTTTTACATTACTAGTCTTGACCTGGTGTGCTGAGACTACCGTAGATGGATATGTTCAATATCTTTAATAACCTCGCTGCTACTGCAGGAACGAGTCTGACTTACAAGACTTAATTTAATGGACAAATACAAAAACGCACATCTACGGCCCACAGCAGGCACTGGCGCACTGAGGTAAATAAATCTGAATATATGTCGCATTTAATGCTGTGCAGCGATAATAAATAAATTCTTTAAGGTAAGAAACATTCCTGTTGTGGCTCCATAATTGATTCCACCATGCAGTACAACATACTGGTGGTACATTGTGAAATGTGACAAGAGCTTTTTGCTAAGCTTGTTGTGTAGTTGTTGGGAACATGGTTGTAATTCATGTCATAGTTTGAGAGGAATATGAAGGACATGCATTTAATAGCACATAAACTGGCATGGCTTGAAAGAACAAATCATTCTTCAGCTAAAGCTCATGTCTATTTGTAAAGACAAGTGTGACATACTTCCATTCTTTCAGGTGCACAGGTGCAACACAGAAATACTGTCCTCATGTAAGAACTAAAGCAAATATTGACCTGAATTTTCCCCATAAATAAAGCCATTTAAAATGCTCTGAAGATTTCAGCAGGTTTATTTTTATCATTTTAATGGCAGTCAAGAATATCTAGTCATACAGATTTACTACATTTGCTTGCAGATAGCCAGAGCACTTACAGCATTCGTAAATCAGGAATATTCTTTTATACTGTCTTTAGATTATGCATTTTATATTTTCACAAGGAAAAATATGACCTGCTGGCGATGCTAGAGGAAAAAAATTAATAAAAATTGTCCGTACACATAACCTGTATCAGGAAAAACAAGGCCCAAACAGCTGAAATTTCTAAAGGACAGCTTAAACTTTGCGTAAACCATTTTAAGGAAAATTATATAATGTACATTATTACACCCTAGCTCCTGAACATGCCCTCCATCCTGACTCATATTCGTGGGGATTTAATCGCAGTGGGAACTTCCAAGCTGAACCGGTCCTCTTCAGAGAGTTTTTAAAAAATGTTTCTCTTTTATCACAAACTCTTAAAGAAGTCTATAATTAAGAGAATTGCAATAGAAACAACTACTGCACTGAAAAGACCACAGGTATCAGATATCCAGATCAAACACATTCCAAAACAAATTATGCCTATAAGAAAAATGGATGTGGTGTGTCATTTTTTAAGGATGGTGTACTAATCTGATGAGATGCACTAAAAGCTTTAACCACTAAACTATATTAAAATCAACTTTAATGAAAACAGTGTGCATGGGAGCCCAACCAGCATGGCCTGAACAGTGCCAACATTAAGGATTTGCCATCAACTAATTGTTTCAAACATCAAACATTGTTTCACACTGAAGCAGCTGAATAGTTACACTTCGGTGGAACTACAACATTTCTCAGACTGGGCGGCTTTGTGAGTCAGTCCAGTGTAGCATATTTGCAAAAGCAACAACATTGTGTGTGTTTTTTTTTGGTTTTTGTATGCTTCTTTTTTTTTTTTTTGGCTTAGTGGTACTAAAAGCATGAACCTGTCTCACTCCTGATTCCTTTGTATTTTGATGACCTATAACACTGCAAATACCAATCATGGAAACTTGACATTTGTGTAATTCTTGAAAATTCGACTCCAAAATTATTTTTTTGGCTTTTAAATGACATGAATGTCAGTAACATGATCACAATGCCCGGCATGTTTGGCAGAGACGTGGCATAAAAAGCTAAACAATATTCAGCACTTGGCAGGAGTATTACAGAGCATTATTGTTTGATGCTTGCATGCAGAATATGGGAAAAACTGCCAGTTACAATAGCAGTCTAATTTTTTATTCGTCAGGTTACATTCGCTCGGTGCCGTAATGTGACTGAGTGATTATAAAGGAGATGTGCTCGTCAGCGTGTGGATGGGTACCCTAATTCCCCCCCCCCCACACACACACACACACACACTTTCCTCTGTCCCAACTCTTGTTTCCTCTCCTTGTCCCTGTGGGGCCTCTTGTGTCTCCAGCAGGTGGCTAATCAGTCAGCAACAACTTCTCTTACTGTTTGACACCATGGCAACAACACACATATTCAAATGCATGCTTGTACACAAACAAACAAATGTGAGCACATACACTCACAGCATAACACATATGCACAGAGGGCGACCGTGTACACATTAATGTAATCTTTTCTATGTGCACAAGGCTATAAACTCACATAGACATATGCTCAGAGTTGTGATGTGCTCGCGACAGTTCCTTCATGCCTTCTTTTTTTTTTTTTTTTTAATCCCTCACCTCGTGGCAACATTTTTCAAAGCAATAACCGATTTAGCACTTCATGCTGGATCAGACAAACTGTATCTAGCTGGCTGGAGTTAGACCAGAAGCTAATGTTAAATGCAATACCCCAGCAACAGGTCTTAAATACAAACCTCATTTCTGTCAGCAGGGGTCAGACCTCAGCTTGGTGTCTGTCCCAGCCTGAGATGCCAGCCGGGGGAAGCGGCGGCAGCAGCGGCAGTACCACAGAACACATAGAAAGCAAAGCAGCAGCCAGAATTGGGGTCACAGCAAATGTACAGAGCAGGACTGTGACATCTTGCCAAGCAGAGACAGCTCAGTCCAGCTCTTTTCCACATATGTGAGCTTAACTATTCCTCAGAGTGTTGGCCATCTGATGGACACTTTTATTCAAAGTGCCTACAGGAACAGAGAGGGCATTCTGCACATTTTTAAAGTAAAGCAACAGCTGAACATGGTAATGCCATGAGCCATTCCTCAAACTTTACGAGACAACTTTGTACCACATGTGAGGTGGTTAGTCTTCGGTGCTGGCTTGTGGTTTTAAAATTATGCAGGGAATTTTCATATAAATAAATGTTGGTTTTCCCGGTTCATATAAAAACTATTTAAATGCTTGAACATTATTTACCAAAAAAAAATAATAAATAATAATCAGCCGGCAGATGATATACGACATATAGAGGAAGTTTAATTGTAGATTCATTTAGACTGAACTACTTTGAATCTCAGAATACCTGAGATTCAGTATACCTGCCCCTGCTGTCAGCTCTCTATAGCTTTCCGCTGTGAGAAATCAGGGACAGCTAAACTGGAGTAATGGAGTTTCTTGAGTTTCTTGCATGTGAGGACATCCCAAAGAGCTTGAAGAAGGGCAGTTCATTCATAACCTCTTGGTGACAGGAAGCTAATCAGTCAGAGGTGGCAATTTCCACACTCAGCTAGCATGAAGAGTAACGCACCACTTACTCCCTGGGCTAAAAGCACGGCCCCAGGATCCCAAAAATCACCTCATCAACACAGGGTCATGAAAGAGAAGGGCTTCTAAGCTGCTGGTCACTGTCAAAACATCCCATTATAGTTTTATTGAGTGATGAGGACACTGACAACCCTGCCTTTGCAATTAGGAACTGCAAACTAATAGAAAGTGCATGCCGTTTTAAATAAATTTAGACCTTTAAATGAACATATTTTAAAATCTGCACAAGACAGCTCTTCAACCCCACGACCAACTCTAACCTCCAATAAAGAGGTCCTATAATGTCAGGTTAACTGTGAATAATGGCGGTACCAAGCACAAAGTCTTCTCTGTGTACAAAATCCAGAACCTGCATTTCACAGTAATCCAAAGAATTTATAGAAATATTTAAAGAGGTTACTGAGTCAGCTCCAGTCTGTAAAACCAATAACGTTTATTCAAACCTAGGGCTTAGATAACCCTGTGTTCTCAAAAAGTGCAATAATTAACTTTCATTTTCTGTTATTGATCATTCTGTGAGTGCAGCTGTCAGTCTTCAGAGAGGCTGAAGTCTTATTTTGGAGATGAAACTCTTCATTCCCATCCACCGTATAGGTTTATTGGCTAATGCAAGAGCTAGCTGTCAAAGTGACACCCATGGCAGGGGAGAGTTTATCATTCTGCTGACAGGCTAAATAACTTGTGTGGCGGCAACAGATAACAAATGGGCTCAAGTTGTGTCTTGAGTGTCTGTGTGTTAAAGACAAGAACAACTGGGCTGCAACAGAAATAAGCCGTCTTTACTTTTTGGCATTTGGCCATCATTGCTATGAAAGCTGAAATACATGGAAACGAGAGGTTTAATAAGTGTGAATATGGGAACCTGCAAAATACCACAGGTTCAATAAATTAACTTTTTAACTGAGTGCAGTCATTGAACCGCATAAATCATTACTTATATCACTCAGTACGGTTGCAAAGATTGATGAATTCTACATTTTCTTATACTTCCTTAGGATACGTAGTGGTGAATATTATTTAAAAGCACGTGCATTTAGGTTCTCTAAAAGTGCTTAAGGCTATTTTCGTTCTTCTTCTTCTTCTTTTTATTTTTGCATTGGCTGTTTTGTCAGCCTGGTCTCTTTGTGTTCACAGTTACTATCCTCACCTATCCACTTCCTGACTTCACTGCAGAATTTCAACATTCACCCTACCCACTTGCCTCTGCTGGTTTTCTTTCAGTTTTCCTCCAGGGTGTGCATAATTTGCATTTTAAGACATCACGCTGGTTTAACAGGATTTTATAAGACAGGGCTGGATTGATTTATTCTGGCTCGCATTACTCATCCCTCATAATAAGCCTTCAGGATCTAGTGTCAAAACAGCGAGCTAATAAGCTAGGGCTGTTGATAGCGCCACACTTGCCATTCACCTTTGCCTTGGAGGTGTCAAACTGTCAGTGAGAAACCCTGCAGGCTTCAGGAGTTTACTGCGTCTTTGTCTTGACATAAACAAATCAATTTCCTTGTAGAGAAAAACTGTGGCGCTTCCAGAGGACCTCGGGAGGATGCTGCACAGTCTTGTAGTTGCGACGTGTCAAAGTATAAACAAATGTGCTGTTCTTCCCCAACTCGGGTCCCCGTTTACAGCTGTTTCTGCCCATACAGTAAGTGAGATATACCATAAGGAAATGGGTCGCTGTCTTAAGCCCATGAAAATCTGCTGCAAGAGATAAATTCCAAGATGTCAGAGAAGCTGTCAGTGTGAAAGAATACACTGGTCGTTACCACCTTCAGATCTAGCTCGCATGCAACCTCACCCTCCCTCCTGAGCGGGACCCCTGCTGAGGATGAGCTGGACTTTCCCACAATGAAATTAGACATAGACAGTCATTGGACTGTAACTTCCATATGAGTAGGTTTTTTTTTTTCCCTCATGTTGATGTAACTTTGCTCTAATGAGACTTTCTTTATCCAGAAGCAGATGAAAAGCTTTTGTTTAGTAGCAGGTCATACAGAGATGTAACACATTCCCCTGTTTAGACTCGGGATTCGGTGTGTGTGGGAATAATGCTTCACATTTATGCTGCGATTTGTCCTGCGGTTGTGTTGTGCTATTACATGCTTATTCTGACCAAGAAGCAACATTAGCCAACCTTTTTTTGGTGATAACACTTCTGCCGACGGAAAGCTTTTCAGTCATGCAGTCTATGATGTCAAAGCGGCCTCCTCGACACTATGCTAAAACTTACATCGGTATGGTTCGAGAAGAACTTGCCTCAGCTGTCAGATATCCTTATTAAGGCTGTCTAATAAGCCCAGGTTACAAGATGCTTCGGAGAAGTAAGCGATACCCGCAGAGCGGCCCACACATACAATAAGGCAGTGGGCCTTAGTGTGGATTTCATACTCAGGGCTGAGCCTATTTTTGTTGTCCTGATCTCAGACAACCTTGGAACACATCCAGGATGGTTAAAGTAGAGCTCCCCAGTCTTGTTGAATCCACTGGGACCTGCAGGCTGAGGAGATGTGGTTCAAGAATGACAGGGCCATGCCAGTTGTGAATTCCTGAAAACCTTTTCCAACTCAGTTTCTATTAAAGTTAAACATGAGATTTTTAGCACACCCCTTACTTGCCTTTGCGGTCTTACTCAGTGAGGACATTTTGTTTTACTTAAATTAAAACTCCAACACCAGATTCAGAATGCTCCCCAAATCCTCAGTTACCCTCAGCGAGTAGGACCAGAAGCCAGTTCAATTCAGAATCATCGCGGGGCTTTCTGTGCTGCAAAGAAGCCCACGCTTTGTCGTACTTATGCTGGTATCCTGTGAATTTACGGCCACCAGGACCCTTGTTTCCCCCCTCTCCCGTGGAGATAAGGGGTGTTTTTCTTCTGAAAATCTACAGGGGGCCGGGAGTAGTTAAAGGACACACTCAGCTGCTAGATTAACTCATCAACGCCACATTGCAGGGTGTCAACAGAAATGTTTCACACACAAGACCGACAAGGAATGAATACCATTTGGAGGTCACAAGTGGCAACCCTTCAGTCCTTTAGGCCTTTAAAATGTTAGTGTCTGCCTTTCAAGAGTAAGGATGTAACCTCTAAACCTCTGAGAGGAAAAGAGATACTGGTTGGACATCCCTGCCCCGTGCCAGTTTCTACAGTAGATCGTGACTTGGAGTGATTACCCAAATAAATCACTGGGCATAAGCTATTTCTGACATCAATTTGTGGCCACAAATATGAGCCATGCATTTAGAACTGCACTTGTCTTCATGTGGCAGAAAATGTAAAAATATACTGATGAGGCCCATGGGTGACACTCTAAAGAGACACACCGGTATACATATCTGTATCTATTTTTCTAATGTTCCAAGTGTGAACGTGGATTATACATTGTTTTAAAAAATATACAGCACTCACCAAGCTCAGTAAACACCCCTGAAATGAAACCGCACTACATGAAGCTTCTTGTTTCAGTGCTAGAAGGACGACTCGTACATTTTTGGTGGCCTTCTGTTTAACCTGTGTAAAGAACATATTTTCAGGGAACCAAAAAAAACAACAGACAACCGGAGACATGGGATCATCTTCAACAGAAGGACATATGTCTGTGGGCACGCTATCTTTTAGCTGCTTGGCCAGTGCCATTCCTTGTTGTTCGAGTCATCTGAACTCCTCGCGTAACCGCATCCAAATTTAGATTACGGTGGACGTTTCGAACAAAGTTTCAGATCTGTTGGGAAGCGCTGCTTGAAGCGGTTAGAGCTGTTTGAAAGGACGCGTGAAGATCGCAGGGTCTCTGAGTGTGTTCCTGGCTTGCCGACTCTGCGACTAGGAGCCGGCCAGGTCCCGCGCCCTCCACAAGTACAGCGGATTGTGAGGCCTTTGCACTCGCCTGGCAGCAAAGCTCTGAAGCTGCTCAGGGAAAATCATTGTTTTTTCTCTAAAGCTGCAGTACGCCAGGGTGGCACGGCTGCCGTGTTGCGCCTGTTTGCTTTAGATTAAAGGAAGCTCAAGCCACGTGGCCTTGGTTAAGCCCCGTCCCAGTGTGCTGCCCTCTGAGAGATTTGGATGTGGTTTTGTCACTGCAACAAACACTCTGAAACACGTAGACGAGAGATCAAGTTATTCCAAAAAGCCTGAGCCAAGAGCAATTATAGTGCCATCGAAGAGCTCACAAACTCCTATATATCTTTAAGATCTTAAAAACTGAATGTATTAATTTGCATGCTTTTGGTGATGATGAAACACCACATTAAACGCCTGTTTGACTGCTTTGAGTTCAGCAGGACAGATCAATGAAATCTCAACCTGCAACCAGTTTTGTTTTGTCTGATTTGTTCTGCTTTCTGCACCTGATTTTTGATGATAATGTTGGAAAAAAGTTCTTAATCTCAGTCGGCATTTCCAAAAGTAACAATAACAGAATAATTAGATATTTCACTGACACTGTAAAGTGTCAATTATCAGTCAGTTTTCATTTAAAGATCACAAGTAGCTCTTTTAAACTATATATGACCATTTAACAATTGTACATTTTTATCACATACTTCTTAGTATCACTTCTCCTCATTCATCTGCCTCCAACCACCACCTCATCCTCTTCCTCCTCACCTCCCAAACTGAAGTCAGGGCTTTAACTCACAAAAATGTGCATAAATGTCCTGATTTATCTACAGTGTTAGATCGACCTGAAAGAAGGTTTCAGTAACAGCAGCAAAAACAGAAACGGTTACCGACGGAAAAGTTCTGGAAATCCTCAACAGCTCCCCTCAGTATCACTGTCCTCAGATTGAGGTGAGCTTCGCTGACCCATCGAGCCGTGTCGGACTCCTTTCACAGAGTTTTACAGCCTCCTTCGGAGTAAACGGTTGTGGATGCTCCACACACGGTCTTATGAGGAACACAGTGATCTGACAGCCTGCATTCACTAGATGAACACCCGCCAGAGCGTTTGAGGTACTCTGGGGCAAAAATGCAAAATATTGCAAAATATTTAATTGTCACATATCCAGTTTTTATTCCTGATGTATTGCTAAGTGTTGATATTATTAAGATATGTTAAAATATAGTGTGTACAAAAACACTTTTATACACAAACAGCAGTAGAAACAACCCGGCTGGCGTTCAGCGGGTTAACGACATGTTTCAGTGAGTGTAAGTTTTACAACCACATTCGCCACAAGATGGCGAATAGGTGATGTCACAGTGGTGTCCATCTTTTATATACAGTCTATAAATAGAACGCAGACCTAGCCATTAAATACTCTGATGCACTGAGAAGATAAACAAAGGTAAATCATGAACAACAAACAAAAAAAAACAAAAAACAAATAATAGTTTCTGAAAAAATAAGGCACAAATAAATCATATCACCATCTAAAAGATGGCTGAAATGTTCTCCTTTGTGTACATCTCATAAAACTCTTTACTTTCCTCACTGGAACCATACAGTAGACCAGCACAACACTCTTTCATTTTTGTGCACGGGGAATGCAATGGTTTGGCATTGGCAAAGCGTGGAAGGTTAAGGGGCGAATGGCAGCGTTGGCCCTGTCAACCCTTTAGCTCACTGGGTCCCAGGAGCTGGCGCCAGGCTAGCCCAGCAAGCAGCCGGGGCAAAAATAACCCCACTGCAGTTGTTGGGCAGGGGAGAGTGACGGGGAGAGCATGTCACACGGGGGGATCAGGTTTCAGCGGCTGTCATCAGAGAGGAGTCATTACTTCTGGGCTGATTATCTCAGGCCGCATGTAAACAAACAACCTGCCAGTGTGAGGACTATATTGTGTTCACAGCTCCGGGCTTTAGTTTTGTCCCCTTCACTTGTCTGATGTTGACTTAAGTGAAGTGGTTGTGGCTCAAAGGCCAATCAAGTTTAGAGGTCAAATGGAAGATGGTTACAGTAAACTCTGCGTGTGTGTGTGTGTGTGGGGGGGGGGCAAATGTTCCTATTGTTCTTACAACCTCTCCTTCAGACGGTTTCCTTCACTTCTTATGTTTGGCTGTGCTGCATTACGTAGAAAAAGGGACAGTTAAATCTGTGGTATGTTTTATTTGCATCGTGAAGCTTCACTGCGATGTTTAAAACCCGCAGGGTATGGAGCTTTGGTTGGGACTGGAAGAAGGACAGTTTTATGTAACTGATCTTTGTCTCACCCTCTGCATTTATCGATTTATACGGTTTACATGAATTCACTGTAAGTTGCTACAGTCGATGAGAAAAATGCAAAAGTTTAGAAAGTCACAGACAAAGGGAAAAACAGGCCTCTTTCATACATTAAATATTTGAACAGTTTCTAAAGTTTTCCTGAAAATAATGACAGTGCAGTTAGTTATTTAAAGTACTTCAGTTACTGTCTGTTATATTTAGTGTCGGCCTTGAAGGTTGAACAAATGACTGCTGAGATCAAAAGGAACTGGTGCTGAATGAAAACTATTTAAAAAAACGATGATATTTCAGCTGCCTTTGTCATGATTTTATCTATCAGCTGGATCCATGATTGCGACCTCTGACTGACAGCACAGCACAGCACAGCACAGCGGCCGGACTCACATTCTTCAGCCTTCATGGCACATTTACTGTTCAGGCTCATGTTACTATCACACGATTGCCATACCATACCTGTGTACTGCACCCACGCCTGGAAAGCAGTTGCATGTGACCTTTAGCCTTTGCCTCTTCAGGCTGGAATTGTGACTTAAACAGCAATTTCAAAATAAAAGCTATAACAATTTCACTGGTACGATAAGAGAGCAGGTTATTTCACACTGATGGCTTCTTTAAACTACGGCTCTGTTTTCACATGAAAGACAACCAGCGTAGATACAGTTCTTTTAAAGACATTTGCACACATCAAATTATTCATATGATATTATTTACAGGTGGTGGTAATGCATCTATAAAGACAGAAAAGGAAGTAACTGCTTCCTATTAAACAATGGATGACTCCAATGGCCCCTTAATCCACCCCCACCCCCCACCCCCTCACCATTTTCTGCTGACCTTGGTCTTTTAAATCCACCGTTTCCAGAGCATGTGGCAGGCTATTATTGTCCAGTGCCCAGAAAAAGAAAAGTTTTATACACAATACAACACAATAAAGAAGACACAACACAAAATTTCAGAAAATTATGGCAGATACTAATTATAATTTTTGCACTGGATCACATTGTAACCTTTGGAGTGCTAATGACACAAATGACACGGCATGAGGATTTTAGGAATTATATTTACATTTTAATGATAATTATATGTTAATTACACAGGGATACTGAAGAATTCACACCACCTTAAACGGGACTGAGGGGACGCTTGGCAACATGAGTTAAAACCAGCTCTTTAAATTTGGCCACGAGCTAATAAAAGAGACTCGCTTACTTGCGATTTCTGTTTAGCAGCATGTTTAACCTTTGCAAAAACTCTTCACTGACTTATGAACAACATGTCAAATAAGGCCGGTAAAGTAAACAGTGGGCGTGGTATGCAGTAATTTCACCTAGCATACAGCCGACTGTCAGTGCCGCACAAGTTTGAGGAATTATTCAATAAAGCACGGCGTAATGGAGATGCAAAATGACATTAAGCTTCTGCTTGCATGCTGTCACTTATGTCCTTCTGGGGGTTGGCGGCTTGTCAGGTCTAACTGTACATAATTAATTGCCCTCCTGTTTTGTCTGAAGGTGTTCCGAATGACCAGGAGTTTGTAGTCAAATATTTATGTATGCCTTCTAAACCAGATTACTGCTTCCCAAAGACACAGCTAAAGACCTCATTTGCATGGCTTTTTTGAAGGGCGAGTCAACAGCAAAGATTACTGCACTACTCTGTCAAGCAAATGACTGACATTTGTAATGGAACTTGAGTGCGTCGTTGAATGTGGATTTAGCTGTGCCGTTAGCCCAGGGTACTTTGATGACCGCATGAAATTTGATATGTAATTAATTTTTGGGAACACGTTCGCTCATCCCCACCAATCCGTATTAAGGGGCTGCCTGATCCCCCATTTGCTAATTGAGTTAGCTGCATCAGTCCGGATTCGAACTTGAGAAGTGTCACAAATCAGACTCTGTTTACCTACCATTATGTTGAAGCAAGAGGCTTAGTTTTACGATATAATTATACCTCACAAGACAGTGACCCCAGCCAACCTCATTTTGTAATGCGGAGCGCTTTGGCAGGGCTGCTGATGCATGCTGGGCAGATTTCACCGAGCTTTGTGTGCTGTTTTTTTTTTTTTCCCTCTGCCTGTATCTGCCTCAGCCTTCTCTAATTGGAGCATGAAATCTGTGCACAACAAGAATACTGAGAGAAGTTCAATTAAAATCCTTATTTCCTCCAGATGGCATTGTCAGTTTGAAGGTACTGAATATCCATGAGGCTGTCGTTTTATCTAGGCTTCCTTCCCCTTAGTTTTTGCTAACCTAAGAAAGAGAAGAACTTGGCATTTGATGACAATGAACAAACAAGAGACAAAAATCGACACCATCCACTCGCAGAGCAGGCCTCTCCGAAGACATTTGCAACTGTGTCGAGGCACTATAAATCATCCTGTATCAAAGAGGCCATGTAACGCTTTCTACATTTCAGCATATGTGGAATCAGAACGCGTCTGTCATCGTTGTGAGCCACTCTGAGAGAAAAAGGTTTTTTGGAGGCCTTTCCCACTGTAATGTGGACCATATGTGCTATTGATTTGGGAGGTTTTACCTGCCACAGTGGTATACTCCTAAAATGAGGTGAGGCAGACACCGTCATACCTCTTCAATAGTAAAGGATTAAGTCTGTAAGCTAAAATCAACAATATGGATAACTACCAAGAAGCAGTGATAAGACGAGACATCAAACTTACTCGACTTAAAAGTTAGGTTATGCCTTCCTTACTTCTCTCTGATGTGAGCTGCTTACTTTAAACCTGTGATTTGCTCTTAAATAGCCTCTAAATACACAGTGATTTGGTTCATTTGCATCAAATGTGACAAACTCCAACCACGCTGGTTGGTGCCGGGATGAGACTATTCATCTTAATATTATAAATGGCTCTCACTGTCATCCCAGGTTTTAAGTTCCCAAAGCAACTGATCCCGGCCTTGTACTGGCCATATATCTCCCTTTGAAAGCCATCTCCTGCTGCTTTGTATTTAAGGTTGGCCCTCTATCTTGGATTTAACCTGCTTTCTCAGTGACCATCATAACTTTCAGGAGGTTTCCCCGGTTCTTGTGTAATTTAGGAATCTCCATTTGTGGTCTCAGAGGTTAATAAATGACACTGTAAACCAAATGATAAATGTTAAGCAATTTGGTCCCTGCCTGGTGACACAGCTTGTTTCTAAATTTAGAAACTTAGAGTTGCTTCCACAGTATTACCCCCCCCCACACTACACACTGCTGCTAAATAAAAACATGTAACAGTTGAATTCTACCAAAATGTTAATGATAGCTATTTCTACTTTGATTGAAATTCGAGGGCAATAACACAATCCTTTAATGTTTGTTTTAGTAGAGAGACTAAATCCAAAAAGCACTTATGCTGTTGATTAACATTAAACACATGAGATAGCCTGTGGAGCCCCTGGAGTGTATTCCCTTAAATAAATTTATGGTAGTCAGTATATTTTTTGTGACCCTCTACGATCTAAATTGCATGTTTATCAAACTACTAATATATTTTTTTAACTGTATTCATTAAGGGTATTTGATCTTGATAAGGCAACACCCTATAAATGTTTTAATAATAAAAATACACATGGGAACAGAAAAGCTAGTAAATGTAACTCACATAAAACAAGGTGCAGGCTGACCGGTCATAGCAATTAGTCATAATGGTACAAGAAGGTATTAAGACCCTAGCTCTTAAGGTTTTATATATATATATATATATATATATATATATATATATATATATATATATATATATATATATATATATATATATCCCAAGGGGACCAACACAGGGGCACCAACACAGGAAGTGGTACACTCAGTGTACATCACTTTGTAGCACTTTGTAGCTGATGGTTAGTTGCTAGTGGACTTTTCAAGGCCACCTCTGTTTTATTCATCATCAACACTACCTGTAGGTGAACACTGACTAGAAGTTCAATGCTTCAGGAGCCTAGATCATGGTGGCTTCTTGCTAGCCAAACCTTAAAGGCTGATTTATGGTACTGCATTAGCTGTAAACCCTTCGCCTTAGCCTACACCATAGTGCACCAAATTCATAGGTCAGCTACTGTTAATGCAATAGCCAGTATCTTCCCTTCATTAAATAAATAACTAAATAACTATAGTTCAATATGCCTTACTTCAAAATCCTACGAAATATACTTGGTCATTCATGACTGCAAAAGAATTCAAACAGCCATGGCATAGACTCTGTGGGGACCCAATGCAATTATTATAAATCATGCTTAACACTGCTCTCGGTCACACAATCAGTGTCTAAACACAGTATGACCATTATGACACTATTAAATCAATTATTTCAATTTGCTTTCTGTCAATATTGTGTCCTTGGAAGCATCAGCATTTACAGAATATAACTGTTTTCAAAGGATAGTTCATTCTTGGATAAAAGTGCCTGTAGTTTTTACAACAGTGTGTTTTTTTTTTTTTTTTTTTTACAGTGTAGCATCAACCAGTTGATGCAGTAGGTTAAACACATGGGCCCCACCAGCACAGGTGAGATGTGTGATGCTAATTCACTTACCCTGAAGCTGATTATGTACTAGTTTCTGCCTAAAACAAGGGAGGCTGAACACATCTCTCACAGTCCATTCCTGCATCCTGTGTTTCTTAACAAGTCAAGTGTCGGCTGCAGTTTATAACATCAAAATAACAGTACATTTCTCACAGTTAAATATCTAGACAGATGCATCTGATATTTTTATTATTAAGCCTTGCATTTCTGTATTATACTCTATGTTATTATTAAAAATCACTTGGGATTTGGAAAATTGCATATTGAATTTATAGATTGCTTTGCAGCAACTACCAGCGAACTCGTGCCACCACTTCCATCAAATATTAATAATAAATAAAGCAACACAACATTTCACAGCGGGACATTTGTAATTTCTGCTGTTTAAAACACTGGAATCTCTGATTAAACAAAGTAACTGGAACGTTTTACATAATAATAATAAAAACAACTCAGAGTCTGCAAAAAAGCAACTGAATATTTCAGATCAGGCATCCGTGTTTGCAGTGACGGCTAATACCTGCTGCGAGGAAGGGATCCTCGCCATTAGCAAACACTTGCCACACCGGAGGCGATGCATGCCGTTTACAAAGCTCCACTATTCTGGGAAACCTTAACCTCCCGACCGCCCTTTTTCCCGTCACAAACTGAGACTGACTTAACATTCCTGGCTCAGTGTGTTGTGTCACAGAGAGGAACACGTAATCAGGTCATTAAACAGGCTACAGTCTGTACTTGCGGATGAAGAAAGTTTAAATGCCACTTTTGCATCTAGAATAACAGATGCGCTCAGGATTATTTTATAAGACATGCATTGATTTTTCTTGCTGCTATCTTGATGTTATACTCCACGCGTCTTGTTTAGTTTTGTAACAAAAACCCATGTTACGGTGCGATGTGTGCCAGACAGTGAAGTCTGAAGTGATGCAGTAACTCAGTGATAAATCCCACAAACGACTTCTGCTGCACTCAATATGCTTGTGATCAAAAGAGCAGCGCTCCGTGGGGGAAGCTGCCCCTTTCTTTGGTTCCTGGTAAAGAAATCTCCCGCAGCCGCAGCAGTCTGATATCGAGAAGTGGAAAAAGAGGTATTTTGAAACGATCTATGTCATCCTTACAGCTGCTGCGTTGTCTAGAATTACCTTGATGCAGCGTTTCCGAAGATCAGATTGGATTTCCCTCACCGTCGTTTTCATCCAGATTTTTCCACAAATGCAGGCAAAAGATTTATTTACAATTAGTCTTCCTGATAGCTGATTTCTTTCACGGTGAGTCTCACAGAGTTCAGTAAGCAGGGCATTTAGGCGCGAGTAGCAATCGTTTCAGGGGTTAGTTTCGGAACAGGTATTAATTTCAACATTGGTACAGGGCCTGGCGTGGTTTATGGACGAGTGTTGGAGGTTTTTATTCTGTAAGTATCACTTCAAAGGACTTGGCAAGATGTGGGGTTGAACATTTAGTTGAATGTGATAGCTGCAGGTCTTTAGAATGGCGGTCATAATGCTGTAAAACCATAACCCAGAGTAGCTTTGTTATTTGAATTGAGGTACGATTCATCTATTGCCCATCAAATTATATCTACACTATTATTACATGAATAATGTTAAAATAATCAAATCAAAATAATATTTTTGTATAGCTGATATATTTTGGTCTGAATTTGGAAAAGACAAATTCAACCTAATATTACCTTAATTATGTTTTAACAAATTAAATCTCATTATACTTGACATTTGCTTCCCCTGTCAGTCTTATTACTTTATTATTTACAGCCAAGTGCATGATATGGTTGTGAAGCTAAAACCAGCCAAGTATCATCATAGCTGTTGCCCTATTTTGTGTCAGTTAAGTAAGTGGAGCCTGTGTCTTCAGAGCATGGTGCAAATTCTTGAGATTAATGTAAATGATAAGGAATCTGCAACTCTCCGGATTCTGAGATCCTCCGGATTAAAGGTTCAAGTTCCAGCTGAAGCTAGAAAAGGATGACTCACTGTCCGGCCCGGAGCGCTATCCGGTGTCTCGTCTCTTTCCAGTTCAGAAAGCGAGGAAGAGTAAAAAAACTCTCACAGCTTGAGGTAAAGTTCAACGGGAAATGGCAGCTTTCCACTCAAGCTCAGGAAAAATAATAATAATTAAAAAAAATAATAATAAAAAATCAAAGGATTTTTTATTTTATTTTAAAGTAACCTCATGGGTTTTTTTCTTATTTAAAGTTATACATTTTTTTAATCTCTCAAACAAAATAAAAACAAAAAAAGACAGATACAACAAAAGCACAGAAAAGCACAGAAAAGCACAGAAAAGCACAAAGCAAAGCACAAAGCAAAGCACAAAGAAAAATGAATGAAAGACAAACTGCAGTCATTGACAGTGCTGGTGTGACGACCTATATCCCCTTAAAGGTTACTGTCCCTTTCATTAAAGGACTCTTTCACTGATCCCTGTCCTTGGTCTGTCTCCTCTTCGGCCGTGTCTCCATTAACAAAGTTAACTCTCTTACACCGTGACCTCCTCCTGCTCCTCTTGACCCGGGCAGACAGCTGTGCTTACCTTAGCATAAAATGCCACAATAGGTCATCATTATCAAATTAATCAAAGCTGTCACAATGCCACACTGTGCTGCGGTCAACTCTGTGCTCAAAAGCCACTTAGATCACGTAACACTTGAACGTGCAGCAAAGGAGCTGTGCAGACGTACGATGCGTGAACGCGCACACACACACACACACACACACACACACACACACACACACACACACACACCCACACACACACACACAGATGTGTTTAAGAACCAGAAAGGAATGAATGGATTTTATGGATTTTTTTCAGAGAGCCAAAGAACTGCAGCCCCGTCTGAGTATTCAGTTTCAGATTCAGCTGGAAATAGCATGAGAACAGTGGGTGATATTGTACTACATCATGAAATGAAATAATAATAAAAATAGCTCTCACTATCTTTTTTTTTTTGCTCTCTGTGGGCCTGTTTACCCCACATGTGGCCAAATACAGCTTGATATGTGCTTCTTTATGAGCATTTGAAAATACAAGAAAGTGTTTTTGATTAGCATCAATGATTCACCAGTTTTTTTCTGCCCAAAATTTTCTGGCTCACAGTCTGGATAATGTCAAACCTAAAACTCCGTGCTAACAGCAGTATCAAAAGTTAACAGCACAGGGGATACTGTATATTTAATAGCTGAATTATGACAAATAAAAAGTATTCTACATGTCTTATCATTGGTTGTTATTGTTACAGCTGAACACATTAAAAAGAGAAGTAGGCTTTATTTGTGATATAATGTATATTAATTTGCAATTTTGCTGTCAAAACAAAACAAGTAAGCTTCCTTTTCTTTGAAATAACTGCCAATGAGCATTGCATCTAAACTTTTTAGGTTATAGAGAAAAGATAATGCTCCATATTTCCAAATGTGATTGATGTCTGATAGAGGTTGTATTAAATGAGGAAGAACTCACTGAATGACTGATTTCATGGCTTTGAAGCATTACATTTACCCACACAACCCTAACTATAACCCAGCTGACGATCATTCACCCTTTGGCCCGTGTTGCTCTTTGTGTGCTGGTGAATGCATAGCAATACTTGGTAAAATATACTTGTGCTCTAAACTTGAAAGCTCTTGCTTTTCATTACTTTTGTGTCAAACCCCTCCTTGTGTTAAGCCTTCCAGTGAGAGGACAGAGGCCCGATCTCACTTTTTTTTTTCTTTTGCCCAGGCTGTTGTTTTCAGTTTTGTGAAAAAAGGCTGAGATAACAAGAAGATAATTTCCACCCGCTGTTTAACAACTGAAGCTAGAACACACCATATGTGTGTGCGCGTGTGTGTGTGTGGAGTGGGGCAACAAGGGAGATGTACTACAACAAACTGCTAGATTGATTAACTTGTCTGTCAGGCTCTTCACTGTGACAATAAAGTCTATACCTCAGGGAGCTTATTGAGAGATGACATGTCTGAGACCCCCAGGCACGCACAGACACACACACATACATGCTGACACACCAGCTCCCTCTCCCTCAGCCTTCATCTATACTCTGCCATTAAAAAAAAACAACAAAATAAAACACCTTTCCAAGTGAGTCCCTGCCTGTCCTGAAGGTTGCAATCAAGAAGCCCCCCCCGCCCGCCGCCCCCCGTCTTTTTTCTCACACACACACACACACACACACACACACACACTGTAATCCCAGGGGTGGTTTGGACTCTGCTATTCACACTGGGCTCTATATTATAAACTGCTTCACCTCATAATTGAAAAGGAACTCTGGGGCGTGTTTGGCCGGCTAATCCATTTAAGGTCATTATGTGCATTGTCAATTGGCTTGACCCAGCTGTAGAGAGGATTACAGAAAGTGGGCTCGATCTACACCCCTGCCCATTCATTTGGGTGTGTGCATGTGTGCGTGTGTGTGTGTGTGTGGGGGGGGGGTGATGAATGATTACTTCTCACTTTGTAATCCAATGGGATGCTGATTTAAAGGCCAACCCCCAGCACCCAACCCTCCACCGTGAGGATAGTCAATGGCTTAAGTCAGTGAGAGGGACAGCCCCCCCAAATGACATTAATAATTTATGAATAATATTTTACACATCAAATGTCAAGGTTTTCAGGGAAACATCTTTAGCGTATCTTAGGAAAAATCTTCATTAATGCAAGACCCAAAGGATGTGTTTCCTTTTTATATGTCATGGGCTCACACCAGTGACTTGTACTGTGTCCATAAAGTATTTCAATTACCTTCCAGCACCAGTAGAAGAATTACATACGATTATGATTTTAACTGAGTGGGAACATAAAGTTTGTTTGTTCAAATTCAGCTTAATTATTACAGACCACAGTGTACATATAGAAAATTATAACAGCAAAGCAAATCTGTTGAGCCAAATGAAGAATTAAGAAGTCGTTGTCAATATTATATGAATTATTATAAGAAAGAATAATAAAAATTACCTTGTGAGAGCATACTGTAGCTGTTTTATACAGAGCCCACCTAGGGGCCACCTAGCTCAGCAACAGAAAATAATGTGTTGAGCGAGAAATGGACCTCAGGCTGTTGTTTTGAGGAGCCCCTCTTTGAAGTCGGAGGGCGCTTCCTGCCCGGAGTCCTCAATGAACCATTTGTTTATGTCCTCCTGGTCAGTAAATCACTCATCGCATCAAAGAGCTCCATTCTGCCCCATTACAACAATAGAGGGTCATGCCAATGTGCAAACATGACAAGGATGCAGAGCAAGAAAATGTCTTCCTTTCCTGGGGTGATCACAATTGTTCCAAGATTTATGCAATGCTGGCATAAGTCAGGGAGACCCTGGAAATCACGAAAAGCCATTCTCTTAAATATATATTTATATATTTAAATATATTTAAATATAAAAGGTCCTTCATGTTAATTTTTAGTGTATTTTCGCCGTCTGTTGTTATAACAGTTTTCTTTGGGTTGACACAGGGTAATCTATGCAACTTGAGAACAAAATTAATCAAACACCCAAAAAGTCAGATTGCCTTGGAAGTTTGGGCCTTCTGGCTTCTCCTTTATTTCTTTATTCGATGGTATTTGTTCCACACTGAGCATTTAAACATTCCACTTCTGCGTGACTAAACTGAAAGTAATCACTTTTATCATCGTTGTTGCTCTTGCAGTATGGCGCGTACTATTTGTTTGGCCTTGCAGTCGACAGGAAGCAAGCGGTTTCCCTAACAGTAAAAAGACGCCGCTGAGTCATACTGCCGGAAGAGTAGCCAACTCATTTTTGCCCATTTCTAAAACCTCAACACGTCACGCAAGCCAAACACATCCCTGACGTCAAGAAGGGATTTACTCGCCTCCCGTGAATATTCTTTCACAGTGGCCAGTTCCCTGATGTCTTGTAGGTCTAAAAGCCATGCGAACAGGAAACTGCAGAAGTAGACTACTGGCCCCCTTAACTCTAAAAGCCCTGGAAGACTGTAGTGTGGTGAGACTCAAGGCCAACAATGTGCCCACGGCCCATGTTCACATCCTCTCTGGAAGCACTGCCTTTCCCCAGTCCCTTGCACTATTTCAGGGCGGAAAAGGCTTCAGTTATACGAGGGTCGGCAGACCATTGTGTGGCAGTGATTCATGTGAAGCTGTATGAACAGTTAAGCAGTTATGGCTGCGGCCGATGCCAAGTTATTCCCACAAGGTTCAGATAAATGAGCAGTAGATGGATTTGGCTTGATTCTGAGATGGATATGAGGCGAGTACAGACTTTAACAAGGGGAGAAAGTTGAAAAATTACAGCAAAACTTCGGCACAGTTTGTGCTTTTAAAATCCGTTGTTGGTCAAATTACTTTCAATTCGGTTGCGTTGTGCAAATGGATTTCTTACATAATTATCAACAAATTCTTGACTTAATGGATGCAAGAATGGAAAAATATTGGAAAGCACAAAGTGTCGATGCTTATGCAAGCCTGAAGCACTGATGAGTCCTAAAAGGCTGCAGTTGATCAGTGATTTATCAGATATCGGTGTTCAGCCTACAGTTAGCCAAGACAATCATTACCTTGTAATCAAAAGCTACTGTTTCATTAACTAAAAAGGCAGAATTACCTTGCTTATATTGTCATTTTATCTGTTTATTTCTGTTGTATCTGGGCCAATAATTTTGTTAAAATTGTTTAATGACAATATTTAAATATTGCAAAGGGGGGTATCCACTTAAGCTACTTTGTTCTTTAGACATAACAGAACAATGAAAAATGTTACAACTCCTGAAATCATTAATTGGAAAAGAGCACAAGCTCACAGTTAGGCTGAGAATTCCAGCATTGAAGCTAATTTCATATCCAACACTTGACAGTTTAATCATCCTCTTAGTTACAACCTCTTCCTGCATTTACATAGATCATAAAATGCATGAGGAGGTTAGCTAATTCCTCACAGAGCCTCTTCCATATTAATAACAGCATTTACTATATTATGGCACTTGCATTAATTTGTGTGGGCAATGACATTATCCTCAATTGCTTTGCATTTCAGGCCAATTCGCTGGCTCAGTCAACTGGATCGGCAACCCCCATCCCTCCCTCGACGCTCCCCTCGGCGACTAATGAAAAAGACATCAGCAGGCGTCGAGAAGGTCGTCCATCCCCTTTAATTTGACCTCGCCGTGTCTGTTCTCTCTCTGACAGGTTTTGATGCATCCGGGGTGGCTGGTTCCCTGGCCATGCTGCGCGGATGGGCAGGACGGTCCTTTCTTATGGTGTCGCTTCACTCTCAGCCTAGAGCGACAACCCTCCTTTTCTCCAACCTACCCACTCTCAACCTGCTCCCCTCCCTCCCTGCACCATTGCTGCTCAATTACAATAATAGCAATAATAACCTTATCTGTCAGGTGCTTACAAGACTGGAATATTTAAATGTGGGATAGGATAACAAATAAAGGGGGATAGTTGGTAACTGGTAAAACCCAGGAGATCATCTAAATATGGTCTGAAAGCTAAACTAACAGTAGAATGTAACAACTTTATCAGTCGCTTCAACTTCCCATAGTGTCTTTTACTTTTTGCTTATTGAACAAGAGAAGGCTGCTGACATCTGCCAGCTTGAACAGAATAAGTAACGATCTGATTGGTGGCTGCTTTTGTTATTATTTTATCAAGACAGATTTTATTCCCAGCATGTATGCCCATTTTAAATCTGCATTACACTCAGTTGTCTTAATCCTGGACCTCGGAAAGACCAGTATATCCCTCTCTGACACAGCCTGAGCTGTAAAGTGTTAAAAGATCTGAGCCGTAGCTCAGAGCTATAATTGTCACTGTAACATCCAGTGTTGGATGGCCATCACCTTTTTCTCTTAGCAAGGCTCCCCGGGCCCCTGCCAGTTGTTCCTCTGCCCCCTTAATGAGGCACAAAGGGCAGTCGGTTGAGAAGCAAATAGCCAAATTGAATCGCGGCCTGTCCTTTTGTGTGCTGCATTAACAACTCAATTAAATGCCAGCAAGCATCTGCTGCTTTGCCAGTCTGGCATGAATACCGTACAGCCTCTATCGTGCTCTCATTTTTTTTTTCTCATTTTTTTACACTATGAGGGAGGCGGGAGGGCCAGAGAAGAAGAGAAAGTGGGCTAATGTCCTTGTACACTGACATTCTTGTTTATACTCAGCATGAGATGTGCGTAGGATAAAGGATAAAGTAGGATAAAGTATCTGTACACTTTAAAAAGTAGGGTTTAATGAATATGACTAATATAACAGAACACTTTCCTGTTTTGTAAGCCATTAAAATTGCATAATGACAGAACAAAAAGTCAGAACTCTAAATAAACCCTTAAAAACTGGTCTAAACAAAAACAAAAAAATATATTTTATATTGAAAGCGTCCCATAAAGTCCCACTCTTAAACGAAAGGCAGTACGGCAACGATTTATTTTGCTCAGCTCTTCGCAACAGCAAAAATCCTCTTATGCGTTTTCGTCTTTCTCAGCCTCCTACAGCAACATTAAAAGGTATTAAAGCTCTGTGTGAAACATGGCTGCAGGTTGTGGTGAGACAGAGGGAGAAGAACGTGGAGGGAGAAACAGAGGCAAGATCGGGAGAAAGGAGAGGCTGCTCATCCCAGACTGGGAGTTCATCCATCACTGGAATCAGTGTGTGCTGTAATTACTGTGTCAAATAGATGGGATGGTGCCTGGGAGGAACGTGCACATGTGTGGCTGTGCATGCATGTGTGCGTCCGGGACTGGATGCACCGGCATGTCTGCATGTGTTTGAGGTAATTTCTCAGTTGTGGTGATGTGTGTGTGTATGTGTGTGTGTGTGTGTGTGTGTTGTTCACAGATCTCCCATGGACACCTTATCTTCATAATCACCCCACCACAACCACCAACACCAACACCACACACACCAGACCACTCCCTTCTCCGCTGTCATCTGTCATCCATAGCCGGAGTTGTCAACTGGCGCTGTCATGCATTGCCAACATCGGGACGCCAGGAGAGGAAGTCTTAACTCTTTCAGCAGCGAAGCTCTTTGAGGGTTGGGGAGGATGCAGCTATTGAAGGAATGTGCAGCAGAAAGGATGGATGAAGAAACTGAAAAATAGGAAGCGTGGATAATTTGGAGTATTATTGATGCTAAATGTTTTTTTTACGGTTTTATTTTGATGAGTGTCCTCTAAAGCAGACATCATAATAAAGATACCAAAGTGATACTGGTCCTAGTACTAATAGATCAACTTGGGTTTTTAAAAAGCTCATCAGAAAACTAATATTTAGTTGGTGCAAATTATTAACAAGACAGAATATCTTTAGACTGCAAATAAACAAATGTACTCCAATAACATCTGTATCAAGATTTAGCAGCTCGTAAAGAAACTGTCAAATCGGCATTTTCTTCCACTGTGTACGCTGGCATTTGTAGCAAATAATACTATCAGGATCTTTGGATACATGAAAAGTGTGGTGTAGCTATCCTGCTACATGTTAGCCTGTTTACCTGCAAACTACCTGAACTTGGTCCTGCCCAACTGAAACTAACACAAGAAATAGCTTAACAGTCTAGCTAAATAATTAAGTAAACAGTAAGCCAAATTAATGAAACATGGCTAAAATAGATATTAAAGTGGCAGAACAATGGCTATTTATTGGCAAATATAATAGTAACAGACGTGATTAAGAAGGTTTAAATACTGAACTTAGATCTATAAATGGGAATAACAGATAGAAAGCATGAATGGACAAACAACTGAAATAATACAGTTGTGCAGGTAAAAGTTGAATACAACACAATCAGTTTACTTTCAAATTCAGTATCAGTTAAAAATCACTCCACAGACACACTGACAAGCCAACAGTGGCTGCTCCACTCTACAAACCATGTGCCATGGGAACTCAGGTGGGTGGTGGGGGTGAGATTGTGCTGGATGTACATCTTTCTTGTGCCTGGGTCCTGTCCTCTCGCTTGAGAAATTATCTGAAAAATGGGGAGCGTGTCCGCGAGCCATATGGCTCTGCAAGAACAGCGGCGAGAAGAGCAGTGGAGCACGTAAAGAGGTGGAAATGGCGTTAGCTGCTTGGCTGCTCAGTGTTGGCAATCAAAGTCTTGGTGAACCAGTGAAAGATGTAAGCAGAAGAGAGGATCATGAGTCCGGTCACTCTATTTGGCAGCGTGACAGGTCTGTCCTGATGGTGGAACAGTTTGATCTGTTAAGCATACACACTTTTATCCTGAATTCCACAAGAAGGTCAGTTAACCAAGTCATGAATAGCTGTCTAAACAAGCCATTTACACGTGTATTTTTTTTTCTGTAGAAACAAATGTTGAAATACATACATTTGCATAAATGTTAGAAATTGAAACAATCTAATAATTGACCATAATTTCTTCAAATTTCCCAGGAAAACATCCACAAAAAGCAGTCTGTGAAATGGCCAAAACTGCATTAAAAAAGCATGATTCACTTTGAGACAACACAAGCCCAATACTTTTAGACTTTTATTGGTATTACTGGCATACCTAAGTTGCATTTTCACTCAGTGTCCAATTTCATTTTTACTCGGTGCTTTATTAGTTTTAGGAAACATTCATAGTTTAGCTTAAATTACATTTATCACTTCAGAGTATTCTCAAAGAAATGCACAATGTATAAAACATACTTTCAAGTGAAATACATTTAGTTTCAAATTTGTGATGTCACAAAAAATGTATTTATATTGTACTTTAAAGAACATTTTGTTCTAATTTATGATTTTCAACGTTACTAGGGTCGACTTCTTAGCCCTAAAGTAAAACCCATTTTCAATACATGATTAGCCAGAGAATTAGCCAAACAGTGGCCAACAAACATATCTTGGTAAGGAGGAAAATGGGGGAAAACGGAATTGACAAGACAATCGCCCCGGTGGCTGAATGAAAAATTGCTCGTTTGTACGTCAGTGGCAAATGGACTAGTTCTTATTTAGCGCTTTTCTACTCTAGCTGAGCACTAAAAACACTTTATACAGCACATTTGCATTCACCCATTCACAAAAGCACTGTTTTCTATATCAGAGTGTTTTCTGTCTAACATTCACACTCCAACGGTTACATCAGAGAGCAACTTGGGGTTCGGTATCTTGCCCACAGATACTTTGGCATGAAGACTGGAACGACCAGGAATCGAACCACCAACCTTCCAATTAGCTACCTCCTGAGCCACAGCCACCCCTACCCCAACATGTCCAGCCTGCACACTCACAGAATGGAGCAAGGGCGGGTCCTTCACCTGTTACTGAAACAAAGACAAAGTGGGCTCAAGAAATGGCCATTAAAGTTATTACAAACAATAATTTGACCTCAGGGTGCCATGGGCCACAGTGAAGACGGTTTGACTTTGGAGCAGTCTTCAAAATGAGTAAGTAAGCTATGAAGACATGTTTGGCATTAACAGATTCACAGCAATCTCAAATGAATCATTTTTAGAGGGTAAAAAGCCTGAAGTTATATTTTTCACTTTTAAACTGTTAGATTATGGTAGATATTGACCTACCAATAAGCTGCATTTCAATGTTTAGCCTATACAATCAACACTTTTTCAAAGACATACATGCATTTACTTAATTCTTCAATCTGTACACCAGAAATGATCACTTAAATATGAATAAAATAATATTCTTTTTAGCACAATACCCCATGGTAAAAATGTCACACAGTAACATTTGGTAGATTTTTGTTTAAATGTGGAATCGTTTATTGGCGTCTACCCTACCATCTCATTCATGGCTGCAGTGTTGGCTCAGGTATTTTGTTAATATGTGGGATGAAGAAATGAAGAAGACCCACAAAGGCTCCACTAATGTATGGAGCCCAGAATTTTGTGTAATACCCCCCGAAGGCTCCAGCACAGTGAAGTAGACACTTGTGCTGCTAATGAAGAATATTGTAATTAATTATAGAGTGCAGTGTGACTTAAGCTGTCCCTAATTTGTGAAAGCGGAACAGCTTCAAGCTTTGCAGAGACCTATAACCTCATAACGTTGGCAGAAAGAATTGACAGCTCTCGGCTCGACTCTTGAGCCCTTGACACCGCTGCCATCCCACAACAACCTTCCTATTTCCTTACAATGGCAGCGCTGCTACTCTCAGGGGCTATTAGGGAAATGTAACATTTGGTGCCATATGCTTGGAGGTTGTTTGGGAATAGTGATGTGGCCATATTTTGACACGCTGTAGCTTACATTTTGCCAGTTAATTACCGTCATGACATCAGAACAGAAAGCAAACCGCAGATGCAGCGTTGGTAAAAAGCTCTCAGGGAGGGAGGGAGAGAGGGAGGCTTCAGGGGAAGATCATTAAAAAAAACTGAGTGTTCATTATCAAAGGTGACTTGACTGACTTGCACAAATAGTTTCAGTTTGTCTAACTTCTCTGAAGTTTGTGAACTTCATGTTCATTATGGTAATTTATGTAATTTATGCTAAAATCAATGGTGGGAATTTCAGTTCGCAGCTTATGGTTAACTAGTCTAGATTTGTGTTACTAGTTATAGCAAGCTTCCTGACATTTGGATGAGCTGTTATTGTACGCGCTTCTGTAAATCAGTGCAGGGTCTAATTAAGGGTTTCTTTCAATGGACTTTAAAAAGTCAGTGTGTTCCATTACTTTCCATATTTTTAGAAAACAAAGGGTTTCATTGTATTTTTTTGTTACCGTACGGGAGTCCTCGTTGATGACATCCAAGCGGATACTTTAGAATTGCATTAATGTTTATTCATCATCTATTTGAAGTGTTCACATGTGGACCAGGGTTTAAGCGGAGCGATCGGGAACAGCATTCAGGCACCTTTCGTTAATGGGTAATTAAATCTGATATGCAGTTCAATACAAAATACTGGCCTTCACACATCCCTCTCTGTCTCATCCCTGTGATGTTCATGCTTCAGATGAAAAACTTGTATTTGAGGTACTCCAGTATCTAGCCAGCGCCACAGAAGTAGAGCGAGTATAACTGACGCAGCGTTTTTAAACATTTCAAATTCAGCGTTTCAAACAGCTCAACATACATGACACGCAAACGGTTTCTGTGCAATTTGGCACAGTATTTGCCTGCTAGCTAAGGGTACAGTGTCTGTATTTCCCAGGAAAGAAAAAAATGTTAACGTGATCATTTTATTCTCTGAGGTGGAGACGATGCAAGAATGTTTTAACCATTAAACTGTATTAACGACTTGCCCCCAAATTTGCTGGATTCAAATCCCTCTACAATGTGAACCCCTGGTACAATTTTCAAAACCTAAACTGTTCTGTAATCTGTGTGAATGGTTCTATCAATTTAGCTTAGAATTGAAAGCAAACTGACAACTTTCAAAATTCGTCCGAGTACCTACTCAGTGGCAGAGAAGGGGCCGCCGTAAGCTCCAGCGCACACATATAAATGTGCTACAATGTGTAAGCATGATTGCAGTCACACCTCATTACACAGTCAGTGGGTTGGATGAGCCACATTACTGTGGAGGCTTGTTTCCGCCACAATAAAAAAAATTCGAAGCTTGAAATTTTGAGAAAATGAGTAGAAATTTCAAGTCACGTGAATTTTGCATTAATAACTCAGAATTTCAAAAGGTTACCTACCTAGTAAGCTCTCTATTACATTTCATGTGATTGTGCATCGTTGAGAATGTTCACGTGGAAGACGTGGAGGTTACTGTTAGGCTTCTTATTGTTTGTTTTTACCAGGTTACGTTATTCAGAATAGCCATTCAGTTGGGCGCATTAATGACTATCCTTTGTTATGAGCTGTTAGCAAAGAATAGATGTTAATGCACAGCATGCAGGTTTCATATTTATGGCTTCAAAGTGATGAAACGAAACAGTGAATATGTGTTCTTGTTAATGCTGAACATATTAATCAAAGTAACTCCAAAGTAGCACAGAGCCGTGATTGTCATGTGCAAAGCCCAGGAGATGTGTGTGTTTGCATTTAATATTCCTTGCACTGAAGAAAGCCGACCGTGGTCCAAAAAGCCCTGGGGTTATTTATAGTGGGCAGCAGGCTGAGTGGCAGACTTCTCTTAATCAGCATGCTACTATGAGAGGTAATTTAAAGACCCTGACAAGAATTAAATTGTGTTTTGATTTTCTCATTAGCCTAATCTCAAGTGGGGCTCGTTATTGTGTAATTTTCCTGTCTTGACACGACATCTTGTTTTGGGCGATGACAGCCGTATGCCAGCGTTTTGGGGATGGGGGCAAGGGTGGCAGCACTGGGATCTGTATGTTTGTGCGTGTATATCTGGGTGGGGTGGGGGTTGTTATTCCATGGTGGCAGCCTGAAGTTATTTGGTGGGCTGTGCCTTCTGGTGTCCCCCTTACACGTGCACACACACACACACACACACACACACACACACACACACAAACACCACCACTTCCAGCCACAACTGATGGGAGAGCAGTTGACGTTCAGTAGCTGCAGGGGTTGTTGAAGAGGTCCAGACTTGTGTGTGTGTGTGTGTGTGCGTGCTTGTGTGTGTTGAGTTGGCAGACACTGTGCAAATGAATCTTTCAATGAAGGTTCATCATTTTAGCAGCCAAGATAATTCATTTGCCAGTGTGAACACTTGCATGTCTGTATTGTGTGTGGGCTAATGTGCAGGGGGGCTACAAGCTGCATCGGTCTGTAATCTGTACGTCAGTGCAAATTGTTATTTATGAAGGTTAAAGACAGTTTTCCTGGAGTTCAGTGTGTCAGTTGGGGTTACGGTGCAATCTGTGCAATTTAACTTGGTCAAAGAAGATATTTTGTCTCAATATTTTCTGTTTGCTTAGTGAAACTGTGCAGCTTTTCCTTAATTTTCCCCTCTCACACTGTAAATGTATCAGAAAGGTTGAGAGTTGACTCACTAAGAATGCTTTTTTAAGACTCCAGCAGTCATCTCAGCAGAGTCCCTGACTTCTGTTAAAGATGTTGCAGAATTTCCAGCTACACAGTAACTACATAAATAGCAAAAGTTAATATTTATGGCCTTTGCTGGCATTTCTGGATTTCTTGGTAATAAGGTATGAAAAGCTCAGCATGACACTGTGGACACAGTGAGATTAAAATATTGACAGCAGACGGTGTTTTTTTAGCCCTATTGGCTGTTTTTCATACAGTCTTGGCAGGATTCTGGCAGAGGTGATAAATCACATCTTTTAGTGTCTTGGATTCTTTTCTTACTGCAGGTTTCTTGTCGCCAGTCTTTAGCAAGCCAAATGTGAAAGCTGTGACCCCCATTGCCCCCTACACCTGTTGTGGTGAATCTCACTGCTAGTCGAGATATTAGGGAAAGACGGGACACAAAGACAGCACAGAGAGCAAGAGGCTGCTTTACCATGTGTGAAGGCTGCAGGAGTGATGCTATTTACAAGGAACAATTAAGTGCCTGGCTCCTGCTTTTTAGCAGCGGTGTCTAATTGTGTGGGTTAAATCATCAAATTAGATTTTGCTTTTACAAATTTGTTTAATTAAATAGATTTTTAAATATACCTCTGTTCTCAATCAGGCCATGCGAGCTGGTCCAAAGCATGTGAAAGCTGCAATATCGTCTCAACCTAATTTGTTGTTGTTTTCTAATACAGGCTAAATCAGTTCAGTGAAAAGCATTAAGCTTTTTTGGGAAGGTTTAATGAGGCGCATAATGCCAATTGCATCTTTTCTTCAGGTCTATTTTTAAGACTTTTGAAACGGGGGATTCAAATTCAATTTTCAGTGTCTGACAAGGAAGCTGTCAAAAGAAAACAAAGAACTATCCTCCATCTGTTATTCACACTTTCATACATCAAAGTCATAGAAGGAAGGATAGTCCAGAAGAGGTCAGAACCAACTAAATGATTTATCAAAGTGAACAATGGTGTGACTTCATTGACTCAGCCCATGCCACTTTGGCTGTCATCATAGCAGCCTTGGTTCCCACACCTCCAAGAAGACAAGAAAAATGAGTCCTTTGACACATTTTACAGAAAAAGCGGCTCACGTTTATAGAAGTCTTCATCCTTCTTTAAACATATCCTGTTTGGGTGAGGGAAGTCACACACACTCTGACCTTTATGAGCGCTCAGGGTTCCTGTCTAGGCTTCTGTCGGGAACTGAATGGCATCAGTGGACATCCCTGTCTCGAATCACCGTTTCACTTGTCTGGTTTAGATTGAATGGAACTTTTAAGTGCCCCGATTAGTATGCGCAGCAGCAAAACACTGGAATATTGCACAGAGCTTACATGAATATTTCTCCTCTAATTGTTCTTCTTTTTGATAAGTTGTCCCATATAAATTATCAGCACTAGTGTACCAGGCACTGAATTAAAAGCATTTATGAAAGGCTTAAGTATCGTATTGCAAACTACCTGCAAGCTCTTGTCCGTTTCACAGTTTCCAACTATCCCTTGGTCTAACAGCTTCAATTTACATAAAAATGAGCCTGCCTTGTGTGAGAGTGATGCAACATCTGTGCTGATCAGAATTAATTGAAATCTGTAATGTTGTGCAGCGCTGCTAATTTGCTGTGTTACTCGCAGCATATAAAGAAGCATTGTGCTATTTAGGAACGTCTTTTCACTACCCCTGATTGAGACATGAGCTAAACGCTTCACTGTACTGTAGCTGCGATGGCTGCTTGCTTTGTAAGGTTTGTAGTTATAATTAACACAGAAATTGCTATAAAATACAAATATGTGCTACATGTTCAATTCACATGGCATAAGCACATAGCTTTAAGTGCCACTGCTCTGATTACAGTGTTTCAACATGTATCAGGATCTACACAGGAGATAAGACTTCAACACCTTTCCATTAGTCTCATGATAAATGAGACGTGCATAAAATACGGGGGGCATGTTATCTGCACTCAGTCTTTGAGAATGGATTTGCATGAACACTGGTGTTAACAGTTTACAGTCACACAAATGCTCTTTTAGCCTGCCTTCTGTGGATGTGCAAAATGTTTTTTAGTCAGGTTCTTGTACGTAAATTTCTTTCAAAACACTGATTCCTTGTTCATTTTCTTGGTTAAAATCCACCATCAGCGTCAGTGACTGATGAACACAGAGCCGTGTTTAGGCTCAGGCTCAGTACTCTGGCTTGCAGAGGGCAGATGTAGATTACCCACCGGTTTAATTGGCAGCTGCCCCTTGTGTGCAAGAGCAGTTATGGGCTTTCACAATGTGCATTCTGATTCTTGTAACAAATGGTTGCTGCTCCAACTCACTGTTGCTCTGTTTTTGCGTAGAGGGATCCATCGACTGTAACACTGTAGAGTGGCACCACTGTCGTCGTGACACCGCTGCTGTCTGTGCTATTGCACGATAGCACAGACAGCAGCGGCGATGCATGTGTACACCTCTGCGCACAGGAGAAGGCAGCCTGAAACGACACAAATTCCATTTCTTGCTTCTAGCATGAAGAGAAAGTAAGGGAAGTAGTGTGTATAGGTTATATATCAATAGGATAGCACATCAATCACGTAGAGTGATAAATGATGTAGCTTACCTTCATTAATTGGCGTAAATAGATAGAGATCAGCTGAAATTGCAGAACTTTATTAAGTCATAACATTTACCTGGTTCTTTATTTACTTCTTTACATTTTTCAAGGTATTTTCATGCGTGCAAACAGTAAGCACCTAAGATATTTTGCTGACTCTTGTAATACATCAGTGGAAACCCTGGTACATCTTTATTACGTCTTTTCACTGTGCAGGGCAGTCAAATAGAGTTCAATATGATTTTCTAAATATCTGTCATAGATGCAATGCATCTGTGGCCAGAAGCTCTCCATGGGTGCTGTTAGTGTTGCAAGACACATAACCATAGAAACCAAGGATGGGTAACCATGGTAGCCAAAGAAATGTTGGAGAACTTTGCAGATGAGAATAGCTTGCAAAGGTGTATTTTAACCCAAGTACAACTTTTTTTTTTAATCCTAAAGCCACCCAAATAGAAATAGAAAGAAAAATCCCAAAACACGAGCATTGGGGGGGGAGTTTTCCAGTGTTTTACCTGAGCCTGGTTCTGCCGGAGGTTTCTACCTGTTAAAAGGGAGTTTTTCCTTCCCACTGTCGCCAAATGCTTGCTCATAGGGGGTCGTTCTGACTGTTGGGTTTTTCTCTGTAATGACTGTAGGGTCTTTACCTTACAATACGATGCACCTTGAAGCGACTGTTTGTTGTGATTTGGTGCCATATAAATAAAATTCAATTGAACTGAATTCCTCAGCCAGGACACTAACCCGTGTCTTCTGGTTGGAGGTTGTGATTGTATCATCTACCAACACCACCTACCTCTCGCTGCAGACTTCTGTCATTTTTTTCTTTCTCATGCTGGAAATTGATAGTGAAGCATAATCCCTGTGTTTCAAAAACTGACAGTTAAGGGCTACACCTTTCATGACCAAAAAAAGGGGTTCCTGACCATTCTTCAGTAATTCTTCTGACTTATCAGACTTGAGTTTAATGACTTTTTTTTTTCTTTTCAAAAACAGGTCTACAACAGAGCTGGCACAGAAGAACCAATCCCTGGGATTGTTTGAAACAAAAACAAATCAACTGTGACTGCTTTGATTTAAAAAAAAAAAAAAACAACTATAAAATGGTCATTCCTCAAACCCAAAATTTTATATGATTTGAATAACAGCAAGGCTTCTGGTAATTTCATATAAGCAGCTCACTGCTGCGGCACTGTGACATACTGGGGTCAATGGGACATTTGCAGCCATTTACTCTAGATTAATGGGGAGAAAAGGATGTAAGATATGCTGGTAGAAGGGAAGTACAGGAAGGCTGGGAAGGAGGCTGCTACATCTAACGGGATCTGACTCTTAACCCTCGTGTGCATTAGACGGGCGATGATCTGTAAAGCTACGCTCCACTGGGGTACGCTAGCGAGTCTCTTTTACGCCTTGATCTATTGCCCCGCTTTAGCTCCGACAATCTATCACACGGAACTGGCAGTAACGGATGAGAATGATCTACTGGAAAAACTCTCTCATTTGTCTCTGTCGCAGCCAGTGAACTAGAGGAGACGCTAATACAGGGAGACGGCCTGGGGAGGGGATATAATTATGTCTCTGCACTCTTCTGCTCACTGGCTGAGTATGGAAGGGATATTAGGTATAATAAAGCCAGGCCTTGCGTCCTTTCTTTTGACTTTTTTTCCCTCCTTGACATCTTTTTTCCCACTGTATTTTCTCTTTCACTTGCTATCTTTTGACTTCTATTAATGTCTCTCTTGTTTTCCACCTCTTACAGTGACTTTTTTTTCTTGAAATCTCTCTCACAGCCATGAACACATCTGCCTCTGCAGGTTTGCTTCTTCATTCAATCTCCAGAAAACCTAGCGTACCTCCTGACACTGCAGTGAGTTTCACTTTTTCATGGCGGTGGTCTTAACCCAAACACAAAGCATGAAACAAGCTTAGGTAAGGCAGCTCAGGTTCTACAGTTTAAACTCTGGATGCTATCAAATCTTTTGCCATCCCAGGGAGTGTTTTCATGTACAAATTCTGTTAGAGTTGACTGAAAAAAATATATACACTGCAACATTGTTATCACAGTTTCCCGTTTACCGCCCTGTTTCAAGGCAGGTTTACAATAAATTTGCAAGTTATTGTGCAAAAAGTACAGCTTCCTACCATAGTCATCAAAAATCAGTCACTGTTGTATATGTATCACAAATTCTAAAATGTATCATACTAAGAGTTATTATTCTGCTGCCGTGCTTGTTTCCAATTTTTAAAAAAAATGTTTTAGGAAATAAATTATGTTCTAATAAGTTATTCATATGCAGGATGTCATTTAAAGTGGATTTTTTTTTAACTTTACAAAATCCAGACACGACAGAGTGAGCCATGAAATAAATCAGTGACAATCATCACTGGCTCTCTCTCCAAGTGATTTTTGGTAGCGTGAGTGAGGTTTGAGTCAACAGGCTTTTTGGAGAGAGGAACAAATGCGTAGGACTAGCAGCCAGCTGTCCTCTGTGTCTGGCCATCCAGCTTGAATTGCGTTTCTCTCTGGGTTCCAGTTTGGATTTAGTGATAACTGCTCTGGCCAGGCAGCACTTGGACTCTGACTGCAGGCCCGTGGCTCATCCAGAGCTGTTGCTTCCCATCTGGGATGTGGTAGACAAGAATATAAGTATCACCTATGACCCAGAAACCAAGCTGAGACATGACTCGTGCACACAAAGAAAGACAAAAACCACATCAGTTTAGAAATATTGATTCATAAAATTTTGATATTTTCCTTATGATCCCTTTCCACAGCAACATCTTAAAGCAACATAATGCAACTATTTACCTTAAACAGCTTTGAGATTCTTTTTATGGGATACTAAATTGTATGCTTCCCTTATGTTCAAGCTTATAGTTAGGGCTGGATCAGGTGACCCTGAACCCTCCCTTAGTTATGCTGCTATAGGCCTAGGCTGCTGGGGGAGGAGGGGGGGGGTTCCCATCATCCACTGTTTCTTTTCTTTTCATTCACCTTATTTACTTTGTTTATACTTCACTCTGTATTTAATCATTAGTTATTATTAATCTCTGTCTCTCTTCCACAGCATGTCTTTAGTCCTGTCGCTCTCCAGATGACTGCCCCTCCCTGAGCCTGGTTCTGCTGGAGGTTTCTTCCTGTTAAAAGGGAGTTTTTCCTTCCCACTGTTGCCAAATAAATAAAATTGATTTGAACTGAACTGAACTGAATTCTGCTTCATAAACTGCCAACTAGAGCTCTTCAGATAACGACAACAGATTTAGGTAATTATTTTCACTGCAAACATCATTGCAGAGGCGACGCAACCAACAAAAAAGAATCGATTGAGCGAGTTAATCTCAGGCTGGCTTTTATTCACTGAAACAAAAATGTTTTAATTGACACCAAGCTGGCTTTTTTGCTTTTAGACTAGTAATAATATTAGCTGGCTTGCTATGTGTTCAGGCATCGTTTAGGATTTGGGGTTGTTGACATGGTTCTGTGGCTTTTCACATCGTCTTTGCTGCCTCCAAAATTTCTGAGCATGTAAACAAATGTAGATTTAAATGCTGTACATGATGAGGGGTTCAAGACATAATGACAGTACTTGTGACAGTGAATGACACTCCAAAACTGTAAAGGTGTCCTGTCACAAAACAAACCAAACAAATTAACAATAATTAAGCTTTAATGTTTAAGCAAATTAAGTATTTAATGTCTTGCTGGAATAAAGGCTTTCAGTGCTTGCCTGGTGAGTCAGCTGCCCTGTAGCATGTTAAGGCTTCTGTAGGCAGGAAACAACCACTGTGTTATGGGTATAGTTCCTTCCTAAAACACTGCACAAAGGCACACGGGAGACCTGCAGGATGCACGTGTGTGTATTTATGCACGTTTTTGGAGTCATCGCTGCACATGCACATATTTACAAACGCTTACTGAAGAGTTTGTCAGCTTGTAATTTCTGCATCTGTCTTTGTGGTGGTATTTGGGGGAACCTTATTCAAAATTCATGTTCAAAATCGTTAGTGTTTTTCCCACTCGCCCCGCTCCCATAGCATCCAATATATTGAAATTCTTATTATTAATATGGTGGTTACATTAATTAGGGTTTACGTGAAAGTTGACATGCCTCAGCCTTCTGACTGGAGGATTAATTGTTCAAGGCAAACAGCAGTTATTCACCAGCCACTGTCAAATCAGACTGCTGTTCGTCAGAGAATGGAAATATGCTCCAAAGAAGAGAGACATTAAAGAGAGGAGGGCCTACAGCATGAAGGGGAGACCTGTTAAACAGCCTTTTTATGCGACCACCACCGCTGTGTGACAGTTTGTTTCTGGAGTAGTAAACAAACGGTGGTGGTGATGGAAGTGGTGTGCTGGTTGTGCAGAGAGGATGCTTGAGCACAGAGTGGCCTTCTGGCTCGAAGCATGTTACCTTGAAAGCCCTCTGCTGGATTAATGAGTGATTATTGTGTCAGGTTCCATCATTCATCGGCATGTATTACTTTTGCTCTGTGCCGTTTCTCCCTTTGCCCACAAACACAATCCACCTCTCCCGTTTCCTCAGCTCGCTGGCCGACGGACAAGAGTTGTTTATGGGAAAGGTTCGCATGATTCATCTTTTCTGACGTTAAAATTGTGATATTTTTTCACGTTGGTTAATTGCTTTTGAGAAATTCGGACAAGCATTTTTAAGGAAACGTATGTGTGCTGTAGGATAAGGAAACCAACATTATTAACAAGATGGCTGTAGCTCCTGATTTTAAAGTTAAAACTATGCTTTGTCCTCTGATATCATCTTCAAGGTAAAATATGGACTCTATTATCTTCTCAAGTTTTAGTTGGAAAATGTTTCTATAATGGCAACAATTCTTAGATTACAGTAATCTTCAAACCCATCTGCACCCTTCTGCACTTAAGGTGAATGTGTCCTCTGAGATCAACTGTCAATATTTTTCTTAATTTTTTAGTTTTTTTTTTTTTTTACTTTTTTACCCTGAGAGTAGAGAGGAGCTCAGTTTAGCCCTCTGCACTTCTGCTTCACTGATTGGAACCAGGATCTTTAAAAATGGGAACTTAAGTAAAACATGCCATAAAATTCTGAAGGCTAACCATAAACTAACCAATTTCTTTCATTCTTTTAAAGGGAACTCTAACTGAAACCTCCACGTAAACTTTTACGAGGATCCCTGGGGTCACCCGTAAACCCGTTAATAGAGATGAGATATGAGCAGGGCGCTTGGGCCTCCCATTTCGTTTGCATTTCTTTCTCTCTCTTTCTTCCTCCTGTTCCACTGCATTCTTGAAAGAGGTCAAATGCTGTTCGGAGCAAACGCTGCCAAGAATCCATGTCGTTTTTACCAAATAGCAAAAATGAAAATTTGATCCACGTGGAGAGACAGAGTGGATAAACATCGACATGTTCGAGCTGTGCGTCCGTTCTGCTCCAGTTGCATTTCTTTGCACCCCGCTCGCTATGAGGATGTGAGTTTGGTGCAGGGGTGTAGAAAAAGGTGAAGCTCACACTGTTTTAGTGGCCATCATGCAGAGATGTTTTCCCTCACGTTCAGCGTGGGACAATTCATTAGCTTCATTTACCAAATGATTGACAAAAATCATGTAAAAAGATATATATTTGCTTAGATATATATTGTTTTCCATTTAAGGGTTAGATGTTAAAAAAAATATATCCATTTCATTTGTTATTATTTGCACCTGGAACCTGTTCTGACAAATATCAAAACAAACAAAAAGAATGAAGTACAGATCTCCATGAATTTGAAAATATCATACACATTAGCTCCACTAAATGCTCAAAAATCAAAAGCAGCAGTAAAATAAAGTCACATCCAGCGAAATGATAAATATCTCGACAGTGGGCTTAGTCTAACATAATGCGTTCTGGCATGTCTGTAATCCTGCTAAAATCACTCCTAAGAGAAATAATCTTAGTACTAAGGTAGCTTTTACTGTGCAAAGCTTATCCTGCAGTATGATAATATTCTGGTTTGCAGTATTTTTACTAAACACTGTAACCCTAATTACCTTGACATTTTATTTCCTGATTAGTGTTTTATTACAGATAATCATAAACGCATTTAGTTGTGGTCTCATGAACCTTTGTCCAAGAAAAACATATGAGGTGGGGGGGGAGAAAGAAGGAAAAATAAAAGAGTGCTGGACTGTTCTGACTGTTGTGTTGGGAATCATTATCTACTTAATGCTCCAGCCTTGGTCTCTTTGTTGGTTTACTCAGAGCATGAGCTGTGTTTCATATCCCTTTGAGACTAATGAGAACAGTCTTGGGACCTGTTGTGGTTATTTTGACAAATTGAGCCTGTAGTTGTTTTTCCTTTTACTCCCCCATATATTGCAATCTGAATCACAACTCTCGCTGTAATAGAGATGATTTGGATCTCTAGTTTTGTGCTTTCCGGGACCAAATTATAACACTGAGCACTGTAATCGCATATCCTGGGAGTGAAGTAAGTGGTCACTGACTCATAGCAAGTCTATTAGCAAAGGAGTGATTGTGGCGCTGAAAAATCTGACAAAACAATTGCTTAATTTTACAAATGATAATGATTTTTTTTTTTTTTTTTAAGGCAGAAGGCCCCGCTGGGCAACCAAAATATAGACCCCGGTAAAACGTCATGTCACGAGAGTTCATGAGCATGTGATGCCTTTGGTCGACGGGACAGCCGCCTGCATTTTTTACTGCAACGCTAATGTCTCAGGTTACACTGTAGCCTGAGTCAAGCAATGGCCTGAGACCACCCTTCAATTAATCTTACCCTTGTAGCGGCTTATAATTTGCCATTACAAAAGCCATTAAACCTGGGGGCCTGATTCTGAGCTCCTGGGACTGCTTTGGGAGTAGGGGATGGGGATCGGACAGGCCTCCAGTTGGCCCCTTGGACCCCGGACGAGCCCCCTTCTACAAAACAGACAGGTACTTAAAACCAGGGTGAAAAGATCACCTTAAAGAAAACAAGGAAGATTAATGGGAAAAAATGAGGGCCCTTTAGGTCGCTTTCATCTGGGTTTGATTCAGGCCTTCGGTGAGCCATTAACCCAAAGGACAACTGTCCACCGCCAACGTGAGAAATGAAGCTCCCCTGCTCCGGTTCAGACAAACATTTGAGCTGCTGCTGAATTTTTTGGAGTGAGCCCAGCGGAGTGGAAGTGGTTATGTTTTCTGAGCTCATCGGTGATTCAGTAAGCAGATGCAGATAATATTTATGGAGATATATTTGACATCTTGCTTCGTGTGTCCGCAAACTAATACTCCAAGACAATGTAATCACTTATATAGAAATTGTATATTACAGCAAAAAAAAAAAAAAAAAAAAATAGATTGACTACTGAATCTGAGCCAGATGTATTTTCTATAACAAACACTGAAGATTGGGATAGCTTATCTGAATGTTGTAACCATTTCCTTGGGACTCTGCCTGGTCTTGATGCTTCTGGAACAACTTCTCACACCACCAGATAAAATAGATACGAACCATCTGGCCAAACAGCACGTTCATATTAACAAACAGGCTACTTTTTACCCAGCTTGAAATGCCATATATGTCAGGGTGGCACAGGGTAAGCGCCAGTGGAATTACTCTAAAGAAATTACTGAGTGAGCCCAAAAGAAATGTTGAAGGACAGGAGGGGTGTTTTCAAAAACTTTAATTGTTTTGCTACATTTCACTGAACAACAGGGCTTCGTGTTCTGCTGTCGGTTCGTCAAAGCTGCTCTTATTTTGGCGGTCTGCAAATTTCAGTGCTGTTTATTTCGAGCGCTGTGACACGAGTGCAGTTAGCTCGTGCATCTGTGGTTTCGAGTACTTGTGAAGAAATTAAGAACTTTTTAAAATGTTGGAATGCAGATATGTGCGGTTTCAAAATGCATCGTGCATTTGTTAATATGTGGTCTCAAAGCTCGGATTTGTTTTGTGCTGACTTATTAATTTTTTTTTTTTAACAACAACCCTCCAAAAAGGTCAAAGAAATGCTCCACATGAGGTGGTACCTGTAATGTTGCACCAATGCTGATAAACATCTAGACCCTTTTGGCATTCAGGCGTCAGATGCGGAGAAAGAGGTGAACATCGCTTAGATTTCTGATTTAGGCATTAGCAGTTATATTGTCATGCGGCCTCTGGAGGTGAGTATAAATAATAGAGAGCTGGATGTGAAGGTTGGAGCGCCGGTATGGTTCGTGGCAAGTACAAAGCCCACACCTGGCCCCGGAGTGAAATCAAATCTATCCTGAACTCTGTCTCTCCTCTCATTTTGCTTCAGCAGTTTTCCGTGAGCAGGGTTCTGGGTCAGGAGTTAGGAGGAGTGATTTGAGTGCGGGTCAAACACACGGACAGCTTCGCACAATAATGTGTTTCAAAGCTGTTACATCATTGGTGTAAAAGGAAAAAAAATTTAAAAGCTTTTTATTGTTTTTTTTAAAAAAAAACAAAAAACTCCCTATTCTGAACAAATAGATTCAGTTGCTCAGTGCTGTTAATAACTATTCTAGTCAGTGCATCTTGTGAATTATTTACAGTTACAAAGGTCTGACTTTCACTGATAATGGGCTGTAATCACTGGCCATTAAAACCCTTTAAAGGATCAGCACCCACTGAATCCTCTGCGGGTCAGTGATTTTTTTTTTTCTTTTTTAAATAGGGATCAATAAACCAATTCCTCTTGGTTATGTTTTTCTTGTCTACAGCAATTAGTTCAGTGCTGATTAAATCACAGCACATTATCTCCCCAGGATTTATCTTGCCTACATTGAGTTCCTTTCACCCTCCTGGCCACAGGAGAGTGGGTAACGCCTGCTGGGAAAGAGAAATAATCATTCATTAACCTCTGACCTGAAAGGATTGTCAACTGAGTCACCCGACTGTGTCCCCCACCTTCCCGAGCCCCCGAGCGTCCAGCCAAGGCAAATTGACAATTTACACGCAGCAGCCCAAACTTTATTAACCTGTGCCGCGGTTTGACCCAGTCACTTGATCAGCTGGTAAAACGAGGTGCAAAGCTAGTCTCAGATCTGAATTACAGTGTTCAAGGGAAGAAAATGTTTTTCTCTGTTTTCTTCTGTTGGCATTTCGGGTGATGTGGAAAGAGATGAAAGGCAAACAGTGGGTGAGTGGAAGGATTGGGTATGAAAACATAACTTGAGCTTAATTTATGGAGTGTGACAATCGCAAACAGAGATGGATGGACATGGAGATCATCTCTCTGCCATTATGGTTTTCAGTCGTCTTCCTTTCTTCTTGAGCGTCGCATAGCTGCCGACCCTTTTGTGATGTTTTCAGGCCCGCTAGGGTTTGATGTCTTCATACGGTCACAGTAGGTGATAAATTACAGAAGGCCCCTTTTTTCTTTTCACCACATGCGTGTTTTCATGCATGTGTCTGATTTTTGAGTGTGCTTCCTGCTTCAGAAGTTGGCCACCACAAATCACTGTAAAGCGTTTTGATCACGGGAATGGCAAAAATAAAGATTGCACAGCACCAGCTTTCCACCGATAGACCAACACGAAGGGAAGAAGACCACCTAAAGTGTTGAAATGCACGTGTTTTGTCTGGATGACTGAGCTGCAAAGGGCCATTGCATATTTTAACAATCGTGCACCAATCATCGCGCACGAGACAGAAGGGCACAAATGTAATCTAGAAAAGGTATTTTCTCTGACTTCAAAAGCAAACCCTTGAATATTGATTGTGTTGTCAATGGTGGTCTTGCGATATGAATTATAATGCTATTTCTGTCCCTGCACAGTAGCTGTAAACACAACCAAGCTGCCCCAAGATCTTTCCTTCTGACATTATTAGGAGCTACAACTGTGTGAGACTCAACATGGTGTAAAAACAAACCAAATGTCAGCACTGTTGCCCAAGCGCCTCTGCTATAGCCAACAGCAAATGTAATGAAAGCTCGGAAGGGTCTGTTAGTACGCCGCTGACCTTTTATACATTTATTGTTCTCCTGACATTTCTCAAAGATGGAGGAGGTGAAAAATAGAATGAGTTACTAAAGCAGAAATCAGGATTTTAAACTTCCAGCCCCCCGTTAGAGAATGACTTTCATCGATCCAAACTCTTGGACTTCACAGAGGGTCGATGCTTCGTGATTGCCAACACTAACTAACTTGCCGCTGCTCTCTCTGTAGACATGGTACAGTTTTTATTAGCTTTTGTGTCACCAGTGTTAGTGGAAAGTGAAAAGAGAAGAAAAAGGTCTTGCCCACTGGGCTGTTTTCCTTTTTGGAACAAAATAGCAAACTTTAAACTGGAGCTGGTTTTCTTGAGTCCAACACCGTCTAAACACAGCCGTCAACATCATTTCTGACTTCTCACTGACAACAGTATTATGTAGAACATACTTGGGGTTGGCAATTATATATATATATATTTTTTTGCTTATAAATTGCTCATAAAAGCAAATTTTGCCTGTATTCTGAGAAATCATAGTATGTTGATGAAGGAAGAGCTAAAGTGTAGAGGTACACTCTGTTTGGTTCCCAAGCTCATCTTTAAAGATCATCACCAGTTGAGTGAAATACATGTCATCTGTAAGTTTACTGCATAAGCCTTTTTATTGCCTCCACCAAAAATACTTTCTAGCCACTTCCAGTAATTTTAGCTAATGAAAACCACATTATTGAGCAGAAAAATAAATTCTCTTTTCAATATGTGGGGCAAGAATTTTTGCAAGAACATTTCTGCAGATGCTTGAAAATGTGTCACCTACGTTCTCATACTTACTCTTATTCATACTGGATATTATAATGTCATCGTATTGCCTAGCAACGGGCTAAAATGATTTGATTTTAGCCTTTGTGCACCTACAACACTTACAAAAGCAACGTATCATCTCATTTTACATCCACAGATGGATGGATGGATGGATGGATGGACGGACGACGATGACGATGGACGGATGGATGGACAGATGGACAGACGGACGGATGGATGGATGGATGGACGGACAGACGGACGGATGGATGGACGGACAGACGGACGGATGGATTCCTATCAATCACCTAGAAACAATTTTAGCAACGTTTTAGCATATTTGCTTTTCTCAGTGTGATTAAGTATATCGACGACCAAGCCGAACAATACTGTAGCATTGACATGTACTTATTAAAATGTGGTTGTTAAGCAATTACAATTCTAACTGGTGACCCCTGACCATTATGTTCACAATAATAAGGACAATAAAAAAAAAATCAGTAACTAGATAACAGGTAAATCACATACACACTCAAATGTAATTGCTTTGTGTTGGAAATGGGTGAAAAAGATTAAGCTGGTTTAATAATAATCCAGAGTGTGCTGCTTTTACAGATTTTTTTTATGTTGTTGTTTTTTTTTTAGCATATATGTGTCAGGTGTCTTCCAGAACCTCTTGTGCCTGTCTAGTAGCACTGGTCATTCAGCTCCTGAGAGGAAGTGATCTGGCAACAACAAGGGGGGAAACAGCTGCTCAATAATTCAAGATGCTGAGATTAAAAAGTGAGTTTCCCGGGCGCGTTATTAAAAGGCGGAGTAATTACTTCAGAGCTCCATGTCACCGCTTCAGTAAGCGATGCCTAATTTGGTTAACGCCACCTCAAGTGTAATTGCTGAAGATGAGCAACGGCCTCTGCAAAAAGAGAGGTACGCATGCACACACACTCCCATTTATGCTCTAGACTCAGAAGAAGCTGCAAAAATGGGTACTTTTGATGGAAGTGACATGCTTGGATAATCTAAGGGGATGTGGCTCTACGTGTGGAAAAAGGGCCGTTTCCTTATGATTTCAGGTGTCCTCCTCAGCATCTACCTGGATAGTGTGAAACAAGCCATTTTAACTAACCACATCTGTAAACGGTGTCAAATTTAAGACACGTTATTGCAGATAGATTCTTGTTTAAGTGGAAGAAATTCTGCACTACTTCCATCTGTAAGAGTACCATTGTCGGTATAATTTGTCTCTTTACCCTACTGTTACAATACAGGCTAAGCCCTTTTACAGGAACTCATAATTACTTATTTTGTACCTGTAGCCTCACTCTCTGGTCTGAAACCTTTTGGTTGAGCCATAACTGTATTTATTCGAATCACGTAATAACACTGTTGTCCAAAACACCTTCCCTTCACTTTCAGAATGGATTGGATATGGTTGAACAACTATTTAAAAAATAGCATGTACCTTATGTATACTTTGGGACATGAGAAATGCTAATCAGCTCTATTCTGAACACCAGACTGAATTGCCACCGTTCAACCGTTTTGGTGCAGCTAGTTGAATTTTCATGATATTGACAATTGCCTGACTCAGTGATTCGTGGCAAAATCTCAGTCAATGGAATATAGAGTTTCATAAACATATTTTCTGCTCTGACCATCCACAGACTTTACATAAAAGATGGCTATCCCCACCGCGATGGTTTAGTGATGTTGTGAAGCCTCAGGCTGAGTGTTTTTGCCATCCTGGTGTTTTGAAACCAGTGGTGATATCTGAGGGGAGGATCTGAATCAGAAACCAGGGGACTCAACGCGCTTTCTGGATATGCACTTGTAAATTATACAGTATAGCATACCCTGCTTTATCCTCCTTTTTGACTAATGGGGACCATAACTTACAAAATAAACCTCATGTTGTTCAAAGGAAAGGAAAAGGAGGGCCATTTTTTCCACAGACGGCTATACAACCAGAACTTTTTAAACCATAGGAGTCTCTCCCGTTAGAAAGAATCAGTGCATTTCTGCACTGCCGTCACTTTTCAGGCAATTTTATCTCCAGTTTATTCAAATATTTATTACTAAATTGTTAATTGCCATTTCTAAATTGGTGACGAGCCTGTCCAGTGTTCTCTGAGGTGGAACTCAAAACAGTACTGTCTTGTGATGCAGCTGCAGTGTTGTCACCTTTGATCCATGTGCACTCAGTAATCGTTAGTACACCATTACAGGAATACACAATACTTAAAAGTCAAACTCCATCCTCATTTTGATTCAAACTACACACTTGCAAAACTCAGAGGCTGGTGGTGTCTCCAAGACACATATTGACAAGATGAAACGATAACAGCTTCATTATCGCACCAACAGTACGAGCTACAATATTGCAGCTGGACATGATACTGTACTTAGGATGAGCTAATCTTAATCACTCAGGTAGGCTGTTCTCCTTTAGCTTGACCCTGTCAAATCAACACTGTGTGCCTTACGTATGCACCCATATTAGGACTGGACTCCTTCCTTCCTCAGGCACTCCATCACAAAAGAGAGGGAGTTGCTACCAGATGGTTAAACAAACACATCGCCCAACTGCCCATAACTCAAATCCACTTAGCACCCTCTTGTCAACATGTCTCTCACTCGTTCACCACCTCTCCCCTCTTCAGCCTATACAGGAAGGATTGGAGGAATGGGGTAGGGAAACAAAATAATGCAGAAATAATGAGAATCAGCAAGAAATTCCTAGGGGGTGTGTTTAATTTTAATCACCAAGACTATCCATCCTTAGTAGCTCTCATCTCTCCCCCACTGTCCCTCCCTCGCTTCCCTAGGTGTACTGAAATGAAGGGGAACAGCAAGCACCTGGAGTGACAGCAAGCGTAAGGGTCACAGAGACAAAATCCAAATGTAATGTTTGACTCTGGCTTTTTTTGAGAGCTCATGGGGAGGAGCCCCGGACTCAGGCCAGGGGTTAAGAGTTTGTAGGTCACTGGGCCATGCAATTTTCCCTTTTCCCTTGGCCTCGTCCCTGCACTTAAAACCTCAACGGTGTACTTGAGAGGGTAATTTATTGTCCTGAGTGCAGTCCAGCTTGGACAAGAAGTTTAGCTTCCCGCTTCCGAGGACAAGGTGTCTTTTATCTCTTTTTACCAGCCCAGAATTTTGAAGCATGTTCAGCATGAATTACAGCTAGGTGACTAAAGATTCATTCTGGCTGTTTTCATTTAAATTGATGCCGTTCTTCTATGTTATCTCACAAGGATTTATCTCTCTTTGATTATTTTTCTTGATGTTAGAAGACTTCCCTACTTTTTTAAATAAATCTCTTTGTCAAAGAGGCTTTCTGCCAAAATGCACTGTTGTTCTTTGACTCAAGCGTCTCAAGATTTGTTGAACTTCATTCAGTTTCCCCCCCCCTCATTGTAACATGAGGAAGCACAGTTCTGTTTTTCTTGAAGTATTATCTCATAAATGCCATTCCAACAAGCGGTGTGACTAAGTGCAAGAGTGAGGTATCCTGTGTGGTATCTTCACCATGTTTATAGTGCAGCCACGCAGTGTCTTAGCACAGGTGAAAAGGTGAAAAGATAAGCATTATCTCGGAAACACAATTGTCAAAGGCATGGATAATTGACATGCATGCCACAACGTCCAAATGTAGGCATACTGATGACAGCCAAACTGCATTTAGCCGCTGGAATGTGCAGAGGGTGTTCTCAGACATCTGAACATCAAACGGCACTCAGCTCTGTCAATCTAATAGCTCTGAATATGGGATTTATTGGCTCTCCGGGGCCTGCAGAGAGACGAGGGGTGAAAGCAAAACCAGATTTTCTCTCCTGTATCAGTTTCTTCTGTGTCAGTCATGCTCAGAGAGCAGAGGTGAGCTATATTACTCACTAGACTAACTAGAATTTAATGAGTTCTTATTGTAGAGAGCCTGCAAAGTAAAGACGTGTAAAATAATGAACATAATGAGTGTTATTATAGTAATGAGTGTTAGATTATTATAGGTTACCCTGTTAAAAATTATCAAAGTTTATTTATTTACATTTTGGTTATTTTTCCTAAAAAAAATCATTCAATCTAATTTTCACTTTGTATTTTTCCACTGCTTGTCCACACCTCACCAGTAAGGTCCACCCCACAGACTGAGGACCTCCATATTACATAAGAGTTGCATACAATAGATATAGGTTTTTCCCAAAAAAATAACATTTTCTGAATTGAGACCTTTATAAATCACTAGTATTTCAATAAGTAACTGTTAGGCAATAGTTGTTTCAGTCAATCAATGTCATGGTTGTGGGCCAGGGGCCCTGATTCAGGTTATATGGTTTCTTATTGTTTAGATCCTCAGTTCCACTTCCTGTTTTATTTTGTTAGTATCTTGTTTCTTGTGTGTTGTGTTTAGTTTTGCTTCCCCCTGCCTCGTCTGCCTGTTTGTGTTCAGCTGTTTCCCCAGCTGTTGTCACTCCCCTCATTTCCCCTTCGTGTATTTATTGTCTGTCCTGGTCTTTGTCCGGTCCTGAGTCTTTCACGTTTAAGTTAACGTGTGTTTCTACGTTTTCGAGTTTAGTTTTGTGTAGCAGGCCCCTGCCCAGCATCTGTCATTTCCAGTGATTTAAATAAAAGTGTAAATGCACATATCCGCTCTTGCCTGCATCCTGATTTGAGGTCCTCCCTGCCCTGCCTGCAGCACCCAGCCGTGACAATCAAAAAGCCTCCTTCTTTGAAGGATAGATTTATCAATCATCATATTGGGTTTTTGCAGATGCTGCACAGCAGTAATCATCCACATTTTTCCATTACATTTTATTTGGACTCCTGACACATTCGTGAGCTGTGGGACAATTGGAGCTACAGGTCTGATGATAGCACATGACAGCACGCCAAATACGAGAAAGATAAGGCGGTAGCTAGGCCCGTCAGAATGCAGCTGTGTGGCTGGCAGGGCTGAACTTTCAGTGTTGCTTTTAATGCTTAATGTTCAAAATATAAAACCCCAAGGTCTAGGCAAGAATCCAAAATAAACACAAAGGTCTTGAGAAACAGAAAGGGAACACAGCTACAGGGAACTGATGATGATGCAACAAAGAACTACAGAAAACTGAGGGCTTAAATACACACAAGGAAATTAGGGAGAGTGGAGACAGCAGGGGACAACAGGTGAACCAAATGAAACTAATAACACAGAGGAAGCAAAACCAAACACAAAGCACAGGAAACACGGGACTGGCAAAATAAAACAGGAAGTGACCAAACATGATACAAATGCTGACTTGACACCACACGAGGACTCGCATACACTCCTGATCAAAATCTTAAGACCAGTTAAAAAATTGCAAGAATTTGCATTTTGCACTATTGGATCTTAAGAAGGTTCTAAGTAGAGCTTCACAATGCTAAAAGAAGAAATCGGCACAAGAGACAAAAACCTGAGAGCAGGGAATTTATTGAAAGCTGCATTTACACTCAAACATGATTTTTTTCAGCTGATCAAAAGTTTAAGACCATAGCTCAAAAAAACCCGACCCCCCCCCCCAAAAAAAACAGAAATCAAAGTGTCAAAAAAAGGACTCAGTAATGAGTAGCTCCACCATTCTTATTGATCACTTCAAACAATCGTTTAGGCATGCTTGATGCCAGTCTTTCCAGGAGGCTAGTGGGAACGTTGCTCCAAGTGTTGAAGATGGCTTCACAAAGGGCATCCACTCTGGAACTGATGTCCATTTTTGTAAACTTCCCTTGCCATCCATCCCCAAATGTTCTCAACATGCAGGATGGTCCAAAAGAGTGATGTTACCTGCCTTGAAGAAGTCCTTTGTCAGGCGGGCATTGTGAACTGCAGCCCAGCCCAGTCATTACCACACAGACGAGGGCCCTCAGTCATGAGGGATGCCCGCTGCAACATCTCCACATAGCCAGCTGCTGTTTGACGCCCCTGCACAACCTGAAGCTCCATTGTTCCATTGAAGGAAAACGCACCCCAAATCGTGATGGCAACCTCCGCACTGTGCCGTGTAGAAAACATCTCAGGTGGGATCTCCTTGTCATGCCAGTAATGTTGGAAGCCATCTGGACCATCGAGGTTAAATTTTTTCTCATCAGAGAAGACAACTTTCTTCCACCTTTCAGTGTCCCATGTTTGGTGCACCCTTGCAAAGTCCAAACAGGCAATTTTGTGGCGTTGAAGAAGACGTGGCCTTTGAAGACGTGTTTTGTTTCTGAAGCCCTTCCTTCGCAGATGCCGGCTGATGGTTATTGGGCTGCAGTCAGCACCAGTAATGGCCTTAATTTGGGTAGAGGATCGCCCCGTGTCTTGACGGACAGCCAATCGGATCCTGCGGCTCAGCGCTGGTGAAATTTTTTTGGGTCTGCCACTTGACTTTTTTGTTCCATAACCCTCAGGATCATTTAAAAAATGATCGTCTTACTGCGTCCAACCTCAGCAGCGATGGCACGTTGTGAAAGGCCTTGCTTATGCAGCTCAACAATCCTACCACGTTCAAAGTCAGTGAGCTTCTTTGCTTTTGCCATCAGAAGATCTTGACAGTGTAGACACTTGACAGAAAACGACATGAAATCCAGATTTTTGCACAGCTTTTGGCTTTTAAAGGCTATGGTCTTAAACTTTTGAGCAGCTGAAAGAATCATGTTTGAGTGTAAATGCAGCTTTCAAAAGATTCCCTGCTCAAAAGTTTTTGTCTTGCACCAATTTCTTCTTTTAGCATTGTGAAGCTCTACTTAGAACCTTCTTAAGATCCAATAGTGCAAAATGCAAATTCTTGCAATTTTTTAACTGGTCTTAAGATTTTGATCAGGAGTGTACACACTGGGGAAAACAGACACAAGAGACTCCACACCACAAGGGAGGGGCACTAAAGGAATACACAGGGATAACTAAAGTCTAAAGCTATGGGAACGGAAACCTAAACAACGCACACAAGGAAACAACAGGAAGTGAAACTAAACACAAAAAAGGGCCAAGACACGGGGACAAAACAGACACAGGAACACAGGCACGGGGAAGACAAGAACGAAGGGAAACCAAAATAAAATACAAAAACGAATAAAAGCACACTGAAACAATAACAAGTGAGGATCTGAACTGTAAGGCATCTAAGAAAACACAACTGGAAATACAACAAAAACAGAATCTCACAGAAAAACACAAAAACACTGGGCCAACGGCCAGGACCAGGACCGTGACAAGGCCAGAAGTTGAGGATTGGATTTGGCTTCCTCGTATTCAAACCGTGAAGTATTCACTGCTGAAAAAAATTAAAGGAACACCTTTTCATCAAATTATCGCATCAAGTGACTTAAAGTTCTGGGATATTGAACTGGTCAGTTAAGTAGCAGAGGGGGTTGTTAATCAGGTTCAGCTGCACTGGTATCAATGAAGTTAACACAAGAAGGGGAACAATGAGACAACCTCCAAAACAGGAATTTTACAGTTGGAGGACATTTTTTCCCTCCTCATCCCGGGTTCCTCCTGGTGCACAACATTGAGCTACTGAGCTACATTGAGGCACCTTGAGGATGAAGGAATTGAAACCACTGACTGCCACCCCATGCTCGCCTGATCTAAATCGAACAGAACACCTCCGGGACATCATGTTTCGGGACATCATGTTTTGGTCCATCCGACGTCACCAGGTTGCACCTCAGACTGTCCAGGAGCTCAGGGATGCCCAGATCTAGGAGGAGATCCCGCCCCAACATTGTCAGGCATGCATACAAGCATGGCGGGGGCCATACAAACTACTGAGTACCATTTTGTGTTGCTGCAATGAAACTTTGGCAAAATGGACTAGCCTGTTGAATCTCTTCTTCTTTTTTTTCACTTTGATTTTTGGGGTGTATTTGAACTCAACCCTCTGTAGGTTGGTCATTTTAATTCCCATCCAACAATGGTGCATTTTTCATTCCTAACACGTTACCCAGTCCATATCATCGTAGTCCAACATGATTTTTTCCCATTGACGTCTGATGTGTTTTCAAAGTGTTCCTTTTCATTTTTGTGAGCAGTGTATAATCTTCTTACAGAAAAGGATGGAACCAAGAGCAGTTCTATTTATCTCTGTTAGCTCTCCAAAAAACTCCCTGTCCCCGCTTAGATAGCCCGGCCAATTCGCGATGATGTCATCCCCCTGGCGCGCTGTGATTGATGCATCCTGGCTGCCAGCTCCGTACTAGTTGGAGGCAGGGGAGCGGTGATAGGCGGCTGAGGTGGAAAAGGGGTGAATTTTCCAGAGATAGAGACATCCAAATGTGAACAAAGCGCAGCATGGGGTCAGTTCAGAGATCGGGCCAATATGCTGCATCCCTGCTGTATTTTGAACGTGCTGTTTTTAATGCTGCGGCTCTCTCCAGTCAGTTTTGATGTTTCGAAAGCGTTCACAAGCAGAGATCGGTGGTAATGGCCTTACTCACTGGTGTGATAGAGACACCATGGGGGAAAGGCCCGGCTCTGATTAGGTACGTCTACTCCATCTTCCCTCTGAGTTCTGTTACATATCAAGGGGAAAGAAGGAAGGAGGGAGAAGAGAGATGGAAGGGGTTACTGGGAGTCGAAGAGTAAGTGTTTTACAGATACTCACGGAGACGTGCTGAGATGAACACAACAGGGAGCCCCCGTCCTCCTGTCAGCAAGCCAAGTTAGTTCTGGTACTTTAATGGCTCTATCATATCCATTTCATAACATGTCATTGTTATTTGTGTCCAAAGAGAGACTGTAATTGTTTGTTTATGCAAACATATCCAGCCCACAATAATACCCAGAAAAAAGAAAATCAAAGGTTTAGTGCTGGATATGGACCGGAGGTGACGCAGACATCCAGCTAAAGTTTTTTTTTTTTTCTGTCTGTCTCCATATTTTACTAAAAAAAACACAAAAGAAAGCAGCACGATTCCTCATCAATGTGACTTTTTAATGGCCTGTTTGCCAGTGGTGGTCATTATTACCTCTGGATCAATATCATTTAAAAATAAACATCTACGCTGGCATAAAGTCAATGATCCTTCACTGAATCTGTAAATGAGTAAACACGACGTCACGCTTTCCGACTCAGTATCGACAGATTCCCCATTAATTAGAGCATGTTTTCCGTTCTCCGCATCAAAGGACAACAGAGGATTTAAAGTGGTGCATATTTAAAACTCAAAAGTGCCTCTGATGTGCTCTTAGCTGGCTATCGTTAGTCTGATGTAACAGTGTGAGCCGCTGCAGCTTCTGATAACAAGCTCTTCCCAAACAGCCAATGTTGACGTTGTCTTTGCATCGCATCCATCCACACATGTAAGATATGAGCTACATTCAGATTGTTTTGTTTTGTGCAGCTGATGTAATGCCTGCACCCTCGTCTCAGTTTATTTTATTCTGTTATTTCATTAGTTTACTACAACTGTATGCTCATCAACTACTGCTATTTACCTTTAGCATAACCATAATGTAAGTATTTGCTCAAGCATTATCTAGCTTTGCCTGATAAGATTATATTTTTTTAACCACAGCATTTTGTTGCTGAAGTACAGATGCAGGCGGTCTTTCTCTGTGCCTCCGTGGGTATTTAATACATTTTAAATGTTTGTGTTTGTGCCTTGCGTGTGTCTTGAATTTCTTACGTACTTGATTGTGCGCTTGCCTATTTGTTGGCATGCAGAGTGCTGCAAACGTGTCACAGGGAAGGTGTCCGCTGCTACACAATCAGTATCGGCCCCGCTCCTTTTCACTGTGGTCCGGCAAGTGAGACTGAACACGAGGCGCAGGGAATTGAGGTGCATTGATCTGTCCTCTGCAGCGTCTCCCTGGACTGGTGAAATCATTAACCTCTCTGGCACAGACACAGGAAGCAACAACAGAGTATCTTTGAGAGGTTAATTAAAAATAAAAGCACAAGGGGGAAGGGCAGCGAGTGTATTCACCAGGGAAAAGTAACTGACTTCCAAATAAGCTTACTCCAATATGGATGTCTGTGTTCAGCATGCAGCAAACTAGAAGAAGTAGCTGCTTTCTTTTTTCTTTGTCAAGCACACCAACCAGGGGAGCCCAGGTGATGGCAACGATATAGAGCAAACAAGCCTCGTGGAAATTAAATATAAACGAAAGGCCAGTTTCCTTAAGTCATTTATTGTGTCATCACAACACATTTTTTTGCATCAAAACATATATGGTATAGATACAACACACATAGATAGACAAGAACTGACCGATGGAAAGGAAGACACCAGTTTAGCAAAATTAAATTATGCAAATCACTTAGTTTGTGGGGCAAAGCTGAAAGTCTGATACCAGATATCAGTCAGAAATATATACTGTATATAAATGATGCACATAGCAAGCATGAGATCACCCAGTGGTTTGTGGACTCACATTTTGAAGCCACAAGTCAGGCACTGTGACTGTCTATCTCGGATCTGACTAAGAAACCGCTGACAATGAAACCCCACATGGCAGCTAACAGACCTGTCAATCACAAGGTTGCTACCGCCTACAGCAACTTTTCATAATGATTTAGTAAAAGTGCAAGTATAATTTACAAAGTGAACCTAATGGTGTATTATACTACAGTCACACTAGGGAAAACGGTGGCTGGAGACCATAGCACAACCAAAATTATTGTGAATGTGTGCAATGAGTTTGCAATCTTGTTGCCACTGAAATGATTGCTTCAAAGATGGGGACCAGATCTGCCACCGCTCGCAGTCAGTCAGCATTCTTAAAGCGACTTTGGTCTGTTAAGATAACGATAACGACAGACGACAGAATCAGTCTGATGTCGGTCTGCTGCCAGCTTGTGACTGAATGGATCCAAGATGGCAACTGGATGCAATCTGTGAGAATACAGCAATTAACTGTAATAAATCAGTGAAAATAGCAAATGTGTTGCCATCTACATACACAGAAATTCACATTAAACCTAACAGGACTGAAACAGAAATTCCTCCACCAATAGTGATGTAGTTGCTCCAGGATGGCACTTTAACTAGGAAATGACATAAGAGCTGAGCAACCAGCTTTTATGTAATTTTCCTATATATAGGAATATAATATAACCAAAAGACAACCAATGGGAGTTGCGCCCCGTATTGCAAAGCGCCGTGCCGCAGACGTGTTGCGCTCATCAGCACAGACTGACTTAGACTGATTGCCATTTGTTGGCAATCTGTCTGTGTTTATAAATTAGACATCAATTATTTGCAAGCCTTCATCAAACCGTCTGAGAGTGATGGCCGTCAAGTCTGAGTCAGACTGCGAATGCTTGGAGAGACGTTGCCTCCAAGCAGGCGACCTGTGCAATCGCCTGACCAGAGTTTGAGGGTGTTTCATGCCCAAACTACTGACAACCAATTGGTCATCGCAACGACTTGCAATCGGTCTGCTACAGCACAAAAATTCAGTGCAATCACTTGGTAACCTGATTTTTTTTATATATTTGTAAGGGCGTTGCCGGCCTGTTTTTGTTCCAGTGTGACAGAGTCAAACTAAGGAGTGAAGCTAAAAACTCATTAGCAAAGTGTTTACAGAGGAGATAAATTAAGATTGTTTTCTCATAGAATTATTGTTGAGATGAAAATAATGCAGACCGGACACACAAAATAAACACAGTCCACTCTTCTACAGTGGTATGAACTGTACAACAAGTGCAAAATAATAATTATTATTATGATAATAATAATAATAATGCCATTTTATCTATACTTTTTTTTATTCAGGATTATGTGTGCCCAGTATATGACCAAAAATCTGATGAGTTTGTGTAAGAAGTAACAAGATTATCTAAATATCTACACATACCACAACTTCAGAGTGTAAGCAATAACAGCCCATGGCCAGAAAGGATCCCATGAAATGCCACTCAGGAGAGAGGCCTTCAGTATGTGTCAGCTCCCAGTGGGTGTGACAGCTTCAAGACAAATAATGGCTGATGTTCAAATGTCAATAAGATGTCAAATGAGCCCGTGTGATGAGGTTTGCGAGTCACCATCGACGAGGCTGGCGTTTGGAATTTCTGGACGATTTCAGCTTCACGGGACAGTGACGCAAAGTGAACCGAGCATTTTGGCAGGCCGTGTCGAGCGCGACGGCCCAAGTTCTGCCTGAATTCATACATTCTTTATGAATTTGTTATTGAAAAGTCTCATTATGTTCATCAAAGATATATTGGGACCAATGTTTCTTTACCCAATATTGCGTACAGTACAATAGACATTATTTAAGAAGGCGCTTGATTGGGTTACATCCACACGCAGCAATGAGTTGTTTTATTAGCTTGCTGCTGTTGTTTACAGCATAAATAGGTTAGGCGTGCAATTGTGTGAAAATGTGATGTGGATCATCTTGATGGGGCTGTTGAGCGGTGTTATTGCGGTCTGCAGTCTCCGGGAACACTCGGGAAATGATGCTCTCTCTGTCAGCACTGCAAAACGCCCCTGCCTTTGGATCTATGGGTAATTACTGAAACTCTGCTGACTCAGGAGACACGCAAACTCATATGAACCCTACACAGCTCACATATAAACACAGGCACACAGACAAGCTCGTGTTACATTGCAAAGACTTACTACAGACTCACGTTGCCAGCAGGACAGATTGCTTTGCCCTGGCACCGACTGGGATGGGAAATTTTGTTCAGCCAACATTTCGCAGAGCAGGGCAGAATTCATCTCGCTGGTTTAGTCAAACCTTAGCGGATGCTCGGTCAGAGCCCCTTTAGTGTCACTTTTTTATCATTTATGGTAGTCGTGCAAGTGAAGTCTTGCGACATCTGAAATAGACGCGGTGATACCAAAGCCAAACGTTTTCTGTTTGAATCATCTCTGCTGCGGGACCAAATGTGGTGAGGAAGAACAGAAAGGAAGAGGGGCGTCTAGATCTTCCCGAACAAGTAGTTCTGGTTCCTAAACCAAACCAAACAGCAAAGATGAAAGTCTTTAAGTAGCTGAACTCATGTACTTGGGTGAAAGTCCGCGCCTACTGCCTCCCACTCTTACATCCTAATGTGGACTTCTGTGCACTTTTACGTCTCTTTCGTTCTGCCTCCTCGGCCTGCTTGGGATTCTGGAGCAGTAACCTGCACTTTGAAACTTTGAAGGGTTTTTACTGTGTTGAAATGTGATGAGAATAGCCAGTAGCTAATCACGAGTGTGTGAATGTGTTGAAATGCTATTAGATGAAAACAACTCACTTGTACATTTCATTCAACAAACATCAGCTTCTGGATGTTTTTAAATAATACCGATGTGCTCATATTCATATGGGAATTGGTCTCGGTTGGTCCGGCTGTCTCAGTGAAGGATCAGCTGAGGATCATTCGAAGCTTGAGCAGACCCACTGAGTGTGATCACTAGCAGACATTTCAGCGTTGCAGACTATGGATTCAAATGTTCCCGCTCTTTGTTTCCCAGTATACACAGCATAGAGAATTACAGAGGAAATTCATATTGCAAAACAAGGGGAAAAAAGACAAACAAATTAGCTGCTGCTATCAGCCTGTTTGGGTTATTATATCTCTCCATATAAAAGACCTGTCTGCATACACTTACGCCGCCTCATCACATCGCCACAATCAAAAAAATTTAGAATCTATCCGTCCCAAATGTAAATAAAATATTAGGCAAAAACATTTTTGACAGGCCAAAAACTCAGAATGTACCACTGAGAAACGTGTTATCGCCCTACAACACTGGTGTGCTCCTGCTGTGTATCATCACTCTGCTGTGTTCTGGACACTGCCGGCTATAAGGAAAGAAAGAAACTCTCTGGGAAAATTTTGAAGTGCTGTTTTTATTCTATAAAATGTCAAAGAACACGCATAATGCTGCTTATATGCCAAACGTACCCTCACTAAAAAATAGAATTGGCTTCATAATTTCTCATTGCTGTTTTCTTTCATGTGAGTAATAACTGTTTTCTTTGAATCTGCCTGTTTGCATTTACAGTAACTCAGATAACATTTAGTCAAACTCTTTGCCCACTCGACGTGCTGGAAACTGTAACTGCTGGGTCTGATTTAAGCTAACAAACTGACCGTCTTCACCGACAGCCACCCATGGCATCTCACAGTGTTCCAGAGAGGAAAAAGAAAAATCCTTTTTGTGAGATAGAATAATTCCCAGGTTTATTAGCCTCTGGAAATTGGCTTCAGTGGGAGGTGGGAAAACAAATCATTTCAATATATACCCGGTTGTCCTAATGTTCATTTCAATGCTGTCACTTAGAAGGGAGGCGGGACAGAGAGAAGGCATTGTGCTGCTGACAGGATTGGCTTTGTGCGTGATGAATGGGGCTGTCACAGACGCTGACAGGTTTGTGTTCAATACATGTGGATGTACAATACGCTCTGCATCCCGTGACAAGCTGGGAGGCTTTTTGTCCCGATAATCTCCATACCGTTTCATCTCTGGCTGCTTATGGCGGATGTGGTCACTGAGGGGTGTGTCATGGATGCTGCACACAGACTGTCGATCCTCTGGAAGCAAAAATGGGACACAGAGTTGACTGATGTGTTAAAGTGTTTTTTTTTTGGGGGGGGGGGGTTCTTGCTGTTTTTAAGTCACAGAGAGTCTGTGGAAAATGCATATTGAAATTTCTGGGTCTGCAAACCTTTCTAAGGCCCTGCTCACTCTTGGCACAAATGTTTCTAAGTTGATCTCATTATAGATGGATATAGATATAGGCCATATTGTGGAGGTTGGTACAATGTACATTAGAAAATGAGCAATAAAAAAAAATCTCACTTAAACACACAGACCCCATCACATTCATTTAAAAGGAAGCTCATTAAGTGTATTTGTCTTGAATCTATAACACGTAGAAACAGACACACAAAGTTTGTGTATAAATGTTCACTGGCAGAATTCTTCAGTTGCACATTTCAACTGAAGAATTCTGCAAACTACTGCCAAAGACACTGCAGCTAAAGCGAGGTTTGATAACTTCATCGTGATTAGGATCTGCATCATGATAAAGCACATACTATATGTATGTAGCAAAAAGTAGGCAATCAATCACACAACGCCGACATGTGACTTACAACCACGTCTTAGAGGTGAGGCAGAGTGAGGCAGAGGACAGCAGCAGGAAATAAGAGTGCAAACATAACAATAGAATCCAAATTTGAGACCCCAGCATTCACATTTGGACACACTTGAATCTTGATGCATGCGCTTAATGCACTAATAACAAAAACTGTTCCAAAACCAAGTACGCTCTTTTTGAAAAAAGTGGGTCAAAAAGGGCCGACAACAAACCGCAAAGCCAGTGCAGCCAGTTATCCCGCAGCCGGGCACGAGAATCAAGGTGACGACAGTGGCAACATGGAAAATGTGGTAAGACTTTAATAAGAGACGTAAAATAAAGCAGAGAAATTTATTAAAATGGCTCCACTGCAGGAAATAAAATCATAGAGGAAATGAGTGGGTGTGAGCGGGAGGGTGAATGCATGCATTTCTGTCTGCCTACAATTTGTATTCATTCAGACAGGCGGTGTTGGGGGAACGAGGAGGTGAGTGAACTTGCTTGCAAAGTTATGGTGAAAGCACTTAGGACTTAAATCTGTGTGTATGTGTGTTTTATTGTAAATTATTATGCAAAAGTCAAATCAAACGGTCCCCTCAGCTGTTCGCGTCGGGCAGGAACTGAAAGTCGTCCCTAAAACATAACCGACCATGGGTTCGCCTTTTAGAGTTGAACCCGTTTTCACTGAGATTTGGAAAGCAGAACTGAAGTGGAGGTGCAAATGCGAGACACTTTGGGGAGAGCAGGGTTTTTTTTTTCCATGTATTCATCGCTCATAGCTCACAATTGACTGTGAGCCTTTTTCTTAATATTTATGAACATCTGCAATAGAGTAAATTATGGACACAGATTGGGCCAAGACCTTGCTTAGAGTTTTCACTCCCTTAGTATTTATGCTTCCCAGGATTTTTCTTTTTTTTCCTGCTGCTATTTTTCCTGTTTTCCTGTCCATTACAATACCTCAATTTGAGAAACAGCGAAAGTCCGAAGAGCTTTATGAGACAAAAATGAGGAAAAGTCACTAAAAAAGTTTCATATCAGTGTTTTTAGGCCTGACTGTCAAAAAGTTTATATAAGTCTGCTCATGTATGACTTGCTGCAAAGCTTAGTTTCATTTAACATTAATAAAAATACAAGGGGATGAAGGGGATTCCTCTCAAAACATTACAATATCCAGATATTCTATATGTATTTATTTTGCTCCTGTCCCTATGCCACATTTGTCCATTTACCATAGGAATCAGCCGTCATCAGTACAGGAGCTCCAGCGTCTCGGGCCGAGGGTTTCCCGAGAGCTCTAACCCGAGGCAGGTTTTATCACTTAGTCGTTGGCTTTGCTTTTGAACTTCTTCTGCATTATCGTGATTTAAATATCTCAGGGAATAAAAGGAATGTCTTCCAAGAGAAGCAGCTTCAATTTAAACCTTCCATGAAAAATAGGAAGCAATAATAATGATTTAACAGCTGACTGGAAACATACAGACATGTTCCAGTGCTGCTCCTCAGTACACTTTAATAACTTATAATTCACTTATCTGGACACATTCATGATTCTTTGAAGCGCATCACAATCGAGCCCGACAGCAACAAGTTTGCTAATAATTCTCAGCGTTTGTTTTATCGTGCTGTGTGAGAGCTAGTTTTTGCATCTAGACAATATGTCACATTAGGTCTTTGTCACAAGAATTTAAGCTATACATTTAATTTGAATGGGGGCTAAAGCTTCTGGCAGTCAGATTACCCTGTGGTTCTCCAGGTAGGCCAAGCAAACATGAAAAAAACAGACATATTTTATGCACGTTGCTCTCTTCTGTAAGTCTAATCTGAGGTCAGAAAATGAAGAACAACACTGACTACGTTTGCTCTTTAACGCACTGCATCAGTAGCATCATATATACATGTACTGAATTCTATTGATTTGCCTTTTTTTTTTCTCAGATTGTCGATGTCAGTAGAAAATGTGAAATCTTTATTTTGAATGGAAAAAAAATGGAAAATAAATCATGCAGTCCAATGTGAGCACAAGAAAACCGCTCAGGAAATTTACTGGACTTACACATAATGAGGCAATGTTGAAAATAAAAGCATTAATAAAAGTCCAAGTAACGATCCAAATCCAAATCCAAGGGCCACTTAATCTTCGTATTCACTCCACCTACTGTATTTTATTTGAAAATGCCCACTGACCAGCAAACCAACATCATTTTGATACCAGAACTGTCTCATTTCTGGACGTTTCCCATCATAGCCCCGCCCTCTGATGCAGTATGTGTAAATAAGCAGTTTCACCTTTAACCTTAATTTTAAACATAAGATAGCATAAACTCAGTCTAATGTGACGATTGATGATTCTGCACATTAACATCTATCGTGCACACTGGGAATGACCTCATATTGTGATTAAAGGCCAGATTAGAGTGTGTGTGTGTATATATATATATATATATATATATATATATATATATATATATATATATATATATATGCATGTGTGTGTGTGTGTGTGTGTGTGTGTGTGTTTGTATGTTTGAAAAGTCTTCATCTGTAAACTGACACACCAGTAACTTCAGTAATCGCTGGTAAATACCAGATATTATGGTTTTATAGGCCGATATATATATGATAGCTTTCTTAGAGCTCCCTGTGTCTCTATATTTACCATTCCACATTCAAACTTTTTATTCTGATAAAAGTAGACCACACCTGATGCAAAAATCAAGAACTAGCTGACCAAAAAATACATCATGTATAAACTATGTGTGGATAATTATAATCCGACCTGGTTCTTTACAGCCAAGGTCAAGAAGAAACCTTCAGCAGCGAAGCCGACGAAAATAAATGTAAATTAATAACTGTAAATAACCCCGATATTTGAATGGGTCAGCGTTCTGGCTGATAATTTTATTTTCAATTTTCTGCTCACTCGTCCGCTTTTTTTGGTTCAAACACAGCAACCTCTGCTCCGAGTGGTGTCACAGCATTAATGTGCTTTTAAGTGAAAGCACTCATCGTGTTTTCATGTGACCCAATTAAGTATCATAAGTGTGTTGTACGTGTTGTGCACATTTTTTTACCTTTTGTGGAATCGCTCTGCTTCTTAAAACCTGATGCGCAGAAACATGAGACGCAGCTTACGTGCCTACAAAGCTCTGCCTCTCAGTGCTGGATATGTACTTATCCTAAATATTGTTTGACCTTCCCAGTGCCCGGCTATTACTCTCCTGTGAGGCCTCATCACCCCTCCCAGCCCCCTCCGTCCTCTCCTCTTTTTTTCCACGGATGGATTTTTTTTTTTTTTTTTTTGCATTAATCCCACAGATCAGGTGGGTTTTGTCAATGTGTTAAACTTTAATACTTTGGGTCATTTATCTTTACGGCCAAACCCGAGGTCTGTCAGCGACCAGACGAGCTATTTCCTCATTTGGTTTGGGAGCAAAGTGGCGCTGGAGAGAGCAAAGGAGGGGCGGAGAGGGGGGTGGCAGTGGTGATGGAGTGAAGTGTATTGGAGGGGGGGGGTCACCACTTAATGAAATCCTGATGTGAGGAGGGAGAGGAAGACTTGGCGGAGGGGTAAAAGGGTGATCTTGGAGGTCGAGGCGCCACACCATCTTGAGAAAATGACGCCCCTCCAGAGAGGTGGCTTCACTTATTCATTAATTTTTCTTTTCTTGTTTTGAGGAGCAGCTCTGGCTTGTAAAGCGCACTGGATGATGTACCTCTCATTACATATCGGGCGCTGCATCAGGGACCCGCCAGGCGCCCAAGTGGACGTGGATAGAATTGCAAGTGATTAATTTGCTGAAGGCTCCCCTGGAACTCGGTGTACTCGCACAAGGATTTGTCTTCATTTGCCAAGATATGTACAGCGACATGAGGAGATAGGTCTTCAGAGTGCTGCATGCCATTTTTTTTCTCTCATAATAAAATACAAAAGTTAAAGCAAACACACACAGACACACACCATATGATCATTTGTTGCTTGTTCATTGTCTTACTGTCAGTTGTGTTTATGAGCCACTGAAAAACAAAGCATTTTCTTGGTCCATTTACCAGCTAAAACGATGGAACTAATGGACAAATAATGAGCGTCATGATGCTAAAACACACATTTTGTTTTGTTGCCTGTGCAGATGAAAATGAAATGTCACTGCTATATTTCACTTCTATGGCTGAACAGGTAATTACAAAACGTACAGATCCAAAATACCGAGAGAAAATGAACAAATATGAATTTGTGTCCTTCTTGTTGGTGCTGAATATGAGTCGCAAGAAAAATGTTTATGAAATTACTCGGATTCCTGCTCTGAGTGCTTTTAAAACGTGGCCTGAGCTTCATGTGAGCCACACTTATAGATGACCACAGTCTGAAATAACGGTACAAACAACTTTAGTAAGAAAACATTTCAACAGCAAAAACTACTTCCACTTAAGATGATGAGATTGGAGGTGTGGGGTGTTTAGTGTCCATCCACCTGGCTCATGATGTTCTCTGAATGGGGGCAAAAATTGGCAAAATCCATGACATTATATGTGCAGACACTGCACACCAAAACTGCATCTCAGCTGTGAAGCAGAATCAGTGTTGTTTGGGATTGTGCTGCTACCTTAGGGCCTTGACACTTTGCAGCATTGAACAGTGGATTAAAAACATCAATAACCAAGTAAATCGAGAACTGGGTGGCTGTAAATAAAAAAAAAAAAAACAGATGTTTTTGGGACGTCCAAGTCCGAATCCTGACCTTAACCTGATGCTGTGGGATGATCATAAGTGGTCAGTTTAATCAAGACATCCCACAAACATCGGTAACAGTGATTAAAGCTCCTGTTGGACAGATGATCCTGCAGTGTTCCCTCAGTGGTGTGAAGGTCTTTTTAACAGCTGCAGGAAATGCCCCATATAGGCTGTTACTGCTAAACTTACTAAATTTAAGAGTTCACTTACTTTTTGCAGCCTGCGCTGTGATTGATCACTGAGCGTGTCACAAAATGACATGCAAAGTAAAACTGTTTGTGTGTTATCGGTTAAGTCAGATTGTGGTTGTCTATGACTTCACATTGAGCTCAGACGGTGTTTTGCTGGATGTGTGCTGATTTTTTTTTTAAATACTGTTTTATGGCTGCAATGAGCTCCTATCAGTTATGACAAAACCCAAAACAAAAAAACCCTCTTAAATCAACTAAAACATGCTGTTGTTCTTACTGTTGAGTAATGTGTGAATTATTTAAAGTAAAGTATATTAGAGCGTCACTCTCAGATCAAATGTAGGCTGCAGTGAAGCGCGAGTCCAACTAAAGTCACCTCACCCAGCTGCCCGGAGGAGAGCATCCTTAGTTTTTAGGCGGTCATAAATCGTGAGGAAAATTTATAGCAAACATGGAGAGGTTTTAATGACAGCAGGACATGAATTCAGTGATTCGGAGCTGATTTTGTTTGGAACATCTGTGACTTCCTTTCTTTTGATGGTGACGAGCCGCAGTTTAAATTGGCCTCCATATCAAAGGCTATGAAGGTCTTAACTGTGTTATTCTCTTGGCTTGTTTAGCGTTCATGCTGCGGTCGCTCCTGATCACAGAGCAGCTCAGTGGCAGGATCTCAACACCGTCTATAAATAGATCTGGCCAAGTGAACTCTGTGTGTGTGTGTGTGTGTGTGTGTGTGTGTGTGTGTGTGTGTGTGTGTGTGTGTGTGTGTGTGTGTGTGTGTGTGTGTTGACAAATCACTGAATTACAGGTAAAGCATATTCGGTAACTTTTATCTCATGATTTATGTTTTCAGATTACTTTAAAAATAGATGGTTGTGGTTAGAACGTGCTTAAATGTGAGGTTTTCTGGCCAAAACTCACTGATCTTTGTTGATGCTGTAAAAAATTTTTGGTTACATCAGTAATATTCGTAAAAGTGTGATTTTAAAATTCTGCATTTGAACGATGAACAGTTAATAAAAATAAGCGGCTAAATTTCAGCTTTTCAGCTCTTTCATATATGAATATAAACACACATTTGACACTATTAAATTCAATCTAATAATAATATGATTATTGTTTTTAATTATAATAGTAATGATGATGAGGACGATGATAAATTATGTCATTGGCCATTTTAATTGTTCTTCCATGAGCTGACTATGTGCTACATATGCACACATCAAGAATGTAAATCTAATGTTTCGTATCAGATTGCATGCACTGTAGTGGGCTAATTACACAGTAATGAAGCTAGTCAAACAGGACAAACATTCACCCATAATGCTGTAATCCTGCCTGAAGCCTCTTGTCATCCTTCTTTATGATCTTAAATGGGCCCCAGTGGGCCATTAGAGAGCAACTAGGACGACCACAGTCGACTCCCAGGAGAGAGCTGGGGGGGCTGGTGGGGCTGGGGGGGGGGGAGTGAGCTCAGGCCATGGAGTAGCTCTGTGCTCAAATGTGCTTGGATAGCTTGGAAATACTTAGGTTTATTTGAAAATCTCTGCAGCCCTGCAGGGAATGCCAGTGATGCTACTGTATAATGCATAACAGTCAGAGGAGGTGACGCGTCGATGATAGATCAACACAACGCGCTCAGCAGAAACTCGCTTCATTCACGTGATCCATGTTGGAAACAGGTGTTATGCTCATGGTGTGCGGACTCTGATCTCGTCATCAATCATTTCCATAACAGCGGCATCTTGTTCACTCTGTCTGTGACCCAGTTTATTGTCCGTTAATGTTGCCAGTTAGGATACAAGAGATTTTTGGGGATTTCATCACATAAAATGATGTCATTAAAACTATAAAACTGTATATTCTTTATTCTATTTCACTGATATCTGAGCTTGACTTCTGGGGCAAATGACAATTCTGACCATCTGCATCTGTCCTTGTTATTATTCATTGCATTTACCGCATTGTGGACCATTATCAAGGTACTACATCTTTAAAGGCATTTAAAGAGTATGAGTATGCAATCTTGAGCACACCATGTAAAACGTATATGATATGATGATGTAGAGCCTAGCTGCTTCACAGAAAATTATTCCACCAATACTTTTACTTTTACAATTGTTTGAACTATTTGTGAAGCAAAGATGGCAAACATTTGCAACTTGCAATAGCTACGAGCGTCCGGTCAACACGAGAAATTTGAAAACGTGTTTGTTTTTGGAAATTATAGTGAGCATTTTTTTTTCTTTTGATTATTCACAAACAAATCATGAACTGATGAATCAAGAAAAAAATCAGAATGAATGATAATGAAAAGATGAGTTAGGTTATCATCTGTGTCAGCTGAAAGTGGGATAAATTTGAGACAGTAATATCAAAACATTTGAGCCAAAATTGCTGTAGTAGAGATTCAAAAGCATAAAAGGAAAGCATAAAACCAATAAAAAGTGATCTAAAATCTGCCAGCAGTGGGTTCTTCATTGTCTAAAAACTGTTAATGACCTGCAGTGGAACACCAATCAGAGGTCAGTCACCAGTTATTGTTTCAATGTCTCTCCTCAGAAATACAACCAACAATAATTTTTGACTTCACATATAAAGACACAATACAACCCTGAGGATAAATGATGTAATGTATACTGTAGTCTTGGATTGTGACTGCTGTGAATATCCAATGAGAACTTACAACGTCATCACCTCCAGAGTGACGCTGCTGTGAAGGTGAGCACCTGTGCGAGGACTCACTTAAAATAAATGAAATTAAAATTCTCTAATCCGTTTTGATTTCGTTTTAGTAAAATCTGCGGTCCCCAGATCATCTTTCATCATCATCCTTCAGCACTGCTGCTTTTATTATTTTTGCATTTTGTCCGCATGTCATTTAAAACAGGCCCGTTTGGATTGATTCACCCTGCAACAAAGATATTCTGCTTCCTGACCAGAAGCTGTTAGTGCTGCTGTGGGTGGGATGAAATTAAATCTAGAAAAGGTGCACTCCGTCACACGCGATCCGCTTAATTTGGTATCACTCCGACGTAAATGTGGAGCCTCATCAACACGCGCCTTCATCAGCCACCCGCACAGCGTGATTCGCAGTGGAAACAGTCCAGTTAAGAGTGGAAACAAACGCACGCACAGCGCTCCGAGTAGCCCTCTCCTGTATCATGTTATACTGGGAGGCGTTTACAGCTGTTTTGTTTCATAATACAGGACGACACGCTGCGCTGCGAGAGCTGCCGCTTTACGACAACACTGAAACCTTCACGGCCTCTGCAAACAGAAATTATTTTTGATTTCTTTAAGGGACAGAATAACCGCAATAATCGGCAATAACTCGAAAAAAATATCAGAACGGGTTTTAAGTGTCTGTTTGGGTCTGAGTTTATAATGACATTAAACTACTTTGTTATTTTTATTAACAATAAAAATATTTTTATAACATTTCTGTGGATGAATGTAGATGGCGGGGGGGGGTGGTCATAGGTAATTTTATAGTTTGCTATCATATAAATATAGTTCCCTGGATAACTAATGAACTTAACAGTAAAAGAAAAAAATCTTTTTTATGTAAGAAAATTTCATTAGAATTCAAAAATGTGTCTATGAAACATGTACATATTTAACAAGCATGTCTACTTCTAAATTCATTTTTCTGTAAATCTTTATTTCATTCTGAAATGGGCAATTTGTGCTTTATTCCACACTGAACAGCATCATGAAATCGAATGAACTTCATTAAAATTAACCTTAGCGTCGAGATTACACCCCCCCCCCTTTTTGTAAAACACCTGAGTCCCCGCGCCAAAGGTGCACGGCCTCTTGGAAGGGGAGTAAAGACTGGCGGTAACGCGTTACAACACTGTAACAAATTCCATTTTCGGGATTATTTCTGCAGTTGTTGCGTTTGTCGTCACCTTCCGTGAGTCTGCCCTGATGTTCGCCCTGGACCGCAGTGAATTAAATTGGTGATTAATGACAGAAAGGTTGGCCTTCACCGGGAGGGAGTTCTCACACTGCTTTGAATTTGTCGAGCTAAAAGGTGGTGACACAAACACGCTCGGCCGCTCGGAGAGGAGATGTGGGACTCCTGAAGATAAGAAGGAAAAAAAAAACGGAGTGGAAAACCAAAACTGCCATTTAATAAACTGCTCATCACAAAAAGAAAATTCTCATATTCATTTGGAAGCGTTTAAAGCACCGTATTTTGGAGAGCGATAACCTAGGAGGCAAAAAAAAAAATCGAAGAGAATCATCCAATTAAATCCCTCAAGAGCTGATGATTGATGATGTCAGCTGTTCTGCTTCTAATTAACGTTTAAATTAAGCCAAAGGAAGGGAAAATGTTTCGGACCAACTTCACTTAAGATCTGAAAGCCATTTGAACCAATCGTAGAAAGGTCTCCGGGTTACTCAGGCTCAAACCCAATTTAAGGTTAATCATGTCTGCGGAGCTCCGAGCAGGTCAGTCTTTCTGAGGAGCATTCCTGCAAAAATATATTTATTTATTTATTTTTTTTACCTTTTATAAGCCAGCTTTGATAGGAGGCGATAGCTCTAATACATATAATTTTTTTTTTAAAAATCCAGACATTTAACATTATTCTGGATATTAAATTATATGTTTATTATATAAAACTTGTAGATTTTTGTAAGGACAAAAAAAAATCTATTTAAACATATTTGCCCATTTCTATAAAATCAAAACACTTTCATGTTGTTTTTTTTTTGTTTTTTTTTTAAACCACATCAGTTTCTAACTTTAAATTTCAACCTAATTTTGAATTCAAGCCGGACGTGTCAGGTTAAATCGCCTTCATTGTGATATTAATATCTTCTTTCAGGTACCTGCACTTTGTCCAAAACGGTGCGCATTTCTGCACAAATTCCCTAACTGAATTTCTCCCCACCAACTCCTGCTCGTTATGGAGAAATATGTATTCAAAGTAGTCACAAAGGGTGGACCTCCAAGGCAGATAATAGAATTTCCTGCTGTTTTATAGCTCTGTCCCTAAACCAATGTCACCATATGCTCCTGTTGGCACAAGATTCTCCGCAGTGGCTTCTTGGGCGGCAGGCTTTACCCAGTGGGGTCAGGAAAATATGACTACATTGTAAAAATGTTTCTCCAGCGTTCATTTTATTCAGCTTTCCCCCGGTTTCAGCAGGCGGTGCCCGAATTATAATCCAGCTGCTAAAATAAGGACTGTATTTATTTATTTTTTATCACGAGAAGCTTTCGTTCCATTTTGTGTTAAGAAATATCTGTTAATGTTGCGCTTTATTCAAGGTGGTGAAATTTTAAACTAAGCTGAACAATTCTGTATTTTTATATCTGGAAAATGTACATTTCATACAGCCGACAGGTCCTGTATAATCCCTGAAATTCATCTAAACGAAAAACTGATCCAAGTGGAGACAAAGACCAACGAACCTTAAATAAAACAAGGTGTGTCCCTGTGAACAGACGTACCTGCTGCTCTCACGCGTCCCACTCGTTCCCGGCTTCCCTCTTTCTCTCTCTTTACATCCTGAGCCTCCTTCAGTGAAATTCACATTCTCCGTCCTCAGACTCTGAGCCGCAGCACGGCGTCACCTTTATTATTCGCCTGTTTCACGGCACAGCATTAAATTACGCTGGAACCCGGGTTTTCACCTGCGGGGAAACACTGGAGCAAGTGCGGCGTAACAGAGGAGAAACAAAAGCAATATCACGAAGTAACACAATACATCACAGAATAACCCAATAAACGGCATAAAGTCAGAACTGAAGCTGAGTTTTTCTGCTCCTTTCTGGTTATAAACTTAAAGGATTTTGTGACAGAACTGTTTTGTTTTTTCACGTATTCAGCAGATTACTGTTCTAAGTGATTTAAAATACTATGAAACTTGTAGCCACCAATATTTATTCCGATTTTATTGCTATCATAAAAAATAAAATGAAAAAAACGAAGAAAAAAATACATTTAGCAGAATCAGTCGCCTGTCGTGGTTTACTTGTATTTTAATTAATATAATAATCAGGTCCTTAAATGTGCTCGTAACCCAAATTTCAATCCAACAAGGTGTCTGCATTGTACGTTACGCAAAAGCTTTCATGCGTAATTACGCAGGAAAATGACCGAACTACTATCAAGGCAGGAGCACGTTCCCGGTTCTGTCTTCCCCCAGACTTTTCCACAATGAAGAAATTCTGATGGCTGCGTTTTAATAGCCATTAACTCCCCCCTTTATTTTTTGAGAGAGTACTCCAGCAGAGGGAAACAGATGCATAAACAGTTTCAGGGCATCTTTCTCCTGGGCAGCAACAGACTCCTCCTATTCCCCACGTCCAATTAGTTATTATGGTCCGGCCCTTTAAGACGCAGCAGCGGGTCAGCAAGTAGTGTAGTGTTTCTCTAATTGAACTTCGCCCAATCAACAATAACTCGTTAGCAGTCGCTTTCTTTTTCTCTGTGACTGTGAAAGCTATCTTGCCTTCCAGGGTTTCACCCCCTCCAGCCCGTTACTTCCAAAAGATCTACATGGAGCTTGGCAGAGGAACTGGGACTCTCTGAAGGGAATACAGTCCGGCTGCCTTTACAACTACGCCCGAAGCATGGTTATTTTGGAGGAAGGCTCTTACACGAGCTAAGTTGTAGCAATCGTTTCAAAATATAGTGGAGGTCTACGAGAGCGCCGAACACCAGAGGTAACCCTGTGGACGCTTAAATCTGCCATTTGAATGAAATAATCAACTTTTCTGAAAGCAGCAATTCTTCGGGACTGCGATGACCTCCAGTAAAGACATGAAGGCAGGTTCTGTGTTGCAGTCCAGCGGCGAGGAGCGGAGGCGGGCTCCCCTGGACCAGCTGCCGCCGCCGGCCAACTCCAACAAACCGTTAACGCCGTTCAGTATTGAGGATATCCTTAACAAACCATCCGTGAAGAAGTCGGTCGCAAGTATCTGTCCGCCCAGAGTGCTCGAGAAAGTGACGGGCTCCAACTCGGCGAGGAACGGGATCAGCACTCCGTCCTCGCCGCTGTGCGCGCTGGAGGAGCTGGCCAGCAAAACGTTTAAGGGTCTGGAAGTCAGCGTCATCCAAGCAGCAGAAGGTAAAAAACGCTTTTGATCAAACTGTGAATTTTCAGGGAGGCAGAAAAGGCATCCAAGTGGTTATTGGTGGGATTTTTTGTTTGTTTTTGGTTGGTTTTTTTTGACGTACAGTAAATGTGGGCTTCACAACTAAGGTCACTGCTAGCTGGGTTTGTTTTGACTTTTGAATGCAGACATGCTAGGACAGCTGTGTGAGAATGCGTGTAGAATTCAAGAAAAGGAAAAGGACACGGAACGTTTACGCATGCAAATATGCGTGCACATCGTACATAAACTGGTGTAAGCGGCTAATATATTTACGCTGCTCGTGTGCTGTCAAAATATCAAAGAACCGCTGTGGCCTACCGCGCGCACTGCTGCTTCGGACAAAATGGACCGAAAGATCAACTTTTTGTTATTTACAACTATTATTGAGCTATTTTACAGCAAATCCCTGCTGCAGGCCTACAGCAAAAGCATGCAAGCTTGATTATTTTTATTCCACTGATTTTTGTTTGGCTCAAGATATGGTGGGAGATTGGCCAGTTATTCTGTTTCCACTGCGAATTTACTTCTTACACAGAACACTTCACAGTGATCAGCTCAGTGGTTACCTTGATTCTACACGGTAACATTTAAATGTCGTCATTAAAAAGTAAGATAAATCGTTTGCTGCGAGGGAGAAGTCAAAAAGCAAGCCAGCAAACCGCGGTCAGGCCTGTTCTGCACTGCCGTCTGTTGCTGTTGGAGTTTGAGGGTAAGTGACCCTTGCGGCTATTTCATCCCTCTTGTTTTTCTTCTCCCACTCATCCAAGGTCGTGAGCATCTAAATGCTTTTGGACAGAGGCAGACGTCTAAGAAAAGGAGAAAGTCGCGGACGGCCTTCACGAACCATCAGATTTACGAACTGGAGAAGAGGTTTTTGTACCAGAAGTACCTTTCTCCGGCCGACCGGGACCAAATCGCGCAGCAGCTGGGACTCTCCAACGCGCAGGTCATCACCTGGTTTCAGAATCGCAGAGCCAAACTCAAGAGGGATCTGGAGGAGATGAAAGCAGATGTTGAGTCGCTCAAGAAAATCACCCCACAGACCCTGCAGAAGCTTGTCACCATGGACAACATTGAGGACCCCCAGAGTGGGGGCCCTGAGGCCAGATCGCCCAGTATCTCCCCGACCTCTCAAGGACACCGAGGCTTCCCACAGTCCCCCTCCTCGTCGAGAGACCAAACCACGGATGAATTCTCGGAGGACGACGAGGAAATCGAGGTGGATGATTGACAGTCGGGAGGGTGGGCGGGGGTCTGTGATTTTCATAAGCAGCAACAACAAAAGAATATTCAAAGGGGACATTTTTCTTGCCAAACTTTTGCACGGATATTGACAAAAGGAGAATAAACAGACACACACACATACACACACACACACACACACGAACATTTTGGGAAAGTTTTTCTCCCCCTCCTGTTTTTTTAATTTCATATATATATATTTTTTCTTGTTAATTTATTATTCGGACTTGTAAAGGCTTCCGAGTCTGTCATTTAAGTCTCACCACAAAATTTGAGGAATACCTGCTATTCTTTCACACAGCCCTAACTGTTATGGTACAGGAAGACTGAAAATTGTATAGGCTAAACATTTAAATATACATTTTATTATTTCATGCTTTAAGGAGGTGAAAAGGTTTCTTTTTTTTTCTTTTTCGCCATTTTTTCTTTTTCTTTTTTTTTTTTTGTTAAAGGAATCAGATGTGCCAAATATTTAAATCATCCCCCCTCTGTTTTTTTTTTTTTCATTTTGTAGCTCAATCCTACCTTAAGAATAGACATATTTTTACTGTTCTGAGAGAAAGGTGTCTCTGAAAGCACGGAGGCCCATTCGCAGCGCAAAGAAGGCATCCATTACCACCGACTGCGAACTTTTACACGCTCTGAGTTCTGTATATAGATCAAACATCCTATGCGATAATTTTATTGTAACATTCTATTTAATCAGCATCTATGTAAATAAAGGTTATATGGTATTTCAAGAAGCTTTCGGCGCTGTGTGATTCTGCACATAAGCCCAAATTTAAAATAAAACCCTGAGATGTGACTGAAATAAATTACACATTTTAGAGGGAGGAAAATGGGCAAAAAAGAAAATATCATTTTGAATCCATAATCCCCTCTGTGAAGGGATCCTCTGTTATAACGACGTACTAAATAGAAATACAACGACCTCTGGATTTGCTTTGAGAGTTTGAGGAGACGCGTAAAATATTCACCCTAAAATTTGCTTCGCTTGGTAAAAGCGGGTCTTTCTGAATAATTGACCTCTGCTTTCTGCTCTGGAGTGCCATGACTTCAATTAGCAGCCGTCCACCGCCTTTATTCTCATTCTCTCCGCGGGCTTTGAATACATCTTGTGGCAAGAAGGTCCCGGTCTGGCTGCGGTGTTAAGAAAAGCTTGCCTCCACCCCTGCGCCATATGTTTTCTTCCTCCTTCAATGAATCGTCTTTAACACAACTAGTGGACATGATTGATTAGGTTAACCCGCCTTTGCCTTGCATAAAACAGCTTCCACCGAGCCGTGCGCAATAATGGCACGCATCTGCCACCCTGGACTCGGGTTTGTTTGGAAAAAAGGAGAAAAAGTCACCAATGAATAGCAAATGGGTTCGTGTGAGGATCCTAATGAATAAACCTCAATGGGAGGCAGTGGAAATGCGACGTGCCGCTGCTGCCGCTGCTGCCAGCCGGCCATTTGCGGCATTTTGTAACCAGACCAAAAGTTTGGTGGACGTGTGTTTGTGTGGGGGTGGCCGCTGTTGAAGTTTGCCTTAAATCAAGTATTCATCGAGCTGCATGGCGCTCAGCACAGACCGACCTCTTTTCAGTTATTCTTTCATTTCGAGTCTCTGATTTCTCAAAACGTTCTCCTTATTTCAGCAAATCAATAAGGAAATCGGATAATTCACGTTTAGTTTGTCGAAAATGAAGGAAAAAATACAAATAATAAATAATTAAACAGTTCTCTTAAATTCAAACAAAAATAAACTTTTTAAAGGTGTCATATCACCTTTTTTTTTTTTTTTTGCTAAGCAGAACAGCCTGGTAATTAAAAAAAAATGTTTTCGTTATTGATAACGTCCTTGTGGCTTATTAGAAAAACGCACTTCGATCAACTAAAATGTGCCCCTCTCGCTGTCACCACGCTTAGAGTAAAAGAAGAAAAAAAAACGTGAGACTGAGGGGAAAGCAAACGGCTTGTTAGGACCGAGTTTTTTCTTCTTCTTCTTCTTTTGGGTGGGCAGGGAAACAGAGCAGACTGGCAAACACAAAAGGAGTAATCGGCTGGAATCGTGGAGGTTGAAAAGTCAAGTAGGCCTTTTCTTATGAAGGAACTCTGGACTGGCAGCAGGAACAACGCAGAGGATGGAGCCTTACATAAAAGTCAGCGTAAAATGGATCAAGTCCTCCACATAAAGCTGCAACATGTTCTTCTTAAAGAACATCCATTTTTGGAAACTTCATAGCAATTAACTGTACCGAGCTCATAACAATGCCTTTAATTTTTTTTTTTTTTTTTACAAAGAATCAATTTCATCAATTAAAAATGGGTTAAACATTATTAATTATTAGTATGATATCATCTAGACTGAATTACTGCATTAATAACTGCATTTTCTTTTCTTCCTATATTTGAAATCACAGATGGTCATGCACACATCAACACACAGCAGGCGCTGGCCTTTCACACTCACTGGGCCGCATTTAGATGCACGTTTATAGCGCGCCATAAAGAGAGAATAAAGCCCAGAGACAACCTGTGATCCACCCAAGACTCCAGCAGAAACCCAAAAACATACTTTTAGCCTGAAGATCGCAGCTTTTACTGTTTTGCCTCCAACATAAGAGCACCCTGAAGGGACATCCTCGGGGTTTATGAGCACGGGAGGGTGGGAAGCCATGTGCATGTGGGCGTGCTGCTAGTGTGCAGCTTTTCAATGAGGTTATTTTATTCTTCATTAAGAAACATGGCCACAGGGGCTCTGACTTGGGAAAGCCAAATTTTCATATTAACATTCAGATGTTATCAAGGCTGCTGTATAAAATAAATAAATAAATCTTGCAGCATCTCACTCTCCACTGTGAGAAATTCTGGATAATCTGGATACTCAACAGCTGCCTGACTGCAAGTTACTGACCTCTGCGCTTAAAATGGAAAATTGTTCCGCTTTTGATGAAAACAAGGCATTTATTTCTAATCTTTGCTCTTTTTAATACACGTAAACACTGATCTCTGTCCACATACAGCTCAGAAAAATACATATATGCTAGGTATGATTTATCTCTGCGACGTTATGCTACTGTTAAAGTGTTATTTTGTCAATGAGATCTTTAAGAAACTCCTCGAGCAAATCAGCAAACTGCTGCTTAAACGGTTTGGCAGCAACAGCGGGGTGTACTTAGAAAGAGCAGAGACAGAGGGCTTGTATATATTATCAGCCCGTGTCAGGTTATCAGACACTTTGCTTTCACTCAGGACCAGATCACACACGTCAATGATGCCTGAGGAGCACCGAGTGCGCCACCTGGTGCTGATCCGGGAGGATCCGCTTTGCAAGAAGGGCAAAACAGCCACAGAGTGGAAAAGTGACAGAAGAAAACTGTGTGCTAAGATAAAACTTCTTCAGTTTTCTCTGGAAGCCCTGTGGGGGAAAATATCATCTTCTAGTGTGTTACAGAAAGAAGAAGCAAAAAGTTCTGCAGACTTCACATTCGGTCATGTTGAAGAGGAAACACGGGATCACAGAGAGGAGCACTGCAGTGGTCGTGAGAGCAGCAGATCAGGGAGAATGGAGAGAACTTTCTAAACCTCTTATCTCCAGTTAGGGCCGCGGGCCACATATTTGTAACAGTCTGGGAGGATGCTGCTTAATAGATAAGAGCATTAATCAGGCAGGCGGGACCTATTAAAAAGCACAGCTTTCAGGATCGATCGAGACCATCCGGCCTCAGGCTGTCAGCAGCGTCTGCGCCATCAATTTTCATCACTTTTTAAAGCTGTGTATTATCAGAATCCTAAGTTATGAGAGATGAAATGTTAAATTTTGTTTTGTTTTATTTAAAGTTGTGTGTAGTGATCCGAGGACAAACACACTTCAAAGTTCAAACCAGCTGCTGTTAAACTTTGTATTTTACTGAATTAGGTCTCAACTTTCCCCGACATGCGGCCTAAATACAAGCTTTTTATTTGGCTGACCACAAAACACACACACACACGTATTCCTGAACACGCTACACACTTTGACATGTTTACACAGAACTACCATCTAGGGAGAGATACTAGATGTTTCCAAGGCACTGAATATTGCTCAGATTACAGTAAGGTCAATTATAAAAATGGAAAAGACATGGCATGGCTGTAAATCTAGCCTGAGCAGGCCTGCGGGTGTTTGTGAGGGAGGAAACCAGGAGGTCTGTGTCAACACAGAAGCAGCTACATGGCTGAGATAGGAGACACATATTCACACTTCCTAATATTAGAACTCGGAGGTTTTTGACTGGCAAAACTACTCAAACTACTGCTGCGGGCCTTGTGTGACAATTGGGAAAAAAAAAGTCATCTTTGAAACAAATATGCTAAACTGTTCTGGATCAGGCCCCAGAAAGACAAAATGCAAAAATCAGCGTAGCAAACCCGCTGCACCCTGAAACAAACTGCTTTACTTCAGAGATGAAACACCTGGAGCAGCTTTCTGAAGAAAGATGGGGAAATAGCCCAGATGTGGAAAGCATGGCTGGTTATGCAGAAATCTGATTGTTTTTTTTTACATTTGCTCTTTATATGACATCATTTCGGTTTTGTTTTTGGCAGGGATGAATGGTTAATAATGTAAACTTATAACACAAAATCATGAAAAAGTTCCAGTAACTGCATGGAAAAACATGTAATAGTACTTAGGTAGACTATACTTAAGAACATTATAAACATAAGGAAATAATAGTGCCAACAAATGTCTGTATAACCCAGTTATAGTGAAACTATTTGTTGACACAGTTTAATAAAAAGGCACTCAGAAAACAAATACAGTTTCGCCGCCTGCAGTTGAACCTCACTGATGACTGTGGGTCAGCATGCAGGGAGTCACTGCTGCATGGACTTTCTTCATTGCCAACTGGATCATAATTCACATTCGGCTTCCTGCATAACCTCTTACGGCATTATCGAGATATTAAATAAAACCGCAACGAGCACCAATCTGAGCGCTCTGCCCACGAGAACCTGACTGAATGGAGTAAACACAGTGCAGGAAATAATGAATCAGATATCGAGTCTTCTGTGTTTGCAATGCCTTATGCTGATCATCTATTCAGTCATTAACACAAACATATTTTTCCATTTAAATTTTTATTTTCAAAAATACAAAACAAGGAAAATAAGCATATGTACAGAAACACTATTAAAATATAATATGTATTGTACAAAATATGTACAACTGTTCTCCAACTGAAAACGAGTCCTATCTGGTTCTTTTGTCCTTGATGGTGTAGTGAAGAACTAATGGCTGCGCCTAAAGGGGAAAGATATTGCAGTATTTAACGTGAGGTATTTGTAACCATACACATCTTGCACAAATGGCACACACACACACACAAAAAAAAAAAAAAGAATCATTAAAGCACAGCTGGTCACACTGCTGAAGGCTGAGTGTTCAGTTTGACTCAAACAGATTTTTTTAACAGTTCTTTTTCACCGTTAAACGTCTAAAAACTTCCTCCCGGATTTTGCCGACCGAACTCCGGGACACAGAAACTGTTCGAGTGTAAAGAAATGTGTGGCAGTGGCTTCACCGTACCTTGCCAAACCAGTGTGAGAGCCATAACCGTTTCATGGTCATGTGGTCTGGCAGAAACTCGTTATTGAACAACATCTGGACCTGCGGGGAGATCACACAAGCAGATGTAAAAGGGAAAATCTTCATATTCACTGTTGCTAACCTACAGTTGATGTATATCGTTGACACGATTAGCGTCACAGCAGCTGATTTTAGAAAAGGCACTTTCAACAGGGTTCATACGCCTTCTCCACGGTCAAATTCAAGCGTTTTTTAAGCACCTTCAAGGTCTATTTTCAAGATTTTCCAGCACATTAACACTGGGATGCATTTTTATACAAATGAATACATATTCAAAATTATTTCACATTTTTTAAAAATCACATTAAAAAGACGGTATTATGCAATAAGTTGCCTGACAGAAAACAGTAACTACTTTAAAACAGCTCTTATGTTGCTGGCGCGGTGTAGCTCGGTCTGACGCATGTAACCTGAGCTAGCCATCAAAGCGACCAATCACATTAGGCTCCGCCCAAACGGTCAAAAGTCAGTTTGTTTGGAGCACAGATCAAGGTTTCCTCACGAGAGCAGCGCGGGCGCACAGCAGACGCTCGGCTGTGGAGTTCTACGCACGCGCGTTGTTGAATTTACTCGCGAGGAATGACATCATTTGCGCGGATTATGTTTTTTTTTTTCTCGCGAGTGACTTTTGACCGAAATATAATTCCAAACTCATCTCATCCCTAACTGGAATTTGGAGTTTTCCAGCGAACTCTCATTAAAACAGCGAATCTCTGTCTTCGGGGGAGAGGCGGGGGTCACGAAAGGTTATTTTTCTTTAATTAAAAAAAAATAATAATAAAAAAATTACAATTTCAAGCGCTATATCCAGAATTCAAGCACTTTTCAAACCTTGAAAACACAACATTAAAATCCAAGCATTTTCAAGCACTTCCAGCGCCCGTACAAACCCTGTTTCAAGCTGAAGAAACCTTGTGTCATTGCAATATTTAAAATAAAAAGGCACTATGACTCACAAAGCGCACGCACAAATGCAGCAGTGGCAGCTTCCATTTAAAGCGTAAAGTGTGAACTCTGGTTAAAAAGACTAAACAGAAAGAGTCCAGGCTTTATGAAGTCTATATGTGGTGGAGGGAATGCAGATCTATTGATTATTCTATTGCACATGAGGAAAGCACAGCCCCGGGCACGGACACAGCCCCCAGAGCATCACAACCTCACCCCCAACATCCTAACACAACCCTTTAAAAAATTGTTATAAAACCAGTATCATGTTAATTAATCACTAGGACTGCATCAAGCCTGTACTGCTATTTAACTTAACTCCAACTGAGGGTGCACTACCGATGTACGCCAACAAACTCCTTCCACAATATAAGATCTTACAGATCTCACAGATCCCAGCTGATGGACAAACATCGCTGTGCTGCTATGACTTTGATGGTCTTGTTGATGTAACAGCATTCTTAGAGAATTTCCTGAGGCGTTTGGTATGAAATCGCCAAACATGTCTGACAACGATCTTTTTGGCGTACCCGCTGTAACTGCTCAGACCTTTTTACCCTGCACAAAAAGTACGAGGCATCAAAGAGAGGGCGTGTTATTGCGTTAATCAGTTTACACAATAATTGGTAAAAATCTTATTTGGTTTTTTTTGCATCAGGGAAGAAAAAAAATACTATTCTGCTGTAACGCCATGACGTTAACATAATTTCATGACTCACCTGGTGTTTTTCCACGTTTAGTCGATGACAGAGCACTTTCCGTAGGTGCCTCACTTCTGCTCGGACGGAACAGCGGACAAACTTCTGCTGCAGGGATAAAGACAAGCGGCACACGGCAGAACTTTTAATGAGCTATACAATGAGTCGTTAACATGCTCAAACTGAAAATAATCCCAACAAATTATGACGAGCTGCACATTTATTTTTCACGCATCATCTCCTGTAACCGCGGGGACAGTTCTTGTTTATTCTGAAGGTAAATTTGTCCAATTTACCGCAGATTTTTTAAAAAAAGAAACAAACTCAGTTGGGTAGGTAGGTGGATCAACAGGTTGTGGCATATTAGATTTACAGCAAAGCTCCTGATGGACGCTTTCCAGTTCCAACTGACTTATCAGCTAGTCTTAAGCCATAGAGCTAGACGTCTTTATCTCCATGAATGCAGGGTCATTTTTCTTTTTGTAAACTCAGAAATCGGACAGAGCTACGATTGGACGTGCAGGGTATTGAGAACAGCATGCAACAGAGGTCAGGACTCATTGCAAGAAAGCAGCTTGCATTAAACTGATCTGGCACTACACCCAAGAGTGAAGCTCGCCTTTGGTTCTTACTTATGAGGGTTCTCTTCACAAAGTGCTCAGTATAATGAGTCCACATAGTGAGCCGGGAACAGAACCAATGAAGCTGCAGGTTTCACAACAGTTAACATTTTAAAGTGGTCAAAGACGACAGCGTCACTTGCAGGAGTACCCACATCACTCTGCTTTTGTCTCACATCTTCTGATGTGACTTTATTATGATTTAATTAGTTTTTTAAATACCGAAAAATGAGATGAAATGTCTAATGTAGCTGATGTCAAATTAAAAACTCTCCAATACAAACTATTATGGCTGCAGCGGCACGGCTGCCTCCCTAGTCTGGACCTCTCAAGTGTTTCGTACTCAACACACTTTCAGTCAAAAAGGTCAAGTCCGAGAATCTCCCTTTGTATCTTTTAATGAAGAAAGCAAAGTACAACATAAAAGAAAATCTTGATCTTTCTGATTTAACTTAATTTTACAGCACTCAGTACGGTGTAATGTAGGTCGAAAAGTGTGTTGCTCTAGGGTCCAGTGACTTCCGGTACCAGTATACAAAGCTCATAACATTATAACCAACAAATTATTCTACAAATTAGTCACTGATTAACAATGCTATTGCAAACAAAATTACTTATAATCACCAAATTTGTATTTCCAAACGTATACAACTATTTCAAAAAATGGCTACAACACAAACTAATCTTCTCTAGAAGAAGTTGGGGAAAATGACCAATGGTTTTGGAGCCACACCAACTTCTGTTACACAATAGCGCCCTCTGCTGGAAGAACAGGTCATTGCACGACTGATGCCGTACAGCAGGGATCCTCAAATCCAGGCCTCGAGGGCCGGTGTCCTGAAGCTTTTAGATGTGTCTCTGCTTCAACACACCTGAGTCAAATATAGAAGTCATCAGCAGGACTCTGGAGAACCTGACTGCATACTGAGGAGGTAATTCAGCCATTTGATTCAGGTGTGTTGGATCAGGGACACATCGAAACGCTGCAGGACACCGGCCCTCGAGGCCTGGATTTGAGGATCCCTGATGTACGGCGTGTTTTGGTTAAAACGATCCCTCAGTGATCTGATCCTTGCATCTGTCAGAACTGGACAATAAGCCGTCGCATTTTACTTTTTACGTGTCCGTCCCTCAATAAATTAGCATGTCAAAATTAACCCATCACAAAGGAAATCACAGTATATGGAAATGTTTAGTAAGCAACATTATTATTTTTTTTTACATTTTTCTTCATGTTTCATGTAGTCTACAGTCAAGATGAGAAATTTTAAGAATAAAAATGGCATCACACTTAGGCAGCCTTTATAGTCAATATAAAACCAACGACTGTGGCCATTTTTGAGAGTGTTTCACTTTAATGGGCTGAGGTAGCAGGAAAATGCACAGAGGTGAGGTGAAACTCTTCACCTTAGCTCAGTGGTGGGGAGTAGAGGCACTGCAGGTGAAAGGAGACCGAAAGGATATTTTAGTTTTTTGATGAATTAAGAGTCTGGTGATGCCATCGTGCTGACTCTTATTTCACTGAAATTCACTTTGGATCTTTTTTTTTTCTTCCTATTGTTGCTGTCTACTAAAAACAGCTGCAGAGCATTATTATGCATCATTCCAGAAAAGGTTTGAGAACCACTGCCCTAACCATATGTAGAGCAAAGGTCCATTAAAAAGTAGCAGTCAACATTTTTATAAGTCTTAAATCCCAAACAGTTTGGCCCAAAGGACGGCCGACATACTGACAGATATGTGGCCGTGTACTCAGGGAGGGAGTGAAAACTTGTTAAGTACACATTAATAGGTCTGCTCCCCAAAGCAATTTCAAACAAAGATTATGATGTATTTGTTCCAGCTATTTAATGATACGCTGCTGTGTGTGTGATGTGTGAGTTAACACGGCTTGTTTGACATAAGGGCCTCCACACTAACCACTGCAAACATTACCCAACATCTTGAGCCTCTAATTTCAGTATTTTCCCAATTTGAAAATGCAGTTATTGAGAAAGAAGCAGTCTGAGTTGGGAAACAAAGAACGATTACACGCCTCACTGGTGTACTTCTCCCCGTCTCTGTGCCAGTATGATGTTACATCAGCAGCCAGAGTAACCAGATCTTCTGCCGTGTATCCACTGCACAGTACAGTGTAGAAATGACTTGGAAAAGCTTCAAAAAAATGTGCCCCCGGAGACGTTTTTTTTCCCTTGGTTGTGAAAACCTTTAAGGCCACTTTGAAAGCATTCATAATCAGCTTAATAATCTCACTAAGTAAACAGACTTTTACTAAATTACGTTTATGGTATGTTTAAAGCATAACGGGGCTTATTGATGACTTACCTGAAGAGCAAGCTTTGTTTTATCTTTTTTTTCAGCTAGTGATGAACTGAGGGGGGAGGAAAAAAAAAAGAAAAAAAAAAGAGTAAACAGCACTGAAAAATGCACGCTACGCTGAACAGGTTTATCTTGAAAATCACAGCTTACAATTTGCACACCAATATAATCACCTCCATGTTTACGTTCTATCAGCCTTATCTCAAATAAATATTTCATAAAAGTACACACAGATCACTTTAAGATAATCCATCACGGGACACACGGCCTACCTCAGCCTTTCTAAACACAGTGAAACCTGCTCTTGTCGTATCTGTAGAAGTGAGCCTTGGAGTGGTCGAAGCTTGTGTACGGTACTGCAGCATCTGGTACGCCATCTAGACAGAAAAAGAAAATCAGGTTTATTGAATCCAAATGAACCTGCAGGTCAGGCTGACGCAGGACGGCCATCCACCTGTGCCATCACCTGACCTTAGTGCTCGGGATTTGGTCCAAAAACAACTATGCAAGCTTCAAATTTGATGATAAATTTGAAAAGAAAAAAAACAAAACAAACACTTGTGGCCACTGCATAATGTTGACCAATGTATCAGCAAAGAGGTAAGATCTGTGTTATTAAGATAACTGTTAGCTCATCCAAACAAACAGCAATTCAACCTACTTCAAAACCACTACAATACACAATAACAGCCTATATTTAATACGACATGACGGTACATTAAAGCAAATTAATAAACTGGCTTCCGTGCGGTCTCTCTTTGCATAACCGTGACGGATGCGATGCTAAAAATGAAGCCTTACCATCTCCAGCAGGCTGGATGACTCTCTCTAATCCACGTGACTGATAAAACTCCTTTATTCTTTTGTCTTCACCTGAGCAAACATGACCGCAGACATTAGGGAAATCAAACCCATGTGACAGGCAGCAACTCAAACACACTGTTACCAACTTCATCCTGTTAAAGGATGCTTTCATTTAGTTATTATGTAACATTTCACTCGCTTGGCTGGTGCGACACAAGTATACATATATAGCTGACTCCAGCTATAACTAAGAAACAGCACTGAGCAGTTTGGTTACATACTTTCTTGTAGTCCAGGCACCAGTTTGTAGACAATGTCTTGCATCACTCGATCCAGTTTGAGGTTGAGTAAGGGCTGTGTTTCATGAATTTTGATGTTGCACATTGGACAGTACTTGCTTGTTTGCAGATACTTGACAATACAACTTTTACAGACTGTCGAAGAAAAACAAAGAAATATTTGCTTATTTTTGCCCATAACTTACAATCCACCAAACATTGCTACTGTGAAATGGCATTAAGGCTTTCATTAGTAAATGATATTAAAAGAAATTATAATTTAGCTTTGTTGAAACTCACAGGTGTGCAAACACTCTGTTATTGTTGTGGCATCTATGAAGTAGCCTGCACAAAGGTAGCAGACAATGTGCTCGTTCAGGTCCTTGATCTTCAACTTTACTTCCTCCTGTGGAAACAAACACGGTGCTTGAAAAACCAGCTACCTTCTTAGGTACACCTCTTCAACTGCGTCTTGACACAAATATCTAAGCAGCATATCACATGGCAGCAACTCAATGCATTTAGCCAGACGGGCTAGTCTGAGTATTTCAGAAATGACTTATCTACTTGGATTTTCCCACACAGCTGTCTCTAGGGTTTACAGAGAATGGTTCAAAAAGAGAAAATATCCAGTTCTCTGGGTGAAAATGATGCCAGAGGAGAAGGACAGGAAGAAAACAGTGATCAAATAACCACTCGTGAAAACCAAGGTATGCAGAAGAGCATCCCTGAACACACAACGCTCTATTCCAGATGGGCTACAGGAGCAGAAGACCACAGCAGGCGCCACTCCTGTCAGCCAACAGCAGGAAACTAAAGCTACAGTTCTCACAGGCTCACCAAAATTGGACAACAGAAGATTGGAAAAACATTGCCTGGAATTTGGTGTACATAACAGCATGGATCCATCCTGCCATCAGTGGTTTATTGGTGGTGGTCCAGCAGGAAATCACACCACGTCACAATGCTCAAATCTTTGCTTATTATGGGTTGTCATTTATGGCACATGTTTAAAGTCAAAATACAAGTGCATGAAACTGTACAAAAGCTTAAAAATATGCACTAATGGCACAATATTGATGTTTATATATTTTTTTTTAAATATAATGGTTGCCAAACACGCCTACATGAAAGCACTGGTGTGAACCACAGACAAAGCCAAAGGACACGCGCCCAGATTCAACGAAAACAAGCAGAAGAGTGGTAAAGAAGAAGGTAACCCTTAACAGCTTGGCGTCTGGGAGGTGCTTAAAACAAACCACTGATTCACTTGGCTTGATGGGCTGTTCCATAGTTTCTGTACTGCTATATGCTCAAGAGCCAGAACCGTGGTTGCCTCTGGCTTTAAACTAAGAACAGGGAACAGCTGAATCAGACTATGGGAGAGACCGGCTGCTGGAATAAGCACGAGAAAGACCGTAAAAATCTTTGTGAATAACGAGACCTATGGATGAGGGCACTGTCAAACTAGAAAGCTTACTTAAAAATCTGAATGACCTACATACAGTTAAGGTATTTACTCTGTGTTAAATCACCTAACACGTTTTTTTTTTTTGGTTGTTTGAGCAGCAGAAAACTTAGCACCACTTCCAAAAGAAATGCTAAAAGTCACATCGCCCAAAACCACTTTTTTTTTTTAATGCGTGAGAACTATTGCACATCCCCGTGGATGAATGTCCGATTTCCCCCTTTTTAATCATAAATGAAGCCGTGTCTGTCCTAAGGAGAGCAGGCTCAAAGAGACGCTTTTCCAAGGCTGACCCTGACCTTTGACCTCTGTGGGAAAGCCTTTTTAACCGCACAATACAAATAAAGTTTTCCTACTAGTGGGCCAGGTGACTTTTCACACACAAAAAAACCGCTAAATGTTAACAAAGGGGGGCATTTTGAGAGAAAAGCGGGATGATGTTGGTCGCGTTTATTACACTCATTTGGGGTAAATTGTGACCAACATCAGGCTGAAACAGTCAAAGAAGGGGAACAAAACCAACTATCCTGTTACGAACAACTCGGTGCGATCGAGTCAAACATAAACCACCGGCAGCTGGAGACAAGAGAGCCGTTACTTCGTTACACAACGTGAAAGAACCCACGGAGTGCAACGACCATTACCGCCCCACTTCACTCACACCGCGCAGGAACTAAATGTAAAAGAAAAGCCCGCTTGAACTGAGAATAAGTGCTGAATGCGTGCCCTAAAAGGGCAAAAATAACAGTTAGTTGACAGGGTTTCAGCACGCCGCTCCGCAGAACAACACGATCGCACTCATGCCCTCTACGCATGCTCAAGCACGTCTCTCCTCGCAGCGCTCCAGCAGCATCGCTCTCCTCTCTCTCCATCAGCGCCGCGGAGGCGACAGCGATCTGCCGCTAATACGTGCGATTAAGTCCCCCCTGCCCCACTTCGGCTCTTCCTGCCTTTCTCCCTCTGTGTGAATGAGCCCAAGTAACACCGCTACTCACCTCGTTCCTTAGTGGGTCCAGTTTGTAAACTGACTGTAGCTGATTTCGTAGCCGCATCGCTATGGCCATCGGACCTTGCTCCGCCATCTTTGGGACTTATGCTAAGTTCCGGGTAAACCGGAAGTGTCATTTTCTGTTAAGCTGAGGCGCGGAGCTGCAAAATAAAACGGAAGGGGGGGGGGATAAATAAACACCTAAAGAACAAGTGGGGAAAAAAATCAGATTAAAAAAAAATAATAATAATGTTCAATGCAGCCCTAGATATGATCTCGACAGCACTTTGTTCAATAATTACTGCACTCCCTACATTCAAATCAATTGTCTGGGGCAGTGATTCCCATTCAGGGGCAAATTTGCATTTTCCTATGGAAACATATAAAAAAATATATAAATTATTTTTTTAAAAAAGCCAAAATGGGAAGAAAAAAAAACACCTAAAAAACCCTAAAAGTAATAAATCCATTACAAAATGGTGAAATATGTGACTCAAAGTAAAGTAGTCATCTGAAAGAAATAGATTAAATTAGATTTGATTCCCCTCAGAACTGCCTTAATTCATTGTGTCATAGATTCAACCAGGTAATGGAACTATTTCTTAGAGATTGTGGTCCATATTAACATGATAGCATCACATAGTTGCTGCTGATTTGTCGGCCGCACATCCTGTGAATCTCCCATTCCACCACATCTGAAAACTGCTATATTGAATCTGGTGACTGTGGAGTCAATTTGAGTAACTCACTGTCATGATCAAAAAATCAGTTTGAGTTCTGTGGCATGGCATGTTATCCTGCTGGAAGCAGCCATTAGAAGATTGGTACACTGTGGTCATAAAGGGATGAACATGGTCCATCCATCCATCCATCCATCCATCTTCTTCTGCTTATCCGAGTCTGGGTAGCGGGGGACAGCAGCCTAAGCAGAGAAGCCTAGACCTCCCTCTCCCCAGCCACCTCCTCCAGCTCATTCAGGGGGACCCCAAGGTGTTCCCAGGACAGCTGAGGGATATAATCTCTCCAGTATGTCCTGGGTCTGCCCCGGGGCCTCTTCCTGGTGGGACATGCCTGGGACACCACACCCAAGAGGTGCCCAGGAGTCATCCTAGTCAGATTCCCAAACCACAAAGCTCGTGACCATAGTTGAGGGTAGGGATGTAGATTGACCGGTAAATCAACAGCTTCACTTTCATGCTCAGCTCTGTCTGAACATGGTCAGCAAAAATATTCCGGTAGGCTGTGACATTTAAATGGTGCTTAGGTGGTACTAAGGAGCCCAAAGTCTGCCAAGAAAATATCCCTCACACCATTACACCAGCAGCAGCAGCCTGAACCGTTGATACAATGGCAGGATGGAGCCATGCTTTCATATCATTTACCCCAAATTGTTACCCTACCATGTGAATGTTGAGGCAGAAATTGAAACTCATTGGACCAGACACTGCTCTTCCAATATTCTATTGTCCAATTTTGATGTGTCCGTATTAAAGCTAGCCTGACAGCAGTGGGACCTGGTGTGGTCTTCTGCTTCAAGGTTCGATGTGCTATGTGTTCAGAGATGCTCTTCTGCATACCTTGGTTGTAACAAGGGGTTATTGAGTTACTGTTGCCTTCCTATTAGCTGTGGCCATTCTCCTCTGATCTCTGGCATGGAAATTGTTTTAATGACGATTAATTAAAAAAAAAATTAAATGGTCAAGCAATGAATACATGGCCATGGAAAAACAGGCTGGATAAAATTTTTAAGAAATGTAAACTATACATGTCTAGAACATCCAGGTTGTCTCCAAACGGTAATGCTATGCAATGTTTAGTAATATTTGTCAAGGAGGTGACAGATATGGACATTCACGGACTGACCTAGCCTGCAGCAAGGGCCTTTTTCTGTAGAGGTGCTTGAAGGTTCTTGCGCTCCAGGCGGAGTGGCCCAAAAAGAAGCCGCAACATGCGGCAAAGACCCTTTTCCTCGTTTGTTACAGACCTGCCAGGGCTGCCTTAAGCAAGCATTAAATGGAGCATATAACTAATAGTTAAAGTAAAACTCACCGTACTTACTGGGTTTCTTTTAAATGCCGCTAGCCTCTTTGGTGATGAAAAAAATATAGATTATGTGTGTCTAAGCCAAATTTTTACTCAAAGGTTATCACCCTCTGGAATCAGAAATCCTTTAGCAGTAAAAGGGTACTTACAGCTTAAAAATGAGCCAACAACTAATATTGTTTTTAATAATAAGGGAGCTGCTTTGAACCAAAGTGTTTTCTTAGATATTCCTGTCTTTGGCTAGCAGGGGTACTTATGGAAAGGCAGAAAGGGAGACTTTGGGAAGAAGACAGTTTGCATCTGGAGGAATCTTCTTCGATTCAGCCTTTTTTGCTCTGTTTAGTAACAAGATAAGCTAATAAGGTATTCATCGATGGATGGATAGTTCGGTATGCGATTTTAATTTCAAAGTTCAGCTTTGATTTAGATTTCAAAGCTGAACTGGGCCCCTGTACTGGAGTTCATTCCACCTGACATTGAGCAAGAGGCAAGGTACAACCTGGGCAGGTCACCAGTCCAGCACAGGGAGCGGTCGGGTCTAATCAGATTCAAAGCTTTGTAGGAGTTTTCTATTGTGTTTGTAAATGTAAATTTTTTTTTTGACATTCTAAGGATTCAAGTTTTTCTCTAAATATGCTCACAATCAGCCACCGTTTCTATCTAATTTAGTCCTAAACAATAGTTCAGTCCAGGATGCATTCATTCATGAATTAGTCTCCATTTTTGGCAATAGAGGGTGCTGCAGTCACACATTTGACTTAGTTGTCTGCAGCCTTTCAGACGCGCTGATTTGCTGCCGGTTAAATAGATGCCTGTCTGTTTAACATCACGTACATAAATGTCATTCATACAGTCAGGGAGTTATTGTAGTTTCTGAAAAGAAGATGTCTTTGAATCTGGCAAATTAACCCCCAGCCAAGCTTAGTGGGTCATGACTCTGAGCTTTCTTTATATACTTTGGACACAAACAGCCTCAGTGGCTTAGTCCAATTAATACTTTGTCATTAAATTATTGTGTTTGTTTTCTGATTTAGTGTTTAATTGGCTGCACGTGGAAAGGTACTTTATAACAGACTCGTGGAGACTGTCATTTTTTGCAGTTATGTAGTTAATAGATGGTACATTTGAAGCCTGCCTCGGGACTGAAATGGGGGAAAGTGTGGTAAGGCAGCACAATACCTTAAGGCGTCCCAGGAGAAAAGTTGAAGTGTGGGGAAAACACCACAGTCTCATGTGTTAAACCACAATCAACAACAACATGCAGAACATGGTGGGTCCTGTAACTTGAATCTCTGACTGCAGTGCTCAGGCATCGTGGAGGGTGGGCTGATACCACCACTGCACACAAAAATTTGTACATAATGCTCACTGAGGAAATTAGTTTGGAAACCTTTATGCCATGAACTTACACAAGAGCCAAAGTGAGTGTAATTGGCTTTACATGTCTGATATTTCTAGTGGTAACCCTTTTATTTAGGAGAGCTTGTGAGTGAAGTGCTTGAACTCCCAGACATTTGGTGGGGTGGGGGCGAATGAGTATTTCTCTTCCCTTGCTAAGCAACATCCATCAAGGGTCTCTTGAGAAAAGAAGTGAACCATCAGCTCAGTGCCCAGCAGCAGAGAGCTGCGGCCGCCCTGGGCTGCTCCCAGACCTAAATGTGTGTGAATGTGAAGCAGAGTGTTGAGATGAATGAGCGTAGGCTCAGCAAACATTTTCAGAGATTGTCATGTGGCTTACATATTTGTTATTTAAATCAATAGCTATATTGTGTTATGGTGTATTTTTGGTATTTCTCTTGGGTTGCTCAGTGGCGAGGCTTTGCATGCTTTTATACATGCGATGAAACTGAGGTTTTGTTACTCAGACGCGGGCTAAAACCAGATTATTTTTCCAAAAATTACTTCCAATTATTTACTTATGGCTAAGCGTAAAGTAATAGCTTTGTGGAAAAAAATCATTTTCAAGCAAAAATGAACTCTGGCTTGTGGCAAAGTCGCCTTTAAATGAGTGTGTACCCTTTAAAAAAATAACAGTCGTCTTCTTGGCATTATACATGGAGGTCTACTTGATCCCTCCCAGAGGGCTTCCAACCTGTGGACCACCCAAAGCTGCGGTCCTAGACAAAGACTTGCCCCTCATTCATCCTTTTGTAATTTCTCAGTGCAATGGAATGACTGGCAAGTTTGTGTTATTCCTTACAAACTCAGTGACTCCGTGGCAGTTGAAATGGCTATGTGCAAATCATTTATTGTGACTATTAAATCCTTCGTGAATGTGTTGTTTATGGCTGTATGTCCATCAGAGAATTATTCAAATTTGTATGGGATTTTGGCATGCAATATAAAATTCTACAAAAGCTGTTTTCTTTTCTATTCATTGTTTTCTTTGAGAAAACTTGTAACACCTTGCAGACTTGGACTAAGTTCAACAGATGATAAGACAGACAAGGTCCATATCACATCAGTCACTGTAAATTGGAAAGCACAAAAAGCACAAGTTCTTGTACAGAACAGTCGTGATCAGTCTCGCTTCACTGAGCCTTCACAGTTGGGCCTTGTGTCCCCCGCTGTCTGCCATTTCCTCTTGCCATGTGACGTCTTATCTGCTGGGTCTGCAAGGTCACTGCTTATCTGATTGACAGAGCTCTGACTCCACACAATATCCAAATAACCCAAGGGCCTGGAGGCGCAGCAGACTCACAGCATGGCAAAATCCACCGGTCGGAAGAGTGAAAGCAAGTGAGAGAAGAAGCAAAAAAAAAAAGCGAGCAATGAGGGAGAGGATCAAGACAAATCAGAGTCTTTCATTTAATGTCATTACTTCATGTCAGAATCATGGACAATGGATCTCCCTTTTTCTTGGTGTGTCTGTAAATCTGACAGTTATTTCAATAGTCCTTCATTTTTATTGGAAATGATTAGTTTATCTGAGGGATCAAACACCTGCCAGGAATACAAAGGCACTGCTATTATGAAGAATTTGAGGATTATTTGCAATTAAATAAAATCAGACAGACAAAAGGAAACCTGTTTGTCAGTCCTTGAGTCTGATGTTAACTGTCACTCCTCCTAATTCAATCATCCTTGAGAATACTCCTTTAAACCACAGAGCTCTAAATCAAATGAAAATCCAGCTAGAGATTCTGTTTACCTCTGTTCGGGACACCCTGTGCTAAAACTACTCTGCAATAGGAATCTGCGTTCTGCCATGCCAAAAAGGAGGCCCCCATCTTTCCTCTACCCCGCTTTCTCTCTGTCCCTCCCCCACCCCCCACACCCCTCCCTCAGCGTAATCAGAGCATGCAGGGGTGGACTTCAGCTTTTGTCTCCTTTGCTCCAGCAATTGGCCACCAAGTGGCAAGCTAATGACGAGAGCCCTTTTGGAGTTGCTCCAGAGCAGCACTGCCTGTGCTGCTTGATGGGCAAAGGCATAATGAATGATGTAAGGCAAGCCCTTAGGGCTCCCCCCCCCCCGGCTAAAAAAATCTGCAATATCACAATCTGAATCACTTTAAATTCTGCAAAAAAAAAATAAAAAAAATACATGCACAGGAATGTGCGTCAGTGGGAACGATGTGGCGTCGCAGAATTGAACAGCAGGCGCTGCAATAAATGAAAAAATAAATATAAGAACAAGTCCTGTAGATTTTACCTAAGACAAGTGAAGTTACTAGGCCTTTGGATGGTGATACATCAGGAGCTGGTGGATGCGTGTGTAATATCTACCTGCCATGCTGGGAACTGCACTATTATTGCAAACTTTCGAGATACTTTCCTTGACATCAGCTGTTGTTGCTGACGTTTGTAACAGCGACTGCACACAGACATTTAACTTTGATCATCACTCTTTTTGGTGCTGTTGTAGTTACTTTGCTGTAAGATAAGATAAAAAGGAAAAAAATAGAGTTTCTACATTTTACCAAGTGTGTAATGACGCTTTGAAAACTGTAGTCCTCCGTATGAAGAAGCTGGAGGCAAACTAATGGATGACGTGATTGGAAGATGTTGAGATAAGATTAGTTTGCCAATAAGAACACGTTAGCCTGCCAGTGTCAGAAGACGAGAAAGCCCCGTATTAAATCTTATTAATGTGGCACAATAGAGCTTTGTCTGTCATCTATCGAATTTTCATTACTCGTGTGGGTGTGTGTGTGTGTGTGTGTGTGTGTGTGTGTGCGTGCACAGCCTGTGTGCACACACACACCCACACACGTGGTGAGCTGTGGTTACTTTCACGTATCTCAGTTTTTCTAGGATTATCTGTCTGATTTCTCTTCAAAAGCGGGAGAGCACATGGACTTTTTACTTGTAAAATATTGCAAATATAATATAAAATCAGTGAAAAAAATTAGATAAGTTTTTTTTTTTTTGTGCCATTGGAATTGATCTGAATACCTCAAAACCCTAAAGACTGACACTGTCAGCCACAGTTCGGGTCAGAGTTAGGAGATTGTTTCAGGTGTGAAATGTCATGCAAAAAAAAAAAAGAAAAAGATAAGACTTTGGGTGTTATTTAAATCCTATTACATGATACAAGCCTCGTCCAAATTCTTAGATTGAGTAATTCTCTGCACCTCCTTAAAAATGGCAACAAAAAAAAATAAAAAGGATAAAATAATATTCTGTCTTTATCTCTCTCGCTCACACTCTCACACACACACACACACACACACTGGCAAAGAGAGCGAGGAGAGAGAGAGAGAGAGAGAGAGTCGTGTTAAGATAAGGTGATTTGTTGCTTGTGTTCATAATCCACACACTCATAACAAGAAGCAAATCTTGTTATTTATGGTTAAGGGTATATTGCATAACACGGAATTTCAGAAGCTTTTGTGAAATTATAAATTCCAATCAACCATCTACTTCTCCAGATTGTTATATCTCACGTGATGTGTCACCGGGTATGCTGACTCATTCATGTAAGATTGCCAACTTCCTCTGCCCATGCTGATCTCCTTTTGAAATTTAAGCCCCACAACGGGCCAAGGCACACTTGCTCCTCTTGTCTTCTACTGTATCTCCTCTGTTCAGGGAGGTGCACGCTTACTTATCACAGGCACCTTATCTTCACGGACATTTAAGAGAATAAGGGTGAAGGGATAACAAACTTAGCAGAGAGGAAGCGTCATCTAAATCCCAAAGAAGGATGCAGGCCAGCCAAGTGCCACCCTTACAGCCCATCTAAGGCATTACTATTGTGTTAAATTTGAGGTACTTGGCAGTCACGCAGTATTTTGTTTGTATGTTTTGCTCTTCTTGTATAAGTATGCACGTAAGTATCCATCCATTCATTATTTTTGTTTAACTGCCTATCCAATGCAGATTTGTTGGGACAATGGAGCTTATCCCAGATGGCACAGGGTCCAGCCTGGACAGGTCACCAGTCTATGGCTGGACTAACACAAAGAGACAGACAACCATTCACGCTCACATTCACATGTATGGTCAATTTGTAATCACCAATTAATGTGACATGCGTGTCTTTAGACAGTGCTAACACTGCACCGCTGTGCTGAGCACAGAGGTTATGAAATTAACTCCTGCAGATGGTCTTACACTTTTAAACTGACTGCAAATGGAAGACAGCCACAAAAACAATGAAAATAAAATTGAATGATAATATGAGAAAGACACGTTTTCTGCTCAAAATGCCACTATTGCAAATGGATTTTAGGAAAAAAAAAAAAAAACAACAGCAGCAACAAAACGTAAAGAAGACAGTCATACGACTATGACGGGTCACTCAAAGCTGAGGAATCTGTGCTGGAAAATGCCAACAGTGGCAGTTCTGCGTGTAACAGTTTTATCCAAAAATGTTCCAATGTTCACGGATGAGAGGAAAAAGTGTGAAGAGGTCAAAACTCCAGCAAAACTTGTAGTATATAAATGAATGAGATGACCCAGACATATGTAACAGGAATATGAGAGCTTTAATACTTCCTATCTTACCTCCTTTTCTGGGCCTATGACAGCATGAAAGGAAACAACCCCATAATTCCTTGTGGTAGCAGCAGAGCCAAACCTGTCCTGCACAAATGTTCAGTTATTTTCATACAATCATATCAACTTGGATGCTTGTCAGTAAATATGGGTCAAGAGGAGGATGAGTTTCTTTAAAAAAAAATAATTCCAACACTGGTAATTAAGTAATATTTTCACCAGACTGTCCATGGCATACTAATTTTAGTAAGCACAAAGCACAGTTTAAGAAACTAAAAAATTAACAGCCAGCTCCTTAGAGGGTTTTTCTATTGTGAACAAGATGAAACAGCAGCCGCCGGTCATTCAAAGGGGCCATGCCCTTTATTATGTGTGACTTTAGGTGCTCACACAACTTAAACAGACGTCATCAAGGATGAAGTTAGCTGTGCAGCCCCGAACCATGGTAACAGGGTGTACACTTATGTTGGGCATTTTAACATGGGATCATATGGGTATTGTCTCACTACTGGAGCCTCAAGTGTCCATTTGTGGAAATGTCGTCTCTGGCCCTTCAGTGTTGGCTCATTTTTCCCACAGATGAACCGAAACAAAGAAATGTTCTTAGTTTTGAACCACTGTAAACTCTAAAGTCTGAAATAGTCTTTAATATCATTGAAAGCTTGCTTCTTTTGTTGTTTTGTTGCTGTTATTTACTTTTTATGCCATCTGCGCAAATATCGGTATGCGTCGCCTTCAACTGTAATTTAGTCGACGTCCTAAACCACGGTGGCCTTCTAACACCAGCTTGTAACATTCACATAGATGAACATCAAAGCATTACACTGCGCCAAGATGCCTTTGAGAATATTTGTGTGTGCGTGCATGTGTATTTGTGTGAGATAATGGCAACCCTTTGATGCCCAAGAGTGATTTGGTTCAAGCTTTCTGGTGCATTATTTCCCTTTTGGCCTCCTGTAAAGAACTTTGATGAGGACCCAGAAGAGGAGACCCTTATTGCCTGCACTTACTGTGACAATAATGGAACTGTTTTGGAGACTTCACCCTCGTCTAATCTTCTTCTCTTCCAGTCACACATGCTGGCGGTCTTTCATCTACCTTTACAATCTCCTTCCGTAGCATGCAACTTCTGAGCTCGCCAACCCGCGGCACCACCACTTCTCGCTGCAGGAGGAAGCACTCTATCTACAGGGGCCGTCTTAATGACGCTCACTGCTCACTCTCACTAACACATACAGGATGAGATTATGAGTGTCGTGTTTACAAAACACATTGCATGAATATGATATCATTCAAAAGGTACTCACAAGTGAAAAGAGAGCAGCCACTACGTACTTGGATGGAATTTTTTTTTTGAACATACTACAGGATATCTCCATTTTAAAGTTTTGATGTGCTTATAGAAATCTCAGTCAAAGCTGGTGGATACAGTGGGTACGGAAAGTATTCAGACCCCCTTTAAATTTTTTACTCTTTGTTTCATTGCAGGCTAAAATCAAAAAAGTTCGTTTTGTTTCTCATTAATGTACACTCAGCACCCCATCTTGACAGAAAAAAACAGAAATGTAGAAATTTTTGCAAATTTATTAAAAAAGAAAAAAGTGAAATATCACATGGTCATAAGTATTCAGACCCTTTGCTGTGACACTCATATTTAACTCCCATGCTGTCCTTTTCTTCTGATCCTCCTTGAGATGGTTCTACTCCTTCATTGGAGTCCAGCTGTGTTTAATTAAACTGATTGGACTTGATTAGGAAAGGCACACACCTGTCTATATGAGAGCTCACAGCTCACAGTGCTGTCAGAGCAAATGAGAATCATGAGGTGGAAGGAACTGCCCAAGGAGCTCAGAGACAGAATTGTGGCAAGAACAGATCTGGCCAAGGTTGCAAAAGAATTTCTGCAGCACTCAAGGTTCCTAAGAGCACAGTGTCCTCCATGATCCTTAAATGGAAGAAGTTTGGGACCACCAGAACTCTTCCTAGACCTGGCCGTCCAGCCAAACTGAGCAATCGTAAGAGAAGAGCCTTGGTGAGAGAGGTAAAGAAGAACCCAAAGATCACTGTGGCTGAGCTCCAGAGATGCAGTAGGGAGATGGGAGAAAGCTCCACAAAGTCAACTATCACTGCAGCCCTCCACCAGTCGGGGCTTTATGGCAGAGCGGCCCGACGGAAGCCTCTCCTCAGTGCAAGACATATGAAAGCCTGCATAGAGTTTGCCAAAAAACACATGAAGGACTCCCAGACTATGAGAAATAAGATTCTCTGGTCTGATGAGACCATGATTGAACTTTTTGGTGTTAATTCTAAGCAGTATGTGTGGAGAAAACCAGACACTGCTCATCACCTGCCCAATACAATCCCAACAGTGAAACATGGTGGTGGCAGCATCATGCTATGGGGGTGTTTTTCAGCTGCAGGGACAGGACGACTGGTTGCAATTGAAGGAAAGATGAATGTGGCCACGTACAGAGATATCCTGGAAGAAAACCTCTTCCAGAGTGCTCAGGACCTCAGACTGGGCCCAAGGTTCACCTTCCAACAAGACAATGACCCTCAGCACACAGCTAAAATAACAAAGGAGTGGCTTCACGAACAACTCTGTGACCATTCTTGACTGGCCCAGCCAGAGCCCTGACCTAAACCCAACTGAGCATCTCTGGAGAGACCTGAAAATGGCTGTCCACCAACGTTCACCATCCAACCTGACGGAACTGGAGAGGATCTGCAAGGAAGAATGGCAGAGGATCCCCAAATCCAGGTGTGGAAAACTTGTTGCATCATTCCCAAGAAGACTCATGGCTGTACTAGCTCAAAAGGTGCTTCTACTCAATACTGAGCAAAAGGTCTGAATACTGATGACCATGTGATATTTCAGTTTTTCTTTTTTAATACATTTGCAAAAATGTCTACATTTCTGGTTTTTTTCTGTCAAGATGGGGTGCTGAGTGTACATTAATGAGAAATAAAATGAACTTTTTTTGATTTTAGCAAATGGCTGCAATGAAACAAAGAGTGAAAAATTTAAAGGGGTCTGAATACTTTCTGTACCCACTGTA